>OY282450.1:90990669-91590669 GCA_958295655.1 Palloptera scutellata
AATAAATCTTTCAGCAGGCGAATTTTCAATGAAATTTGACAAGAAAAATATTAATTCCAGCCAAAATGATTGATGGTTTTGTTCTAATGGACGAGCATGTTGTATGTTGCTGTTGATGGTGTGTTGCCAGTTGATGCTGCTGATTGGTGGTGGCAATTGATGGTGCTTATGATGAAATGGTTGCCGTGGCGTAGTTGATAGTACTTCAAATCTCGGTACAGGCCACATCGGAAAGTTAAAAAAAACTAACTATTTTCTACCACGGCACCACCATCTCTTGGCTTTTGGCAGGCAATGGCCAACCTACAACAGTAAAAATTGCCTACGAAAAGTTTTTCCATTTGCCTGCCGCTCAGATTAGGCATAAAACTGTAGCCACCTTCCATTCATGTACAAATTTCACATGATAGGAAAAGCGAAAAGCTCGGCCCAGCTCCTCGATGGGCTGTGGTGCCATTAAAAGAAGAAGAAGACAAAAAAGAAAGATGAAGATGAAAGAAAGATGAAGGTTCTTGTTAAATTACATAGAAATTTCATGCTTATTTTACAAATTAGATTTGTTTTTTTTATTTTTATTGTTGTTATTTTTTCGTAATATAGAAAATAGAAAAATTATGTAATCGCTTTGAGATATGAGCGTGTTTAGCTTTAAACACTTCACTCCATGCCACTATCTGCCATTATGTAATAAAGCTTGGTAGAAGCGATGGAATTAGAGGGAAACAACACAGAATCTTGAGAATCTTGGGAAGTGTTGAAGGTGAATTTGAGTATTGTCGAAATACGCTTTTGATTTCTTTAGTTTAATTTACTTTCTTTTTACTTTTTCTTGCTGTGTGTCTCTATCTCTTCATTTCCATTTCATTTCATTTTTTGCTTACAAATGTTGGTCAATATTTCATCTTTTATTTCACTGTTTTTATTTTCTGTTTTCTATTTCCTTTGATTTATATACACTAATTTTTTACATTTTTTTAAACAGAATTGGAAGTGTTGATTTTTTATTTAATGTGCTAATTAAAAGTTGTTCGAATCATAAGTTTTAAATCTTAAAAAAAAAGAAGAAAATAATTGAAAATTTAAAGATTTTTAAGGTGTGAATTCGATTTTTGCATTAATAAGTTTATTTGAGATATTGAGAAAATTTAATCAATTTGACATAAAAACAAGTTAAATTAATTATAAATGGTATATTTAGTAAGGCAAAAATAATATTTAGTTTTGGTTAGCCAAAATCTATATAATGATTTATTTAACACAAGATAAATATTTTCTTTGTTTCTTCTTTATGTTCTTCTTTATTGAATGCATCTGAATGCATTACCTTGACTGACTGTTAGACTTTGGTTTGGTTGAGTTCGATTGCACTGAGGAATGTATGTAGTTAAGTTTTATAGATGCTACTAAACTTCGATGAGTGTTCTGGTGGGGAATCCACTTTCAACTAGCGATTTATGGATTCATTTTTGTTTTTGCTTCCAGTTCTCAACACTCATGATTTCATTTAAAAAATTCAATAGTATATGTTTGTGTACAACAAATGGTTGAATGTGATATTTTTCTAAAAAACAATTGAAATCAATAAATATCATTTCAATCAATTCCAATCAATTCAAAATAATTCAAATCAATTCCAATCAATTCAAAACTATTTTAATCATTTCAAATCAATTCACATCATTTCAAATCATTTCAAATCATTTCAAATCAATTCAATTCAAGTCAACTCATATCGATTCAAATTATTTCAAATCAATTCAAATCAATTCCATTAAATTCCAATAAATTCAAATCAATTCAAATCAATTCAAATCATTTCAAATCAACTCAAATCAATTCCATTAAATTAAAATCAATTCAAATCAATTCCATTAAGTTCCAATCAATTCAAATCAATTCAAATCATTTCAAATCAACTCAAATCAATTCAAATCAATTCAAATCAATTCAAATCAATTCAAATCAATTCAAATCAATTCAAATCAATTCAAATCAATTCAAATCAATTCAAATCAATTCAAATCAATTCAAATCAATTCAAATCAATTCAAATCAATTCAAATCAATTCAAATCAATTCAAATCAATTCAAATCAATTCAAATCAATTCAAATCAATTCAAATCAATTCAAATCAATTCAAATCAATTCAAATCAATTCAAATCAATTCAAATCAATTCAAATCAATTCAAATCAATTCAAATCAATTCAAATCAATTCAAATCAATTCAAATCAATTCAAATCAATTCAAATCAATTCAAATCAATTCAAATCAATTCAAATCAATTCAAATCAATTCAAATCAATTCAAATCAATTCAAATCAATTCAAATCAATTCAAATCAATTCAAATCAATTCAAATCAATTCAAATCAATTCAAATCAATTCAAATCAATTCCAATCAATTCAAATCAATTCAAATCAATTCAAATCAATTCAAATCAATTCAAATCAATTCAAATCAATTCAAATCAATTCAAATCAATTCAAATCAATTTAAATCAATTCAAATCAATTCAAATCAATTCCAAATCAATTCCAAATCAATTCAAATCAATTCCAAATCATTCAAATCATTTCAAATCAACCCCATGTAATCTAATCATTTATAGTAAAATATGACTACAAAATTATTGTGAATGAAATTTCCTCAAGTTTCAATCTTTTTGATTTGAATGGAATTTTTTTTCCTGATAGCGGATGAAGGTTAATGGAAAATTCATGCCTTATAATATAATTTTTTTGGTTGTTTTTTTTTAAATAGGCTTTTTAATTCCTAGTTTTTTTGACTTGTGATTAAAAGAATGCAATCAATTATGTTAGCAGGAAAAGGATTTCATTATTTTTCTGTTGTCATTTCATTTAGCACATCCCCCTTTTATTCCTTGACACTTGAACGATTTTTGCGATTGATACTTTTGGCATTTAAAAAGTCATTAACAATTGGTAGTATGCAATTAAGCAAAAGGAAAGCATAAATTATGGTAAAACAAAAAACTTTACATAAAAACACTTTGTAAATTGTTGCTTACCAGTGCATCTTCTCCTCGCGTTCCCCTTCCCTTTGCACTTACTTATCTCCTCTCTCACAGAAACACATAAACCACAGCGTAATGGCAAAGAAAAGATCGCAGATAGCTCACACTTTGTCACGTTGAATTACAATAAAAACGATAATAATAATTGTCATTGTTTTTGTTGCTGTTGTCATCGGTTGCTCTCGGCAGAAGTTGTGTTGCTCGTGTGTGTTGTGTGTTGCTATTGTTAGAGGTGAGGTTATAAAACAAACAGAAAAGACAATAAATCTGACAAAAGAAAAAGAAAGACATTGTAAATAAAAAAGCCAGAGTGATGCAGACTGCACAAATGCGAATTGGTGTTGCTGGCGGTGATGCGCGCTAAAATGCGCGCAGGCGCATGCAATAATAGCAATAAAAAAGCGATGCCACCAGCAGACGAGATGATACGCCGTTCTCTGTTGCAAGCACATGAATGAATGACATCACTTGCGCTACTGCCATCTCAGATATGCATCCACTTTACCGTGCAGTTTTTTCCACTTTAGACTTTCTTCTGTTGCATTGCTTTTGTGTTTCTGTATTTCGCTGCTAGTGCAAAAAGTTTTAAGGTGCAGAATTTCCGGAAATCACCTGCAAATTTCTGTTTGAACTCAAATGTTTTCTTTTCGGTATGTTTGTTTATTGAATTTCTGTGCAAATTTGAAATTTATGTGGTGAAAAGGTTAAAATCGTAAATTTCTAAATTTTTTCTGGTTTATTTATTTATGTACTATACCTACATAAATATTGATGAATGTCATAACACGAAAATAAAAAAATAAACAATTTTCTATTTTTTGTGTATGTATTATTTTTTTAAGGTAAATATTTTCTTCGACCTGACGTGGGACAAAAGCGTTAGGAAATTTATTTATAAAAGAGACGACATTAATATTTATTTTTATTTTTATATATTACAGCCAACACATAGGGTGAACCCCTATGAAGGCAGAGCATTGTGTTAAGACGGAAGATTGATAGGTGGGAGGAGGAAGGAGGGAGAATGAGAGAGGGAATGCAATCACACAATCACAAGTGTAATGCCTTTACCACAATGAACTTCAGTTTATCAAAGTCGACTATGACTGCCTGTAGCGCGAACGAAAGGGATAGGAAGGATAAGGACAATGAACCGTTGCCTGCCAAGAGTTGGTACTGTGAAGTAAAATGGTTGTTTTCTACTTTTTGATTTTGCTTGAGCCGAGACTCGAACCCCGGGCACTCTGTGTCCAAAGCACTACCACCTCTAATATCGTGAGGAGGGATGGAGTCTCCCTCTTCTTACTCTAACTTCTCTGATAGTCTCTGAGTTGATTTTCAACAACTTCATCTTCCTGTGCCTTACAGGAGAAGATGCAAAGGTTGTTTTTGTTTTTTTTTTTGCAGTCGGTGTAAGCGTGTTAAATAAAAGCAATGCAATCTTGAAGCTCATTACATCAGAACTCTCTAAACACCTTTGAATGTGATTTTTCAGCAACCTCGTTGCCATAGATATAAAATAAAAATACCAGATCTACCTTCTCTTCTGAAAATACATGTGATATGTTTCAAAACTCGCTTTCTGAAGCTCTGAGACTTTTGCAATGTCAGTCGGTCCTAAGAATAATGCGATCAGCTCCAGTTCACACGATTCTATGTGGATCGAAGCTGAACACACTCATTGAACAGCAGGGTCAACTGACCTCTTATACAAATAGACCAAGAACCAAAATTTCCAGTCCATATTAGAGTGGCTCAATTTTGTAACTCACATGAAATCATGAAATCGCTTTTTGAGAAGATTCACCTGTCTACAAGGTCTCTGACATATCTACTTATAAAAAATACTTAACCCCAGTAGCATTTTTACTTATATAAAATTGGCGTAGTGGTAGTGCATTGGACTGCTACGCAGAGTGTCCGGGGTTCGAATCTCGGCACAGGCAAAATCAAAAAAGTAGAAAAAATTACTTTTCTATGAAAAGCTTTTCACTTCGCCGTTCGGATTCGGCATTAACCTGTAGGTCCCTTCCCCTAATGTACAAATATAACACGCACAACATGAGTGTATGCGAAAAGCTCGGCCTAGGCCCTCCATGGGCTGTTGTGCCATTAAAAATAAGTTTTTAAAAAGCCGAAAGTCAGAAATAAAATTAAGTTCAAATTGAATCTCAAAAATATATTCCTTAAAAAATTCCAACCAAGTCTGTGTCGGTCCATACTATATAGTGGGCTATAGTACAGAGGAAAGCTCAAATTTTCTTTGATTTTACTAGCTTACGTTCTGGCGATCTCTCAGGTATAATTTGTAAAATTCCCTGGCTTAGAAAATCCTAAGTAGTACACGAAATTTCACGATGATGTGCCAGTAGTAAAAATTTAAAATTATCTCCGATTTTTCTAACTTTATATCCAAACCAGCCTGACGATAGGGAGTGGAGGGAACGGGGAGGGGTGGTGGTGGGGGTGATTTCCCCTGGGCCCTCAGTTTTTTTAGAATCTCGTATCAGTTAGACTTCAGTGAAATAAAAACCGTCTCGCTTTAGCTTATTAAAGCATTTACTATGTGTGTACGATTTTGGTTCAAAAAAATTAAAGGCCCGTAACTGATCATCCTTTTCTACATATTTCGCATTTCTCTGTTAATAGCTTGCATCATAAGCACACGAGCTTGTATCTACATAAGTGAATTAATTGTACATGTGTAGGAGTCTGTCGCTGTATGTACTCGTAGGTGTCAACAGAAAAAAAAAACATGATGTTAACAAATGCTACAAAATTAATTGCACTTTCTAAGCCATTCCTTTTTTTTCGAGCTTCATCTTTTTCATATTTTCTCCAGACAACGAGTAATAGTCTCAAAAATAAAGGAACCATAAGAAAAGAAAAACAAAACCCATTGCATGAGTTTAGCAAAATTTTGCACAACTGCTGATGTTTCAAGTAACTTCCTCATTTTGCTATTATGGCACAGTCATAGTCAAAGATTTTATTAATGAACCACCAAGCAACGAACTAACGAACAAACTTTTTTGCATTGTTTTAGTAAATGCTTGTTAACATTTTAACACGTTTTCGTTTAGTTTTTCTGATTAGGCGAAGGTGTTAAATGCTGTAGTAGTTAAATATGTACATGAACAACCTAAATACTTTATACTAATAACAACAGCACTTGACTAGACGAAAAAATGTGGCACGAATTATGAGCATAGAAGAAGAATGAAGAAGAAGCTTCACATATGTTTTATACAACTCACTGGGCGCTAGACATTATGTAGTTTCAGTAGAGAGATATTTAAAGCATTAAAAGCACAATATTAGTGAGGGGATTCATGAATTGAAAAAGAGCAGAAAAAAATTGGTCATTAAACTAACTTATGTGCCAATGAACCAATTAGAAATACTTTTTCTTTTCTTCTGATGCTCCATTGAAATATCAGATAATTCAATTCAAAAACAAAATTTTTAGACAACTAACTCATCAAATTTCTTCTTTCATTTTTTCAAAAATTTAAAATACCAAAGGAAAACAAAGCCTTGATGCTTCAAAATGCAATGTCATCTTACATTTGTTAGTGCGCGTGAATCATTAGCAACATTTTTGGCATTTGCAATAGAGGCATTTCATTTGTAGTTTGGATTACTTTACACGCACCATCATATTCAACATCGTCATCATCATCTGAAATAGCATTAATATTATCATTGACAGACCACACACAACACAGACACCGCCACCAACACCATCACCAACACCACCAGCAACACCAACACCATAACCAAAACCACCACCAACAATCAACACTGCTTCACTCCAACACCAAAAGATTATGGATTGAGCACGCAACATTTGCCGAGTGTATGTACTTTATTCATTACTGCTATTCTTTTTATCAACCTTTAAGTTTATGCGCCAATAGCAATGATAGCAACCAGCACCGACACGACGGCAGCAGCAGCAGCAGCAGCATTTAATTTTTTTCATATATTGTATAATTTTGTTCATAATTACCGCAATGATGGATTTTTTTTTGAGGCTTAACGAAAACTAGCAAGCAAAATAAAATGAAATGTTGATTGTGGTTAGTGTTGGTGATTGTGGTTAGTGATGATGGTGGTGATGATGATGGTGCTGCTAGTGGTTCATCGTGCGTTGTCGCAGCAGCTATGTATTTCACTCTTATATTTCGTGATGAAGCGGAAGTGATTTTATGAACTGCAGTGTGCCACTTACTTTTATTTGCAATCGAAATAAAACGAAGAAGAAGGAGAAGGAGACGACGCTAAACAGTCGTCATTGTATCTCAGCAGCAATATTCATAGTAGCAGCAAATAGCAATGAGAGCAATGAAGCAATCGAGTTAACTAAAAATATTCGAATAAGCATGCAATAACTGAGCAGCACCAACAACAGCATTAACATTTTTCTACTTCTTCATCTTCAGTTTTAACAATTGAAGGTTCATGTTTGTTTCTTTTTTCTTTTGACAGCCTATTTCAGCCTTTTTAAAGCCGTTACTATCGGCTTGCTGATTTTATTTGTTTATTGTAATTGTTGTGTTATTTTGTTTTTTTTTTTTTAGGTTATGACTTATTATTTATTATTACTTTTTTTTCATTGTTGTTGCATTGCAATAAAAAATGAAAATAAAATAAAACCAAAAGAAAGTCGGTATTGATGAATTTTTTTTTTGCACCTTTTCAGGTGCGATTCTTCATTTGTGTGCATTTGACATAATTTATATAAAAATGTAGTGCAATCAGTGATTTTATTTATATTTTTTCTCCGTTTGTTCATTTTGCATTTTAAACCACAAATTTGTGCTTCATTTGTGTTTAATTTTTATATTGTTATGACTTTTTTTTTATAGGCGCCCTACTTATACTTTACTTTACTTTACTTTTAATGGCACAACAGCCCATGGAGGGCCTAGGCCGAGCTTTTCGCATCCACACATGTTGTGCATGTTATATTTGTACATGAATGGAAGGGACCTACAGTTTAATGCCGAATCCGAACGGCGAAGTGAAAAGCTTTTCATAGGCAATTTTTCCTCTTGTAGGTTTGCCATTGCCTGCCAAGAGCCAAAAGGTGGTGCCGTGTAGAAAAATTATTATTTCTACTTTTTGATTTTGCCTGTGCCGAGATTCGAACCCCGGACACTCTGCGCAGCAGTCCAACGCTCTATCACTACGCCACAGCGACCACCTACTTATACCATGTATAAATATTTGCATGTATTACATTTGTATTATTGCTTAAGTTAGAAATTGTAAATCAAACATCATGAGCCTAACAGCAAATGTGTAGGCAAATATTAGTTTTCCATATACTCATACCGATTGAGACGTAACCAGAAATAAATCAGTGGAAAGTTAGTTGCAAAAGGTTTACCATAAAATAAAGTTTTTCGAAGGATATTGGTTGTAATTAATTGAGGTGTTCACAAGATGTGTAATTCAGTGTCGTATCCTCTCAATTGTCACAAATTCTCTCATAACTCATATGAAATTTAACGACTTCAAAGAAATATGGCTAAGTAAGATACCTTGTGAACACCCCTAATATGTTCTTCTTGAACAAATTTCCATCACCAAAAGTAGGGGAGAGGAGGGGAACAGATTTACGTATAATTTGCTGTTTTCCATTGCACTCTCATTATAGTTCTGGCACTACTCAATTTATTTACAAATTACTATCCATTTCTTTAGGTCCTGGTCGGAAATCAGCCTCCCTGACTCTAGCTTTGACATTTCATTGAGGTCTTAGCTTTACGTATACTTTAAAGAGGGCTGCCTTGTTCTTGCTAGTAAAATAAAGAGTAAACACAATTGATATTTCTTACAGAATTTCAGATCCCACCCCACTATTTGTGAGTACCGAGAAACAATATTAACTAAGGCTACAAAGCTTAGAGTGCACTCCAACACGTCCAGCTAGATATTAAGCTGTCATTGTATTTCTAAGCACCTGAAAGCCATCAGTATAGTTCAGAAGATGAACGGAAAAAGGTTAAGAAACAGCAGTTCCGACGATAGATAAAGCATTGCATTATTAAGATTTAGAAATTTCCTGCCAACTATAGCAAAACCAAAGGAATAACGATAACTTCTAATCGAAAGATAGACCTGAAATTCTAGGGTATAATACAGGAAACCCGTCAGCAAGCCATGTTCGAACAAACAGCAAAGCGTTATTATGGTCCGGCAGTAATTTTCATTGTTTAGGTTATCTACTCCTTCAAGTGGGAGATATTGTAACTTTTAACTTTTAACATATAAATCAAAGGATATTGCAACTCCCAGGAAACGTTCACTATGACGGTAACTACTTATCAAAGATCAAAGATTCTTTGTCAAAGGTACTTATTCAATCTGCCATATTAGATAATAGATTCTTCATCAAATTACACAGAACAACAATTTATTACTTGTTGATTTCCGCTTTGTTAAGTTGATGATCTTTGGAAAGAGGACACTGCGCAGATCAGTTCCTCCGAAGACACATATAGATTTGCTACGTTACAAATCTTTTTAAATCTGATTCAAGGGCGTGATTGAGCTCTGATAGAAATCGATGGGTACAACTTTTATTTGAAGGCCGCTTTGACGTTTAGAAAAGCAAAATTGTGCGCTATGAAAAGAATTGATAGTTTTTACTTTCCCACCAATCTTCTACTTCCTCTCTGGTTGCTTACTTTTGGAAGTTGTTAGTAAATAATTTCTTAAAATGCTCATTGAGTGTAAATGACTTGGAATAATAACATAATTTCTTCCGGAAATATGTTATTCATTTTGCCTATACATGCAAATTTCTCCCTGATTCACTTAACTCATAAATTTTTCAGACACTTGTACCAAAATACTCCGAAACGAAGGGAATAGAGAGGAGGTGGAGGATTGGTGAAAGAACCACAAATGTATAGCTTTTTATTGCGAACATCAAAGTTATAAAAAAATAATAATAAAAATTCTTCTCACCGACTCCCCATCAGTTCTCTATAGTGAGGTTCAACTACTCGTAAAAAAAATTCTGACTCGGCAGCTTCACATATGTATGTATTTTGGAAGATATATATCACACAACCTTCTATTCATCGTCTACTATTTTTCTATCCTTCTAGTTTCAAGAAGGATAGAAGGATAGTGTAGTGGTAGTGCGTTGGACTGCTACGCAAAGTGTCCGGGATTCGAATCTCGGCACAAGCAAAATCAAAAAGTAGAACAAATAATTTTTCTACACGGTACCACTTCTTGGCTCTTGGCAGGCAATGGCAAACCTACAAAGGTAAAAATTGCCTATGAAAAGCATTTCACTTCGCCGTTCGGACTCGGCATTAAACTGTATGTCCCTTCCATTCATGTACAAATATAACATGAGTGAATGCGAAAAGCTCGGTCTATGCCCTCCATGGGCTGTTGTGCTATTAAAAATAAAGTAAAGTAAGTTTCAAGAATGGAACGATATTAAAATCGAGGTAGAATTGTCTTATTCTTGTTATTTCTTAATTGAACCCCCTCCCCTTTCCCCCTCCCCGCTTTCCCGCTCAACTCCCCCTCCCATCTCTGAAATTATTATTATTATATTAAGCTAAAAGTTTTTATAAAAATGTATGCTAACTATGTGTGAAATTTGATGTAAATAGTTCATAACTTTTTGTTATTGCTATTATGATTTATATACGAGTATATGTGTTTACTATTATATAACAGACTGTAGCTTTTCTTAACAAAAAAGAAAAAATAACAAAAAATGTTTAGTTGTGTATGCTAATGTGTTATATGTAAACAGATATTAATCCTACTTTTACATAAATGAAGTTCACATTTATCATAATAGGTACACGCAGAAACAAATTAGTTAAATTTTTACTAATGATACAGACAGTGGAATTTTTTAATATTTTTGAGAGGTTCTTGTACAGCAGTGGGCTGCTCCATCAGTGTTTCCATGTGCTTGTTGGAATTCGAAACATTTGAAGAAAATTTGCCTGCCTAGTTATACAGATTTGTAATTAACTCATAGCAGAATCGACTGGCGAATATTTATCGTGGTGGCTGCCAAGATCGATCATCGGTTGCAGTGACAGCTAAGTAAATAAGTAATATCATAATATCATGTGATGAATCAGTTCTTCTTTCTTTAAAAAATGTTGAAACTTGTCACTTCTTCTACAACTCGATTTTATACAACTTAGAATTAGCAGTCATTAATAGGCAATAATCATAACCGGAAAAATCCTACATTCAAGTTCTACTCATAATAAACTCAAACTTCTTGAAATTTATATTTGTTTCTATTAACAATAAGCTTAATTTATGCTGTTATCTCTATTGAAAATATGAAAATAAAAGAGCAATGAAACAGCAACATAATCACAAGCAAGTTTGTTGCTTAAGTCTTTTGTATTGACTAGTGATATTTTTATTCTTTTTATTTATAATATAAAAATTTTAATTACGTAATAAACATTATTTATTCAATTTTATAGACTAGAATTGATAAATATTATCAACTATAACGTGCTTGCTCCACTGTGCATATTAGCGCAAATTTACAAATTTCTATGCTAGTTTGTATGTATGAAACTAAATAAGTTTTATGCTAATTTAATGATTAATATTTGCTTTTCTTCTTTTTTTCTACTTCTTCTAAAAGGAAAAACATACGCCATGCGCACAGCCTATGAAAGATAGTGTGGTAGCATCAGGCCGCAATGCGATACGCGCCGATGACATGCATGAGAAAATTATGAAAAATGCAAATGAATGTGACTCAAAAAACAAAAAAATTTAAGCAGAGGGGGAAAATTGAATTTTGTAATTCAAAAGAAATTGATAATGTTGCCAAAGCGCAGTGGAGGATTATCTACAAATCTGGGCGGTTTCGGTTGCGGTTGCGGTTGCGGCCGCTGCTGTAAGGTGGAGCAGTAAGGCAGACAGGTGGGGCGTATCACACGTATTTACACGCAAATGTAGTTAACTTCTTTTTGAAAATATCTCTAATTATTGCAGGGTTTTCTTTTATATCTACTTACTTGTGTATGTTTTTTTTTCTGTCCCGTTTTATCGTTTGTTTATTAGTTCTGTTTTGGAATAATTTCAATTGTTATTAAATGAATTTTTAGTTAGCAGTTAGATTATTTAGGAGACATATGCAAATTTGTATCAGTTTCAGTATATGAGTGTGTGCATATCATTTGTGATATGATGACGATGACACACTGGCATTTTGCATGCATAATTAATAAGATTTTCCTTTGTTTTTGTCATAGAAATATCCCAGTAAGTTTCCATTTAAATTTTTTGACTCTTTACTAATTCTTTACATAGTCAGAGATAAAAAGGTAAATGATTTTGATTATCAAATGGAAAATGTTAATTCTAGATAATTTTGGTAGGTACCACTTTTTATCAGAATATACAAATCGAATAGTAATAAGGCCCAATTGGCCCACTTCAATTTGACCGAACCTTTTCTTCCGCATACTTTCAATTCCTTTAAAATGTGCGCTGAATAAAGTTCCACTCAGCAGCCGTTAGTCGTTTATACTAAACGTTTAGACATGCTTACAGCAGGGAGCATTCATTTTATGACTCTTGAGTTGCTCCGATTCTTCTATCTGTTACCATCTCTTTGGAAAAGCAAGTCATCTTAAAGTAACATTGACGTAAACGACTATTTTGGGTTTCTAGTCAGATTAGCTCATTCTAACCAGACTGCTTGAGGCAATAGTAGATTCAGAGCTTGCTGTAGAAGGATAGTTAATCCTGAAACCTGATCCCCTGGTTGTCAAAATTATATTGAGCACAATTATATTGATACACAACCCATAATCTACTGCTACTACTTGATGTCCTCTAACTTCTAACTCTTTGCTAAGTAAAGACAATCTCCCTCTATTTTCTTCAATCTGCTGCTAGATGCTAATTTTTAAGATACATTTCGTTACCCTAATGTAAAAAGGCCTTAACTAACATTTCTTTTCACTATCGGGTTTTCGACGGATTCTGATGAAATTAACTATCGCCGATTCGAATTTGCAGAAAAATTGATTTTGAAAAACAAATGTTAGTTAGAGCCTTTCAACATTAAGGTAACGATATACCATATTTTGATATGCAACAACTTACACATTTTCATTCAAAATGTATTTCCTACACGTTTCCATATTTTTGATGAATTTATGAGCTTGCATTTTCACAGACTAACCGAGTACTTCTGCTTTTATTTAGCATTTTAACAAATGCATATTTTATTTGAATGTAATGTACTTAGGTACTTTTGCTTATTAAACTTCCCACTTTTTCTCTAGAAGAAACATGTTTTCGCATATTTTTTCTTCTTCGCCTAAGAGTTTTGAAAAATATCTTTTGATTTGAATTTAACGCTGACATGCTCACACTTATCTTTGCTAAATCTTTCAACACACAAATATTTATAGAGATGATAAGTAAGTAGCAGGTAACTGCAGGTACAATTCCTTTCTATTTTTTCATTTCTCTTTTACTGCTTCCCTGCGGATGGGAGGCGGCAGCGCACTCACTCGAGCTCTGGTTCCACTGGCTTGAATGCATGAAATTGTTAACATTTATGGCGCTTATCATTTAATTATGTGTACCTAGTTGTAATATTTCATATTTTTGCTTTAATTTTTTTGGTTTAGTTTTTGTATTGTCTAGCTGCATGAGATTAGCATGTAATCTTATTATTATCCTCATTATTATTAGTTATGTTTGTTTTTATTTTCTTCTTGTTATTATTTGTTTCATTTCTTTTTATCTGATTACGACTGCTACTGTTGTATCTATGGATATGTAAAAATAATGCGTAATTTTATTTAGGTAGATGCATAACTTCATTTGTTTATGCATGACAAACATAACTTAAGTTTTAGACAATCACGTTTATTGGTTTTTTATTACCTTTTCATTGTACGAGTATGAAGCATTTTATATTGCAGTAATAAGTATTTTATAATAAATGAAGTGAATCAATTTTTACTTTAAAAATATGTTGTTATATGGTGTTATGCTCAAAATCCATCAGGAATATACACAGGAATATATACGAAACCTGACGTGACACGAAGAATTTGTATCCGGCTAACGATCAGCGGCCAAAAATACTCCAGAGAAACTTGGCCACAACTCAGATACTATTTCATTGTTCTACAATGATATTTTACCTCCATTGAAAAAAAAATGTTGTCTTTGCCCATGCTCAAACCACTCGCTTGGGTTGTGCTAAAGAATGTTATAACTTCAAATTGAAAACATGCAAACATTGAAAATACTTAATTAATGACTTCTACACACATTGATGCATTCCAAGTTTGCAGCTTAAGTCTTTCGTTTGAACACTTGCAAGTTGTCACATTCAAATTTATACAAAAAAAAATTCAGTGTTTAGAAATCATTATTTTATTTTATTATTAGGAAAAAGAAAAGTAATAAATTAAATATAATGTTGCTTGTTAAAAGAAATTAAATTAAATATTTGCTAGTGGCATTTAATTCAATAATCATTATCGCCATGTCCAAGATTTCCACTCTTTCTTACTGGAAAACTAATCAATTCCTTAGAAATGCAAAAAAATAAGTTTTGTTTTTGGTTAAATAATAATTTACCAAAAAACAAAAAAAAAAGAAATGGTTATAATTTTGAATTATGCAAAAACTGTGTGCTCAAAGTTTAATGAACTATAAAGAAATCGATACAAAAATTATGTATATTTTTTGCTTTTTACGAAAATTTCGTGCATAATTTTTGCGAATTTATTTAACAGTTTTTTTTCTTTTTTTTTTGCAAAATTTAGTTTTATTTATTTATTTTAGTTTCTTTCGTTATTTTTACATTTGCCAAAAATTTTTTTTTTCATAGAAAACCCAATTGAGACATTAAATTAACTTTTTGTAGTATTTTTGTGTGTAAATTATTAAAGTTCTATTAACTATGTGCAAATATAGAAACAAGAGACACTCCACATCTAAGTAATTTGCATATACTTACTGCAATCTACTGTCGTCGTTTTATTTTAATATATAGAAACAGACAAAAACGAATTTTTCAGTAATTTCAGTATTTTCATACTTAAATAAATTCATGAAATTATAAAAAAAAAAAAAATTAAACCAAAAATAGACACATCATTGGCATTAGTAAAGGAGAAAAAGGTCAACACAGTGGGGTAAAACAGGGTCACCTGTTGAGCAAAACAGTAATTGGCAATAAAAAAATTAATCACAACAACAATGAAGCTACATATTTTGTAAAAACATTTAAGTTTTTGAAGCAAAGTTTTACAACAAGTTTTTTCTTAAAATTGTATTGCAGTAATAAAAACAAAAAATGTTGAAAGTCATTTCAAACATCGCTTAAATTCTTAAAATTTGTTAATTGACAAGTTAATTAAACAAAACTAGCTCAAATTATAAAAATTTCATTATAAACATTAGCTAAAATAATAATAAGAATAATAATAACGAATGCAACTCAAGCATTTAGTGTCAGCGTTTGGGCTTTTGTTCATATTGTGATAAGTATATTGATTGTTTAGCATATTTTAAAATAAAAATCTTGCATTTTTCTGATCTTAAAATAGTTATTTTTCTTTCTAATTGTATTTCATGTTATTCACTCATGCAATTGCCCGCGGCTTTGACTTTGAGCAGTGTAATTTGTGTGTTAAGATTTATTTTGTTTATGACAATGAACCACAAAAGTGAAATGCTATAAGTACAGAAAAGAAATATCGCCGAAATATGATTCCAATTATTATCTCACAACGAATTCGGACAGGCAAAAAAGCTCAGCCTAGGTTCTACATGGGCTGTTGTGCCATTACAACAAGAAAAAGAAGTATAATTCTGATCCTACTTAGTTAACTTTTAAGCTTACATATATTTGAGCGGCATTTATTTATTTAATTAATTAATTAATTATTAAGAAATTAAAATTAAGCCGGTTCTTAAGTGAAGATGGTGGAATTAAATCGCCGTCAAAACAAATTCTGTTCTGAAATAGTGCTGCACAGTGCTTTTTGTAGTGATTATCATCAGGTCTCCTTCATTTGAATTTAATTTCAAGCCAATGAAAGTTCTGTCCGATAGTAAAAAAACTAAAAGAAACTAAATCCATTGAATACTACCATATCATATTACATACCTCTCTAGTATCAGTCAGTACTACTTTCTTAACCAAAACAGATACGTTGATTGATATTTGTTTACAATAAAAAAAAAAACATAGTTAAGTATATTGGCCTAGATATTAATAATAAATTATGTTATCAAATATTAACATTTACACATCAACAATATAATTGAAAATTTAATATGTATGTTTTATTTGCTTTCACTATACTCGTAACTATCAATCGGCAATTAACAATTGGAATGCCAATATAAAAAAACCTTTGGCCTTTTGTTTTACAACTCACACTCAGTTGTATCATTTTTCATTTATATTTAACAATATTAATATCAACGCCTCATTTGAAGGTGTGTAATTGTAACATCATTTGCCAAACACATACACAAACTCACAAGGGCATACATGCATGCATAGCTTTGACACTGAATGTCCCAATCAATGGCAAATTTTAGAAGAAATAGCTAAAAATCAAAAACAAAAAAAATTCGCACGAGTGATATGAAAATCACACATGATTAGGTAATAATAAACTTCAATCAGTCAATCAATGCCAACAAAGAAAACATGAACAGACCAAAACAATAACAACATCTACTAAAACAGTGATGGACAGTTGAACACACGGACGGACAAGTACATCGATAGAATAAGATCGATGGCCGTTTCAATACAATATATTTCTGAAGGAATAAAGGTGAGGAAAAAGTCAAGGAAAAATTATTCCTAACAAAACTCAGTATGAATGCTAGCTTTAAATTTATATTAGCAAGTTGAACAGTTAGAGTTCGCATCCACTTTCTACACTTTTTCCCCCATCAAATTTCTCGTCGATATATACTTTTGATATAATACTTGAAATTTTACAGATATTCAACATCATTGATCAACTCTTTTCTTTTCTATCGAACTGGCGAATAACAAATTTAGTTGCTTACAGTTTATTAAAAAAAATTCCCTCGCCGGGAAATTTAAATTTAATTCAAAAATTATGTTTTTTTGAAAGGAAATTACAAGAAATGAGAAAAAAAATTAGTTAAGTGAAAATGTGAAAATTTCCCTAAAAGGGAAATTTTTGTTTTGCTTATAGAAATAATTTTTCACATAACTATTAGCAAGAAAATATCAAAACTGCATAGAAATACAAAATTACCCCAAATTAGGAAAAGCGGAAATTTCTTCTTTTTTTTGGTACATTCGAACATCTCTTCCGTCAATAGTCAATGAAATTGATTCTGTCCGAATTTATATGTAATTTTGTGTCACATACTCGTAATGTCTGAACTAAGGTTTCCTCAACTAAGAAAAATATAGTTTTCGTTTTTATGATACTGATACTATCTACCTGTGTATTGTGAATTATTTGTTTTCGGCCCTATAATTACCTACCTTTAAAACGCACCTGCTACCCATACACAAAGTATTCATCTTTCGTGTATTACATTAACGAAAGTAGCGTAACGAAAGTGAAGCTCTATCAATGTTAATTTTAAGCAATTGATTTTTACAACACCGCAAATAAATACATATCGATTCGACCAAATATACTTGTACTATGTCTATTGAAGCAAAGTTGCGGCAGAGGGTTAGTGAGCATAGCCAAAAAGTAATTCGCCAATGTTAAATTTGTATTTTCATGCTGTGCAGCGGGTGTTGGTTGTCAATTTCTTAATTGAAATGAATTGAGATGCTGAGCGCTAACGAGGTTTTTTTAACACACATACATATACGAGTATGTATGCCTACTATATGTATATTGGCATTACACATTTCAAAGAAATGTTACAGCGAGCAAAATAAAAATCTGCAAATTGTTACAATTTTCTTGCAATCAGATGAAATTGCAATCAAATTGTGTTGTCGATTTCACTTTGATGATTGGGTGGGTGTGTGGTGAGAGTTACATAAGAATTTCTTTGCTAGTTATAATATTTTCACAAATGCTGCTTGAATTTTTTGTTTAATAAAAATAAGAAATTAACAAAAGTAGATATCATAAAATAATCGCCTTTGTTTTCAAAATTGCTCTTTCACTCGTAAGCTTTTATATCTTAGATATGTGTTTCGTTCCTTAATTCTAATGCCGAAACAAGTTTGTTACTTGAATCTTTTGTTTTTATGAGTTAATGCTAAAGAACAAATGATTTTTTTCCTATGTAGTTATATAAATGTTGACTGATTCAGCATGCAAATTAAAACATCACGTCACCAACCACACCGAACCAGTCAAAAATAGAAGCGACCAGTCACCATGAGCCACCAACAGTAGCAACCAGCGTCACCATCTTTCACTTCACCTCGATGATAATCAATTGAATAGAGAATTATGCGCGCACAACACAAACAAATCACTCAAATGCAAACATTGTGCAAAATGTAATGTTGGTTACTTTGAACAGAATTCAACAATTTTTGCTGGTGCACATAATGCACGTTGTAAGTAAGTTACGACTGAAGCACATAACATTACATATTACAAGCCGCCTCCAAATTGAAAATCACATACATCAGAAACTTATCCAAAAAGGCTGTCGCAGTTGTAAACGTCACGTCATGTACAGTAGTAGTCAGTATGTGAGCAAGCAAGGAAGAAGTTGTAGTTGAAGATGAGGCTGCAGCCAAGTACAATAGAGAGGTATTTATTATTGCATGCAAAACATTGACAAGATAATTTCGGAAGAAGAAGGTGCAACCTTTTTTTTTTTTTATATGCACGAAATAAACTTAAATGCAAATAAGCCCGCTCGGTAATAATAATGTGGTAAATGCACAAATGGTAACCACATTGAGGTACTGAAATAACGACATCTTCGTAGTCGTATGTTTATACGTTAACCGTGACAACTGCCAAATTTGCTCTTGCTGCTGCTATGTTAAAGGAAATAAAAACCAATACCGATGGTATACAAGTATAACTAAGAAAAAAAGGGTCATAATTATTAATCAGTCGTGCTGTACAGCTGTTGCAGCTTCTGCTTCCCTTGCCAACACATTTACGAGCATTCATCTACTGTTGATGGTGTTGATGTTGATGATGGTGATCAAGTTGCTGTAACTGCTGTTGCCATAATTGATGCCGTTGATGATACCAGCTTAAGCTGATGTTTCTTTTTCATCTTAGATCTCATGCAAATTGATAGTTTAAGCAAATTTTATTGTTAAAGTTTTTTTTTTTTTTAGATTATTAATGTTTGTTTGGTTGTGATTAACAAACATTTTCACAGCCACTTAAGGTATCTTCTTCTTTTGCTACTGCTACTTAGTCTTCTGAATGGTTGTTGAAATGCTGCTATCAAGTGCGTATGGAAATATGAAAATTTCCTTTTTAGGGAAATTTTAATATTTCGAAAAAATTAAGATAATTTGTACCAAAACTGAATAAAAAAAATACATACAGAACTTTTATTAAGGTTATGAAAATTTCCCCAAAAGGGAAATATTTAGTTTTTCGCTTAAAATTAATAAAAACAAATTTCCTAACTGTGGAGGCCATTGTTCTTCTATATAAAAATCAAATTTATATTAAATTTGAGAACATTTTTAATTATTTGTAATCCTCTTTATTTTTGAAACTTGTTTTTTCCAGAAATAACGAGTATTTATATAAGAAATTAACATAAATGTGAGCAAACGAATTTCAGTGGAAATTTGAAAATTTCCTTTTTAGGGAAATTTTTATATTTTACAAAAATTAAGATAATTTGTACCAAAACTGAATAAAAAAAAATATACAAAACTTTTATTGAGGTTATGAAAATTTCCCCAAAAGGGAAATATTTAGTTTTTCGCTTAAAAATTATAAAATTTAATAAAAACAAATTTCCTAACTAACCTAAATGAACAAACTATTTTCTATGGTAAATTATAAACTGTTTAAATGTAAAATCACTTTGAGCTTCGATTTGACATTTCTCAAAATACATGCATGCATTTGTAAATACATACATACATTTGTAAATATATACATAACTAAAAAAAAAGTAGTTTCTTCGAGTTAAAAAAAAAAATTATTCAAAAAATATAGAAGCATTAGTAATAAAATGTGCATAAATCATTTAAAGCACAACAACAGTAGGTTTAAATTAAGAAGTTAAAAACAATATAATATAATATAATATAATAATAATACATAATCAATTCAATTAATTCAGATAATTTGTACGGGATATTTCCATTTTCTTGCGTTTGTAGTAAAAATATCACTGATCTCTGTTTGCAAACACTGTTATTTATTTTAATATTTAAATTACGAAGTCACAAAGTCATTAGAAACATATTTGCATATAAAGTTTATAGTTATAGTTTGCAATTGGCACTTTTTTAAACAAAATTAGTTCTTGATTTATTAGAATTTTGACCTTTGAAATTGCTAAACACTTTGATCAAATATACAAATTTTATTCAGATATTCGACCATAAAAAAGTCTCGACCATAAAGTCACAATTAAAAAACTTAAAAATTATGGGAAATAAATGAAAAATTAATGTAAATCTTAAGCTTCTGACGATCAAAACGTATTTGATGAAATTCTGTCTCATAGATGTGATGACAAAATTCATGTGCAGTTAAAAGTAGCTAGCACCTTCGAATTAAATTGACCACTTAACACTTAAGTTTATTTTGGTCGATGTGTGTTTTATTGGAGCTTGAAATGATTGTAAAAGAAATATTTGTTTATTGGCTCCAAGTTAAACAAATATTTTTATAGTAATTTTACGATACTAATAAGAATAGTAGTTTAAATAGTAGTGTCGTTATTTATTTAGTAAAAAACGAAATGCTCGATTGAATTTTTTTTTTTCACCTGTTGCAATCCTAAATCATTTTTAATACCAAAAATAAATTTTATTGTTTCACTTTTATGCCACTTTAGGTGCTTTAATGCTTTTTTTTTACTTAAATTCTTCTGTTCTATTGCATTTTCTACTAAAATTTTATGTTAAGAACGTTAATAAAGTTTAGTTTTCAATAAATTGAAACTTGAAAAATGAAGTATTCAGAATTATTTCAATACTAATAGAGGCTGAACACAATGCGGTGAAGAGCTTGGGATATGACTTAATCCAAACAGGCTGAGATTTGCACGCTTCAACGGTTCTGTTAGATACCGTTAGCGAAATGTCAAGATGAAAGAGGAGTCACCGATACTAATTTCCATTCGAAATAAATATAAAAAAAAAATTATAATAAGACTTGAGCGAAGATAACAGCAGCAATATTTATTTGTTTAATGGGAAAGTAACACATGAAGGGCCTAGGTCGAGCGTTTTTTATGTTTTGCTACATCTATTCCGAAATTTGAACCTGGTTGTAGAAGTTTAGCACATGAATGTTCAAGTTGCTCGGTGGACTCGAGACTCGAGTTATTTCAGTAGCCTCAGGATCGGTTTCCATACATGTAACGGTATAACAGAAGAGAATAACTCTCATTTGGTCATTTATCTTGCCAAATGGTTGCTGTTGTTGCATTTCATCACTTACTCTCACACTCAGAACAGTACTCGTATACCGCTCATTTCGTCAAACAATAACAAATTTTCTAGGAAGTAACTGCGTAATCTATATCCTTGAAGCATGAGCTAAAGGAACAACAGACTCCGCAAAACTTCTGCTTCTGATACATTCAACACACAGGGTGTACCCCTATGAATGCAGAGCATTGTGTTGAATGGAAGGAAGATTGATAGGTGAGAGGAAGAAGGAGGGAGAATGAGTGGGTTATAAGTACTTGTATGAAGCAATATTATGCCAGAAACCCCTATGTTGTGAAAAGTGATGACCAAAATGCAATTTTTTGAAGGGAAATAATACTTAATATGAAATGAAAGCACACATACTCGTACTGTTGATGTTTTGTAAAGGCTTCATGCTCTGCTAAAAGATAAATGGACCTGAATATGATGATAATTTGTGCTAGATTTCGATTGCTGAATATCTCTTCTAGGTCGTGATATTTAGGAAATTTGTTTGAACCTATTTGTATGTGTTGGCCGTTCGCATGGCACTTGCAGAATCACAATTAACTGGAACATTAAGTTTAAGTCTGAAGCAAAGAAATCAAGTGCTTAGCTCAATTTTGCTCTACTAAAAACTGAGCATGTGCTTATGTCTGCGCATGACACGCATACGCATATAATAAAATAACAATAAAATTTATATGTAAATAACAATTTATAATTCGCATAATTGTAAATAAATTTTCTATTAACGTAGAACAAAGTAGAAGTGCTTAGCTTAGCAGAATAGAAGAGAAAAAATTGCATGCGCAATCAACACAATCACACTTTTATTATTTAACACTATAATTATGACTGACGATAGATATGCTGATTTTGGAGTGATAAAAATCACAACAACAACAAAAAAGCGTCAACGTATCTGATAAATATGAATTGTAGAAATTAAATATTAGTTGCTGCAGCTGCTGCTGCTGCTACTTCTAGCATTTTTGTTTAATCTTTACTGTACTATAACGTAGATACTTATTTGCTCGTAAGTTCATTATAAGTATGCAGTCATCATCATCATTTTCATCAACAACAACAACAACAACAACAATATAAGAGCAAAAATTCAAGAAAACTGTTGCGGGTTCTACTGTAGCTGCTGTTGTTGTTTGTGATATTGTTGGTGCTGGCTGTTGCATTTGTTATCTGTGAGAGTTTCTTGCAATGTTTTCTATTTTTTTTTTTTATTGTTTTTTCGTTTCTTGTGTATTTTTTACAATTTACTGCTGCAATTTTAGTTTTGTTTTGTTATTTTTTTTTTTTTTTGTTTTAGTATTTTTGTAGGTGGCCCAAACTCTGTGAGCTGTAGAGGTCTAAGGTTGCTGCTGCATTGGAAAAAAGGAACTAAAACTTTTGTTATATTGCTGTTGCTGTTGCTGCTACTGCTGCTACTGCTGCTACTGCTGCTTGCTTACTTGCTATACTCTTTGCTACACTCTACCTGATTGTGCATACTGTATACCAACACTGAAGTTAAGTAATTTTGTTGTCGTTTAATATCTGCCAGCCGTTGTTGTTGCTGTTGCTGTTGCTGTTTTTAATGTATAATTATTATTTATACAATTTTTTCCCCTCTCCATTTGGATAAGCAAATACGTTAAAATTAAAAATTTGCATAGCTGACTAGGTAAGAAATTTAACAAACAGAAAATACTAAAATCAGCAGCAAAACCACACAACGAAAATTGCACAATTTTCTTTTTAAATCATTTTTTTCGCTTGTTATTTTTGCCCAATTTTCTTGTAAATTAAATTGTACTACTGTGAAAAAGTTGTTAAGTTTTCGGTATTGGTTGAGGTGGTGGGTTATTTATTTATTCTTTTATTTATTTTTTTTTTTTTTGTAGTTTTTCTACTCATTTAAATAAATAATAATTACTTTTAAATTGTTGTTGTTTTTGGTGGTAGCACCGCTGTTGTTCTTTTATCTCTTTGCTTAGACTTCTTGGCTGCTGTTTACTTTTTGTTTGTAGCATATTAAATTTTATAACAATATGGAAAATGTATGGTTAAAGAAAGATTTAGCGATTAGATTAAAAGGCCAATGAATCTTATAAATATGCAAGATATTCTTTATATATTCTTTATTTATTACGCTTGCTGCTGTTTTTGTTTTTTGCATTATAATCATGCTGTAGCATTTTCATTTACTTTTTGTTTATATATTTTTGGTTTTATTTTTTGTTCTTCTGAATATTTATAAGGTTGAATTTAATTAAGCTTGGTATGTGTTTAAAATGATTTAATTACAAGAAACTTTTCACAAATTCTTGACAAAAAAAAAATATTTAGCTTGTTTGTTGCTTAAGTTTGTTTAATAAAATTGCATAAATAAGCCAATATTTTTAAGAATTTGTTTATAGAAACTGATACTGTTTATCTTCAAGATAAAAAGTGTTTAAAGTCAGAAGTTACGATCATACATAATAAAATTGCATAAGCCTAATTTTTTCCATTTCTAACAACAATATTTTTAAGAATTTGTTTATAGAAACTGATACTGTTTATCTTCAAGATAAAAAGTGTTTAAAGTCAGAAGTTACGATCATACTGTACTGTAATATTTATGCGAATGAAACATAAATCTCTCCTCCTTGGTCTGATAGTGTCCTCATCAGTATGCTTCTTCAGTAATGAAATATTAAGATTATTACTTTACTTTTTTTGAGTAGGTATTCTTTAAGTTTTCTAACACCACGTTTGTTGCTTCAATCGTAAGTGGTGTTCTTTAGTAGTTCTAAATTTAGCTTTAAACTCACTCCTTCACTCAAACTCATTTAGATTTTGTACTCTCTCCAGTAGGATTTCTCAAGCCGTCAAATGTCGAGTGTGTTACTTAACAGCGGAATTATGGCTGACACACCTCTATCAAGTCACTAAAATTTGATACTGTCAATTAGATACTCTACTTGATACTACATAGATACTATTTTGGTATTCTGGTGCGGACAGTCACTAACGAAATTCACTTCTTTGGTGAATAATATTACAAATTCATTTGTCTCTTTGGCAAATGATTTCGAAAATAAGCTCAATTGAAGTGCTTCAATATTTACTTTCTTCTAAAACATTTGTCAAAGAAACAATTGCATTCTAACTTCTAAATAACATATTAAATACATTTTATTAACATATTACATAAATACTACTACTCAGAACATGTTTTCATTCAATGATATTCATTGTATTTTAAAAATACGACTTATTGATAAAAAAAAAGAAAAATAACCTCAAAAAATGTGTTTCTTAATTGTTTATAGTGTCGATGTAGCTTGTAGCTTTCGCGTATTTGTTTTCCTTCTAAGAAGTAATCAGATCAGTTTGCCTCTGTAATTTCGGATTCGTTAGGAGCATAATTGTCGATCACAACCTCCTCATCCAGGTAGATATGTTGTATAGAATTGCGCATTCGTATACAATAAATCAATAAATGATACCGGGCTGTGTGCATATCGAAGCGTACACTCTTCTGAAGCGTAATTTCAAAACCCAAAAAGCTCTTTAAATAGTATTCCTTGCTTTTATGTGCTTAGCGTTGAAGATCGTTTCTTTGTTCGAGGAAGAGTTTGAGACAGGCGTTAGAAGCCGTGGCTCCAAAGGATACCCTGAGTCACCTAGAAGCCATTTGTATTCACCGGGGCGATGCTCCCTGATAAGGCTTATCCTTGGTGGTGAAGTGGTACAGATTCCTGAATCATGACATGATCCAGGAAAATTGGCATTGATGTGGAGAAACTTCAGCTCATGATCACAAATGTGTCAAGCATAAATTTATTTAGTTCTGCATTTTCGCAACTCGATGGGCCGAAACCATTTGAACTCTCTATCATTTTGAGTCGAGACTTTGGACTTCCTGCTTCTACTGTAGTATCCTTTATGCTGTAGTATCCCTTGCGGTTCATGTATAAGTAGTCATGAGGTATAACTCCGGCTGTCATTGACGGTGCAATTATTGCAACGTGGGTACAGTCAATGGCACCTGCATGTTGAATTTTCAGTGAAACCTAGTAAATTATTATTTTTTATTATGTGGTCGCTGTGGCGTAGTGGTAGTGCGTTGGACTGCTACGCAGAGTGTCCGGGGTTCGAATCTCGGCACAGGCAAAATCAAAAAGTAGAAAAAATAATTTTTCACCACGGCACCACCTCTTGGCTCTTAGCAGGCAATGGCAAACCTACAAGAGTAAAAATGCTATGAAAAGCTTTTCACTTCCCCGTTCGGATTCGGCATTAAACTGTAGGTCCCTTCCATTCATGTACAAATATAACACGCTCAACATGAGTGGATGCGAAAAGCTCGGCCTTGGCTCTCCGTGGACTGTTGTGCCATTACAAGTAAGTAAGTAAGTAAGTAAATTATTAAGGATTTTAAATGAATTCATTTTAACTGAAGTAATCAACTCACCCCGCTTTGATTTCATTGTATTGCTCATTTGTTATGGGAAAAGCAATTTCTCCATTTTTGACCCGAACTAGCAATTCGCAAATGTAGTTTATGTTGTTTATGTCGCTTGATTGGCTCATAGCCAAAAAATAGCTATTTCCCCCGCAGCTTTGGTATGAGCCGTTGAGTAAAAAATAAATCACAGAAAGGAACTAAAGAAAATAAGAACACATATATTTGTGAAGGCCCAAACGTAAGCCAATATGTTTAATGATATAATATGTGAACTTACTCGGTGCTCGAAAAGCAATTCTGTGTTTTGCTTATCGTGTGCTTTAAGATCCACAATTAAATCCCAGCATAATGACTTTTGAATCCTGAAAAACCCCATTGAAATTATTCTCGTCCATTTCAAAAGGATTTTGATGGTCACGCAAGTTGCCCCGGCGTTTCACTCTAAAGAAACAAAAATTTTGTATTTATCATCATCCAAGACTTCTTATTTTTGTAAATTATAAAATATTACCTTGCTTCCTTGGCGTGCTTTTGCAAAATAATACTAAAAACCTCAAATTCTTCCTCCATTTTCAACACAATTTTCTTTCTTTTGATACGCGCCGAAAGTTAGCTGACTAATTTGATACTTTTTTTTGTCACTACAGGCTTGATACTAAGCTCAGAATACCACTAAGCTCCGAATACCAATTTGGAGTTCACCTCCAAAAAGTATCAATTAGGTACTTGGCTTTAGTCTTCATCTTTCCACTTCTCTCTCACTCTCTGGGTTTGTCCTCACAGTTTCCTTCCTAGTAGATTCCTCCAAGAATTTATAAATCAAGAATGTTACTTCAGTCTTTAGTTATCTTTCTACTGCTTTAGTCAGCATTTAATTAAACTTCAAGTTTTTTACTTCAGTCTTTTCTTCCTTTCTTCTATTTTCGTTTCTCTCTTTCGTTTCACGCTTTTTTCTTAATATGGATTTTACTAATTGTGCAGTAACAAAGAATCACTGAAATATATCGACGTTGATTTTAAATGCGAAAATTAAATCACACGCTTTTATTGGATCTTATGTCATGCGAATTTTTGTTTTATTTTCTTTTTTATTTTTTCTTTTGTGGCGATAAAATTCAAAGCTATAATTTATATAAAAAGAATAACACATTGAAGCGTGTTTATGAAAGTAGCAGGGATGAAAAAAATAAAAGTTAAAATGAAAAGCTCAAAAATCTAGAAAAGTTTTAGTTTATTTTTATTTATCAGTCAGTTTGGTTTTTTTTTTTTGCTATTTTCCTCTTTTTTCTTCGTTTCTCGTCTATTTATGTCTATGATGCTGTGATTTAAAAATTTGCATGTGCCAATAATAATCTGCACAATATTCTGTAAATAATCATATGACAAAGCACCATTCATAAAGTCGCCCCTATTAAAGCTGTTGTGAACTAAGTATACAGGGTTTGGCGATTGAACTGTTACCTATTTTTTGTGTGAAAATAATTTTTATTGATTCAAATTACAAAAATGTGTGGAAACAATAAAAATTGTAGAATCCATTCACTTTAGCTCGATGGGGCCACCTTTTGCCTTGACTATGGCCTTCAAACGGTTAAAAAATGAGTTGCATGCTGCACGAATATGATCTTGCGGTATTTTGGCCCATTCCCGTACAGTGGCTTGCTTCAGCGCATCCATACTGTCATATTTTTTAGTACTAACCTTGCTCTCCAAAATCGCCCAGATGGAATAGTCCATCGGATTTGCATCTAGCGAATACAAAAACCATTGTGTGGATTAAATAAAATGAGGAACATGGGTTTTTAACCATTCGTGGTTCACACGAGTTTTATGGCACGGTGCCGAGTCTTGTTGGAACGTCCATGGAGTATGACCGAAATGTTTGCAGCTTCCACAACATTTTCCCGATAATAACTCGCATTGACTTTGACACCAGACTCGATGAAAACGATTGGACAGCATCCATCGGCGGTCTCAGCTGCCCATACCATTGCTTGAGATGGCAAATTACTTCGGGCAGCCGTTCGTAGGCTCAAATTTTCGTAACTGCTTTTAGTGAAGTAAACACGATTATTTCGAGAGTTTATGAACTGCTCAATAGGGAAATTTTTCTCATCAGAGAACACAATGTTTGGAAATTCGCCACATTCCGGCAGGTGTAACAGCTCCTTTGCTCTTTCGGGTTTAAATTTTTATTACTTTAGTGTAAAATCATGTGCCTTTTGGAACTTGTAAAGCTTTACCTTGAGCTCATTTTGGAATCAGCGTCGGATGCTTCGTTGGGATATTTTCAGGTCTTTGGCCATTTGATTACCACTACAACGTGGATTTCGTTCAAGTCGAGCCTTCACTTTCCGAACCATTTCAGGTGATGTTGCTGTTTATTTTCGTCCACCACCATAGCGTTTAGCAATGCTGCCTGTATCATTATAACGATTTATAGAGCGATACACAAACATTTTATACACTTTAAGATGCCTGACCTCACGAACAATAGCAATCACACTATTACTTTTGAATTCCATTTCGAATAACTTTTGTTCTATGAAATTTAGACGCAAATGCTTGTGGTTGCTTGTAAACAATATAAGCAGTTGTCATTGGTATGAATTTGACAGAATTGGCAATATCGCGTTGCCAGATATACCGGTGTGAAATTGGTAACACTTCAGTCTCCTAAACCGTAGTAAGTATAAGTGATGATGAAAAGCAGCTCACAAAGATGAAATGTACACGTTTTTAAGAGTCACTACAGTTCTTTCAGTCTCTGAAGAAGTATGATATTTGTACATACGATGTTCCATACAAAACAAATGCATACAGATTACTACTATGTATTAAAATAAAAATGAGGAGTGACATCAACTAAGAACTAATAATTGAACTCTTTCAAGGTTAATTAAAACCAAATAAAATAATACAAATAAACGGTTTTCAAGCACAATATGTATTATTTATATAATTAGAAAAAAAAAAAAACTAATGACAAAGACGAAAGATTATTAAATTATTTCCAGTTTGCTGCTTTCGATCAGAATCTATTTATATTATTATTTAACTATCATAAACAACTCATTTAACAAAAAAGTTATACCATCATAGAAAAAACACAGGTTTTATTTATTGCGTACAATTTTGTAAATAATCTTGTTATTGAAATGCCATAAAAAATCACAAATTCTCCAAGAAACGATTTTCGAAAAAGTGTTAAACAAATTGTAAGCTTTTATTAGAACAAATCCAAAATATTTTATTTATTTGCTTATTTGGTAGGAATACAAAAAAAACAATTATTTGTAATGTCGTTCTCGTTGTCTAATGGTAAGAGTTCTAGGTGAGAGTCAACTGCTTTCGAAAGCTTGCACTCCTCCAACCTAAAACCATGTTTGAATGTGCAAAGGGGACGGTTGCACGTGCTGGTTTGCTTGCTAGCTAGTTCGGGAGATATGGGGGGGATCTTTTACCCTGCACAATTCCACACGAATAAGATTACGAAATAAGATTCACGTGCTTGGTAAACAAAAAAAAATAAAGGTATAAAAAGAAAAATATAAGAGGTATCTGACTAACTAAGCGGTGAAGGATCTGACACTCCGTAAATCAAAAATAATAATGAGCAGTAGCATAGTTTATTACAAAAACGTTCAGCAACAATTTATTTAAATATATACAAGCATATTTGAATATTTTTACATTTAAAATTTTTTGTATTTTAACTTTAGCAGACTACAATAAAACAAATTAAATTAAATAAATTAACAAATTAAGTTAAGTCAGTAAAATGTAATAAAATTAGCAAGCAAACACATCACCATCATCAGCATAATGATCGAAACAACATCACCATCATTCAGGCATTGCCATCATCTCAGCGTAATCATCCCCGGAATCATCTTTGCTCGTAAATATTTCTTTTTTTCTTTAGGTACATACATTACTCATACCAGTATAAAGAATTATTTTTTATTGCTTGTACGATTATAAATCTTATTTATAAAAAAAGCAGTAAATATTTATTATTACTTATTATTATTATTATTATTATTATTATTATTAATTTGCTTGGATTTTATTTTCGTTTATTAGTTTGGCATCACCGGCATACTTACGTTCGTTCACTGTTCGCATAGTCGTTCATAAATGTTGCATGCCAATTTAAAATGATAAATGGTAAAGGCATAAAAATATGAATTCATACACAGGAAAATATATATACATACATACATGACATATACTGGGTATTGGTATGTACTATATTTATGTATGTTTGTATGTATTCATGCCAAATTATATTTATTTATTAAGTTATAAAGGAGAAGAATCTAAGTATTTAAACTTCCGCTCGAAATTTATTGAAAATTAAATTATATTTAATTTGAATTATATTTTATTATGGCATAATTTATTGACGATATTTAATTTCAATTTAGCGCAAAAGGCCAAATTAGAAATTAACGAGAATCGAATAAAAAACAAATATTTCTAACTAATTTTTCATAAATAAAAATAAAACATATTTTTGTATGTTAAATGCACAATTATGAATTGAAGCTAAAAGAGAAGAGATGAAATTTTTAAAAATATACAATTAAAACTGGTGATGAAATAAATTATGCTAACAAAGACCGATTTTAAACGAAATGCACAAGGTAGATTCATATGGAAATTTCATTAGATAAGGAAATTGAAAACTCTAGAATAGGGATACGAATTATAGCTTTCAAGTGCACAGCTTCGTTAGGTTAGGGGTTAAATAATAAAACATTCTTAGCCCAGTTTGACCCATTGTAATATCACATTGGCTGTTTCCACAGTTACCCTAATCTTTATTGGACCCTATGTGCTTTATTAAGCTTCAGAAACCCTGATGTCAACAGATTGAACTGAAGAAATTTCATTAGATAAGGAAATTGAATAGTGATACCAATTACAGCTTTCAAGCTCACAGCTTCGTTAGGTTACGGGTTAAAGGGGAGGTCCTATAATAAAACATTCTAAGCCCAGTTTGACCCATTGTAATATCACATTGGCTGTTTCCACAGTTACCCTAATCTTTATTGGAACCTATGTGCTTTACTAAGCTTCAGAAACCCTGATGTCAACAGATTGAACTGAAGAAGAGTTGAACCATTTTGTAAAGGGTGATATTTTAAGAAATTGGTTTTTGAAAATTAAAAAAATTATTCAAGTTGTCTATTCTTAAGATCCAATTTCGGCGCACCTTTTCACACATTTCGACCGGAATCTCACCAATGACGCGTTCAATGTTGGCTTCCAAAGCAGTAATCGTGTTTGGCTGGTTCTTATAGACAAGAGACTTAACAAAGCCCCACCCACACCCACAAAAAATAGTCTAACGGGGTCAAATCACACGATCTTGGTGGCCAATTGACTACACTAAAACGTGAGATTAACTGCTCACCAAATTCGCCTCTCAATTTACGTCCTGTTGGAACCACATGTCGGCCGAGTCAAATTATGGATTTTCGGCAAAAAAAAAGTCAGTTATCATCGAACGGTAGTTTTCTCCAATGACCGTAACGTTGCGGCCTGTATCGTCTATGAAGAAGTACGGCCCAATGATGCCGCCTGAACATAAACCCCACCAAACAGTGCATTTTTCGAGATGCATAAGTAGCTGCTGAATTGCCTCTGGCTGGTCTTCACTCCAAATATGGCAATTCTGCTTATTCACGTATCCATTGAGCCAAAAATGAGCCTGTTCGCTGAAGACAATTTTGCGATAAAAAACGGATTCTCATCCAGCTTTTCTAACGCCCATTCACCGAACATTCGACGTTGTGGTAGTTCGCTTGGCTTCAGTTCTTGCACCAGCTGAATTTTGTATAGCATTAATCCGAGATCTTTGAATAAAATTTTCCAGGTGGTCGAATAACGCAAACCCAATTGCTGCGATCGGCGCCGGATGTACATATTGTGATCTTCTTCAAAATCATTCATTAAAATAAAAGTCAGAAAATTACTGAAAAACTTCATTAAATCAATGAAACCAACATTGGTTTAATGAATTTGTACATTAAATTTTATTAACGCACATGAAAGCGTTCAGTGATATTATTTTTCTTCTTCTTCTTTTAATGGCATAACAGCCCATGGAGGGATTAGGCCGAGCTTTTCGCATCCACCCATGTCCTGCGTGTTATATTTGTACATGAACGGAAAGTACCTACAGATTTATGGTATGCCGAATAGGAACGGCGAAGTCAAAAGCTTTTCATAGGCAATTTTTACGGTTGTAGGTTGGGCCATTGCCTGTCAAGAGGTGGTGCCGTGTAGAAAAATTGTTTTTTTCAACTTTTTGATTTTGCCTGTGCCGAGATTCGAACCTCGGACACTCTGCGTAACAGTGCAGCGCACTACCACTACTCCACAGCGACAAAACAAACCTAATTAAGTGATTCCAATAAATTTTAATGAATCCGTTCGTTAATCGGTAATGAACACATTCATTGATTTTGCCTAACAAAATCGTTGCCATAATAATTGTACTTGATATATTATATTTGATTAAGTAGTAACGACGACCTTTATAGTCATGCCTTGTCCTGGTGGATATTTTTTTGATTTTTTTTTCTCATAAATCTTCTTATACTCCTTACCCATATGAAGTGACTGAGAATTATAAGAAAGTGTACAAGTTCACATATAAGTATGTGAACTATTCTTTAGGAATTTTAATGAACTTATTCATTAATTTGTACATTTTCATTAATTCTGTTCATTAAAATTAGTTTCAATGAAGACCAATTCATTGATTTTATGAAGTTTTTCGTGGATTTATTTTAAACAATCTTTTCATTAATAATTTCATTGATTTTGTGAGCATTTTTGATTCCCTGTATCGATACCATTTCTATAAGTGGAGTCCAATAATAGGTTTTTTACTAGCATGGGATTTAGTATCACTTCTCTTGAATTATGGCTAGAAACTTAATCATACAAAGGCGAGGGTCAGATAACCTAATTTTTACTATCATAGGAACCAATAAAATACCTCCAGAATGTCTAAAAATTAAATCGAACTTACGGGTAACTTTTATATCTTTATCGGTGTCCTCTGTGATTGCATTTCCTCTCTCATTCACCCTCCTTCTTTCTCCCACCTATCAATCTTCTTTCCATTCAACACAATGCTCTGCATTCATAGGGGTACACCCTGTGTGTTGAATATATCAATAAAAAAAATAAAACAAAATATAAATCGTTATCATTGTTCTGGACTATGAATATGTCAGACCTACTTATAGATACCTCTACTTATACAATACCTCTAAAATGTCTAAGAAGTAAATTTGAGTAACTGGTAACTTTCTATCACGGAAATAGAAAGCAAGTCGAAGTAACTCGGGGTAAGGTTAACTAATTTTTACTATCATTGGTACCGACATTACTCCTCTAAAAATAATCAGAATTGAATTATAGTAACTTGGAAGTTTAATAAGTTAATTTTGCATTTTCATTTACGAAGAAGTTCCCACGACATATTTCTCCACGGTTCATGTTCTTCTAAATGAATCATCAGTTCTTCTAAATGATATACAGTATTTATCAAGAATGATAGGAAACCGATTTCGCATTTGCTTGGTCAAAAATAAGATCCTCTACGCTATGCTGTCATGGTACGTTTTAAATTGGCGGGGAGAAATCAGAACAAGAAATTCGGCTAAGGAAAATGTAAATAAAGTTCTGGTATGACGTAGCTAAAAAATGGCAAAGCAGCGAAATGCCTAATTTATTATTCAATCATTCATGAGTATTTATTGTCTTAAAAATTATAGAAATTTTCCCATGCGTCATTTTTTAATTAGTTTATTATTTCAAAACGAAAAATTTTAAAATATTTCTTATTCTATCACTCTTTTTTTTACATTTTATATAATTTCGCTAAAAATCCAAGACTTTTTTTGTTGTACTTGAACAGCAATTGGGATTTTTCGTAGCTATTTGTAAGAAGAGGAATAACAAGAAGATTTAACAAGGTCAACAAGAACTAGTTAATAGCAACAGTAATAAGAATAAAAAATGAAAGCAAAAGCACGCAACACCGGTGGAGCAATTGCACCAAAACCAGTGCATCCCACTGCAGTGCGGACACATGGCCTCTTTGGTATACCATTTGTGCGCCAGCATATGGTGGTCGATGATCGCTGGACGCCCACATCATTGACGGAGCAATTTAAGGGAATGGCAGATTTGCTATGTAAGTTGAGGGCATAGTTCCGTCCTTACTGTATCCGTATTACTGTTATTTCTCCTTGCTTTAGCCAAACGTTTAATATTCAAGAAGTTGGAAGCGAATGCAAGCCGCAAACGTTACATGCGCGATAATCGCAATTTGAAACGTCAATGCCGCGATGGACGCACAAAACTCACGAATGTCCTGTACGGTGATAACACAAAGAAAATCCGCAATTTCCTGATCAATCACAAGGATATGCAGCGTTTGTATCAGAAGATGCCAGTTCATTTGGTAGTGGACAATATTAATCAGCGTACGTTTGTGATGCGTAAGGAGCGTGATCGTTTGAGATTTCGTTTGGATCAGTTAAAAAGTGAATATAAAAAGAAATTGGTGAGTCTCCGTGAGACAGTTAGACACTAGCAGAACTAGAGCAGTAATATGCTTAAATTAATTATAGCTCGAACGTGCCGTACTTGAGAATCGCATCAAATATGAAAATGAATTCGTGCTGGAAGAGGATATAAAATCTCGTGAATTCCGCAAAAAGATCGAAAATTCAAATGTCCGCTTGAAGGCTATCAAAACAATTAACGGAACGTATAAGAAAATGATACAAGTGCTGAGGCATGATGGCATCTTCTATGAGCCCATCTTGAGATCCCTGAATAAAGATATTGAGGATCAAGCCTGTTTCATTAAGCATATACTATTTTTGGGCATGCCGGCCATAGCTAAGTTCAAGGAGCTAAGTGAAGAATATAGGGTAAAAATGTTATTGTATGAGTAAAATTCAACCGGGCCTCTTTGAAATAATTTTTGTTTGTATTGCCTCCAGCAAATGGAGGAGAAATCACGTAAGAGTTTAACCTCGAAACTACAATTGATGGCTCAATATAAGAAAAATCCAATCCAACGGATGAGTCAATTCAAAGTCACGAAACAAGAGGATAGTTTGCCGAAAGCGAAACGTTATGTCCGTGAGACGCATAGCATGCTATTCTTGAAAAATGAATTGGAGGCCATTGAGGGTACTATAAAACAAGTGAAATTCGCTACGTTATGCTCGCAGGCTAAAGAAATTTATCCCAGGTAAAAGAAAACATTTTGATCTATATGATGGTGGGTGGGATCATAACCAGTCCGAATCATCAGAGTATACCTGAAATATAATCTGTTAAAAATTTCACCATAAAAGATGATATAGATTTAAGCATACCTAAAACAGATAAAGCCAGTACAATTTTGATTATACCAGAAAGCTAATAGAGCCTCAAAACAAAGTAGAAACAGCATCGGAAACGAGAAGAGAGACTAAAAAATATGAACCAGACCAGCAGCAAAGATAGAAGTAGGGAAAAATCAAAACCGCAAACAGATATCAATAAAACGGACTATATCTAAACTGGAAACAGAAGTCAAAATCAGAGTACAGACTACAGAGTAAAAGACTAATTCAGAAATTAATCACAAAACTAAACCAAAGACCGAATCACATAGCAGTTCGAAATTCCCGATAACAATAAGTCCAAACGAGAAACAATTTATAGTCTAACTCATAGAATAGATCAAACTGAGTAAAACAGATCTTACTCCAGAAACTAAAATAGAACAAAAGTCTTAAGTGAAAACCAACTCAAAGACAAAGTCATAGAATACAATAGCAAGGAAAAAGAAAAACAGTCTCGAAAAGAAACTAAAAAAAACAAAGCCCAAAGCCGAGGACTAATCTAAAAATCGATGCTTCAGAAACCAAAACAGAAAATTCGAAAACAACAATCTAAATTTAAAAAAACAACAGTCAAATGGGGAGAAATTTAGGGACCAGAATCATAATCAAAACTAAGAATAAGAAAACTTACTTACTTACTTTTAATGGCGCAACAGCCCATGGATGGCCTAGGCGGAGCTTTTCGCATCCACACATGTTGTGCGTGTTATATTTGTACATGAATGGAAGGGACCTACAGTTTAATACTGAATCCGAACGGCGAAGTGAAAAGCTTTTCATAGGCAATTTTTACTCTTGTAAGTTTGCCATTGCCTGGCAAGTGCCAAGAGGTGGTGTCGTGTAGAAAAACTATTTTTCTCCTTTTTTTTGTGTGTTTAATTTTGCCTGTGCCGAGATTCGAACCCCGGACACTCTGCGTAGCAGTCCAACGCATTACCACTACGCCATAGTGACAGCGATAAGAAAAACCATATACAAAACAGACTAAACAACATATCAAAACATTAACAAATCCAGAAATCGGACTAACAACTAAATCAAATTAGAAAATATACTGGAAACTCAATTAGAGAATAGAGAATTTGAGCTCAGGTGGAAACCATTTAGGGATCAAGCCAAAGAATGAACCGAAATAGAAATCAGAAAACAAACTGAAACGCCAATCAAACTACTACTCTTGAAACCCAGAGAACTAAGGTCAAAATGAAGAGCTATAAAGACAGATGGCCATAAAACAAACAAAACATCGAAACGAAACCAAACGGAAAAAAAGCTAGCACAATAAAAACAGAGACACTTAACCAAATGCCAAAACAGGGAACAACCCAGAAATCAATTTATAAACTAAACTGAGAGAACAAAATTTTTGAAGATCTCAGATTTGAATCAGGAAGTGAATCAGAGAATATGAGTCTAAGTCAGAAAACATAATATGAACTTAACCAAAGACAAAATTATTAAATCTAAATACTCCAATTCATCAATAGAACCAGAGACGAGTAAACAAAACAATGGTCTTAACGAAAATATATTTTTTAGAACTAATTCGGACAAACAAATCATTAACCGAGCCAAAAACAAAAATAAAAACAAAACCGACACAAAATGAGATACTACACCACAGATTCAAGAGATTAAAGTTCAGATGCATACTACACATTTCTGATACCAAGTGAGTAAGAGAGGCCCAATCAGAAACCAGAAAACTTATATTTAAAAGGAAACCAACTTAGAAATCAAACCAAATACAAACGTTACTAAAAGTTACTAAAAAATAAGCCATGAATCATGTATTAAATTCTCCACCAGATAGAACTAAACTTTCCTTATTTCAAAACATAATCTTTTCTATACTTATACTTCATAGTAAATTATTTGTTGTAAGTGATTTAAAATATTTTTACTTCACTTTCAGAATAAAATCGCAAGTGGAAAATAATGAAAAACTACATAAAATGATTGAGAATGATATGCTGGGGCATCAGACGATTGAAACGAAAATGAAACGTGCCGATGTGCTAGAAGGTGTGCTAATCAACAATCTGGCCGATGAGGAGCTTGCGTGAGTTGGTGTTTAAAGTAAAATAGCTTACAAATTACATTACCTCATCAATTTACAAATAGGCGCATGCAACGTATTGAAGAACTGCAAGCGCAAATAAAACGAGAAGATGATATGGAAGCGGAAACCATATCATATCTAAAGAATCGTGCTAAGGCATATGTGCTACTCAGGTATTTCTATTTTTATTCGCTTTGGTAGAAATTTGAAATTCACTACACGACACTCGAACTGAATTGTACAAAGCAAAATTGCCTAATAAGGAAAAAAGAAATGACTCTGGACCTGACTCTGGATAAATGCTGAAATGCTGAAATGCCGATTGTTTTGATTTTTTTTCTTTCAGATTTTCACTATGGAATCTAAATGAAATTCTGCGTCACGTTGATCGTCCGCCGCGTGTACCCCGCATACAATATCCGACTTCGTATCTGAAATTGCCGCTGCTCAAATTTGAAATGTTGACAATGCGCGCGTGTGCACCTGATGTCTACGAGGAGAATTGTAAGTTAGGAATCAATTGCATTTTCGGGGAATGGGGGCGTGAACGTAATCCTACTTAGACCTTATTGCAACTCAAATGAAAATTCACTGCTACCCTCTCCGAGTTACTGCGAGAGATCGTCGACTGAGTTGCATAATTGCAACTCGGATTTGTGTTAATAAAAAACATTTATTCATTTCCTCGTCTCTCTAAAACAGTGGATGCCATGATGCACACCGTCAAACGTAAAGTGCACAGGCTGATGAAATCATTCAAACCTGATCTGACGAACCAGGCTGTGAAGAAATACTGCGCTGAATATCAAGATATCTTCTTGGATAGTATGGAAGTGGAGGATTTGGGTGAGAGCGGTGACGGGCAAACGCAAGAGGAAGAAGAAGATTTGCTACAAGAGACGAAAACGTTGCAAAATGTACCCAACCGGAAGCAGATTAAGGCACAAAGCGCTAAAATTGTTGAGGAGCTATCAAAGAAGGAGGATTAGATGCGCTGGTGCAACAAGGCATAAGGTATTCAGATCTGTGTGGAACTAGAAGAAGCATAGAAGGATTTCAGTTATGCTTGGGTGCAATTTTTACATCCCTCTGTTGCCTCAATATGATTCAATTGATTTTGAACACATTTTTATTGTTCTAAAAAGAAATTCCAGTGCTATTGAATTTAATTAATTTACAAATTGAATTTTTAAATTACAAGCTTCTAAGTACTTATCTAACATAAAATTAAAATCTTTTTATTAAAAAATAATTTTCACATTGATTTTTAGTTGCGAGATTCGCCTTCATTCGGTATTTAATTGAAATTTGATGGCATCAGAAATTGCCAATTGCCATGCAAGTGCCAAAATAACTAATTTTTAGAATACGAATCACCCATAATCGAATTGCTTAGCATGTTTTCTTTTTTAAATCACCTTCAAAATGATGATATTCTTAGAAAAGAAATAAAATCGTTGACCTTGAAATAAAAGTCGAATTCATTTGAAAATATGTAAAAGTCATGCTACTTACTAAACAAAGCCTAAGCAAAAAAAAAAAAAAAAAAAATTCAGCTTACAACTTCTTCTGCTTCCATTCGATTCTCAACTCAGCTTTGTAATGTAACATCAATGTAACGATGATGGTGAAAGATGTAAAGTATCTAAGTAAAATATTGTAGTAAAATAAGTGTCATTGACTGGACTGGCAGACTGGCAGACTGACTGACTGGATGATTGTGCTGCAAATTGGCAAATGTTTGTTAACAAACACAAAGCACAAAAAAAAAAATCATAATAAATGGTATAGTAAATTCATAAATCGTGATCTGTAGTTACTGACAAGCCAGCGACAGCCAAGCAAAACAAACATACGACAGACAGAATAATGCAACACAAACACACACAATGGAAAAACCTTAATCAAAATCTGATTTTGCGAGGATTTCAAACTTCAATTAAAAAGTGCAATAACAAATTCAAGGAAATATTACCTACATTTGTGGCATTATTAAAGGAGCTTCCAAGTAAAGGGTTTCTGAGAGCTTCTAAGTAAGCTGAAGCTAACCAAGAACCACTGCTACAACTGGCAGTAGTTATTTTTCCTCCCGGTAGAGAAGTCAACCACCCCGCAATGTGTAACGTTCAACTTATGAGCGCGTTAATACACAAAGCGCAAAATCGATTGGAAAGAAAAGCACAACAAAAATATCATTGTCATCATCATAATCACTAGGCATTAATCATAATTTCAGTAGCACAGTGATTTATAAGCCATATACTCAAACATAAGCGATACCCTGCATGTTTCTTAAGCTCAACATAAGTATGAACTAAAAATATTTCTAGTCCATGCATACTAGTACAAAGACTAGTACAATGTAATGCTGACTCGTCATGACCCGATTGCACTTAGGAAGCATAAGCAGCTCCCGAATAGTTTATATTTAGCCGAATGTAAGGAAATCTGGTTTTCGATGACGTACCATATTCTTTCAGAAAAAAAAACATAAATAACAAATTCGCCCCAAAAAATTGAACATACGACTACTCGATTGATAGGATTGACATGCTAGCGTACGCATGCGTTAGTCATCTGAGCTGAGTATCACTGTCTCGTCGAAGCAGCGGCAGTTTTTTTTTTACATATTGCTTTTAAAACTTACTCTTACTTACAATGCTCATGTACCTATAGATTACCTAATATGGTAAGAACATTAATCTACAGACACTGGTTCGAGCTCAGGAAAACTTACTTATTAATATTAAATAAAAATTAAATAAAAATGTGGTCGTTGTGGCGTAGTGCTAGTGCGTTGTACTGCTACGCAGAGTGTCCGGGGTTAGAATCTCGGCACAGGCAAGATCAAAATCTAAAAAAAAAATAATTTTTCTACACGGCACCACCTCTCGGCTCTTGCCAGGCAATGGCAAACCTACAAGAGTAAAAATTGCTATGAGAAGCATGTCACTTCGCCGTTCGGATTCGGCATTAAACTGTAGGTCCCTTCCATTAATGTACAAATATAAAACGCACAACATGAGTGGATGCGAAAAGCTCGGCCTAGGCCCTCCATGAGCTGTTGTACCATTAAAAGTAAAGTAAAGTAATGAATAAAGGCTAAAAAATATTGTATGCATCAGTGAGACGCCCTACAGAAGTTTACTTCTTCAGAACGTTTGCGTTTTGGGTTTTAAGGTTACGTTTAGTAATCGCTGACATTACAGGCGTGGCCGAAAGAATTTTTAACGAATATGTTTTGAAATTTTTTATGTGCTGATTTATGCAAACGATTAGCCTTGTATTGTTCAGTTTGATGATTCTCTGATCCCAGATGTGCTACATCTGGATTAACTTCATTTTGATCATTTGCATTTCCAATGCATGCAACGCCCTCCATTAAAATATTCAATACTCAAAGCATTGCGACATCATTACAATTAAAATCATACCATTATCATCATCAAAATATTCAGGTTGTATAATCTGAACCGGTGGAAAATTTCCCACTTGCCGGTCTGAGAACTCGCGAACGTTATGAGGTTGACTAGAAACTTGGCAAATCTGGTCTAACTATCTTTTGTTGTGGTGATGCGATGATGTTTTCTTTCCACGGAGTAAAGATTTTCATTCAAAGGTCTTCTGACCTTCTCTTTCGTTGAAAAGCTGGGAATTCGGCCACCTCAATGACTGCCCGGTGTTCTATAATCTGAGTACCTTCGTCGGGACTCAATGAGATGTGTGTTGATATTGAATTATTAGCTCTAATGAACTCATTTGCCATTCATGCTGTCTCTCCTCATTAGTCCTTGGGAGATGTTTTTCAATGAAATTCGAATTCTGTTGTGCCTCAAGTTGCTTGCGAAGTCTACAATCTCGCGATCTCTCGGTGCTGGTTTTTGGGTGTTTTTCACGATAGCAAAATCTGAATTTTGTTCCTCCATTTTTCGACGAAGTCTACATTCTCGCAGTTTCTCAGCCGCAGTTTTTTCTGGAGATTTTATCGTAACATATTCGCCATTTGTTTATGCTTCGCTCATTCTTTCAGCTCTAGAAATTTCTAATGATTTTTGTTTGAAATGTAAAATTTTTGTGGGAAATGTCAAACTGAGGGGCAGCGCTTCCTATCAATCGAGTATGGTTCATACTCAGCGCCCTCTATCAATCAAGTTAGAATCATACTCGCATCAGCTGCCTCTACCAATCGACTTTGATTCATACTCGTGGATACATGTGGATGCATATGTGCTTCCCATCATTTATGTACATATGCATCCTCATTTTTTCATACTTGATGATAGAGGGCACTGCCCTTCATTTCCATGACAATTTCCGTGTTGCCAAGATCAGCTTTTACACTTTCATAAATATAAAAACGATTCTAAAGAAGTGAACTTCAAAGAAGAAAAATAAATACTAAAAAAAAAGAGTTTTATTTTTTTTCTTGTACCACAAAATGGTCAGTAACTAGTTTTTGAATTACATGGCATATAAAGACAATAGAGGACGTGTACTGGCTCCGCCCAATCACAAGCCTATATACAAATATTTAATATGTTCTCATATGTTTGGACTAGACAAGTAACCAGTTGTGGTCCCCCGCAGTCTAAGTAGTATAAGACCAGACCGATTGGTTGCAGGGTAGCAACAGATTCTAGCTGTGTAAGTAGACAATATTTACTGCTACTATTCTCCTGCTTCAATCTTTTCTATCAATATTATTGAAACTACATGAACTCCTTTTATATTATGCTTAAACTTTAACTTTAATTTTTAAGCTTTTTTTTGGTGGTTAAAGCAAATAAAAATGATGGGCGGAAACGAATTATGCAGTTTGCTACGTACATACGAGAACAACCTATCAAACAGTTGGTCTGTATTTTTTAATATTTTTTGAGAAGTTTACATTTAATATTTATTTCTAAATTAAAGAACTATTGAAGACCTAAAATATCTCGTCCTTCCGTGATTTGCTTAAGAACTTTGCTACTTACATACGAGAACAACCTATCAAACAGTTGGGCTGTATTTTTTAATATTTTTTGAGAAGTTTACATTTAATATTCATTTTTTGTTTTTGAGTCTACGCTGGTCACTATAAACTTTTTTTTTTCTGGAAACCAATGCTTCTTACTTATGCCCGCCAGAAACTTAAATACGAAACCTATAGAAACCTGAAGCTTATAGTAATAAATCAAATAGAAATATAGCAAAAGAAGAAATTGGCGCATTTGTTATTTTTATGTTGTTGAACTTTTTTTTTTTTTTGGTAATTGGCGCGCCAAATTTTTTGATCAATTATAATTTCAGTTCAATCGAACTCTTTACTGCTGTGTTTGTTTTTCTTGTTGTTATTATTGTTAAACCAGTTGCCTCATCACATAATTGTATACCTACCTACCTACCCATTTTACGTACTCCATTACTCCGATGAGTACAGCTCTGATTATTTCGTTATACGTTGCAGAGTATAGTAAATTAGATTTGGCTACTGATTGGCATAGTTTTTTGTTCTTGTTTTTGTTTTCGGTTTGATTTACGTTTTGAGGTGAAGTAATGAATGAATTGGTTTCAGTTTCTTCTCTTTAACTTTTTGCAATTTTACTAATAAAATTATTAAACAAAAATCAACAAATAAAAATCACAAGAAATTTCCAAATCAAAAAAAAAATTATAAGTAATATAAATTTTGAAATTTCAGTGGTGCCAAATTAAATGATATAAGAAGCAATAAGTAGCTACATGTTATATTATGAAGGTGTGCTTTAGTTCTTAATGAAAATAAATGCACATATTTACATGAATTCGGGCTTCGGGGTCGTTGCTTTCCGATATCTCACACTTTTGCAGCGTCAGTGCTCTACGTCACATCTTTTAAATAGGCCATTAAGCAAAACTACTTAAACAAATCGACAAGTGTGAGAGTGCCGAGTGTGAGAGCTACGTCTCGTAGTCGTTATTACGAAAAACCTACTGAGTCGGCATTGAGTTCACTCAGTTGCAAGTACTTTTTTTTTAAAGTGTACATACTCGTACTTACTTTTCATTCTACATTGCCTTGGGGAAACAAACAAAATCCTGGATAGCAGAGCACAATTGCGGTTTTACCAGACTTATCTGAAGGTAAATGGACATTAGACGTACTAGCCCATTAGACGTACTAGACCAGCTCATTACTTTAAAATTAAGCTACGCTTACAAATTACAAGGAAATATAACAGGAATTGAATACTTTTCCGATTCCATAGAGTCATTGAAATTGCCATTTTTATTTTCACAATTCCATGAAAAGGAATTGAAATTTATAATTGAAAATTTCATTTCTTTTGTAATGTAATTAAAATTTTTTTCAATTACTTTACTTTAGAAATCAATTCTTATGAGGAACATAATAGCAATTTGAAGAAAAAATATTCCTATGATGGAATTGGAAAAGAAATTTGAGGAAAAAGCATTACAATTTCAATTCCTTGTAATGGCATCGAATGAATTGCAATTACATTACAGAAGAGTTGAAAATTTCAAATTAAAATTACAATTCGTTGCAATTGAATTGTGAAATAAATATTAAAAATTCTATTGCTCTATGGAATTGGAAAAATTACTTACTTTACTTTTAATGGCACAACAGCCCATGGAGGGCCTAGGCCGAGCTTTTCGCATCCACTCATGTTGTGCGTGTTATATTTATACATGAATGGAAGGGACCTACAGTTTAATGCCGAATCCGAACGGCGAAGTGAAAAGCTTTTCATAGCAATTTTTACTCTTGTAGGTTTGCCATTGCCTGGCAAGAGCCGAGAGGTGGTGCCGTGTAGAAAAATTATTTTTTCTACTTTTTGATTTTGCCTGTGCCGAGATTCGAACCCCGGCCACTCTGCGTAGTAGTCCAACGTACTACCACTACGCCACAGCGACCACAAAATTCGAAAAATACTTAATCAATAATTCAATACAAATTTCAATATTTCTAAATAATGTAATTGTAATGTAATTGAATTTTCCCCGCTCTGCTAGGCAGCTACTCAACCTTAGCAGAAACTCCATCGAACAACGACTTCGGTGCTCACGGGGCACTGCACTGCTTTCATTCCATTTAACGACTTCTGTCGAGGTTGTAACTCTGTGGAAGAAGAAGAAAGTCTCTGGCTAGGAGGAAACTAAAACTCTTAGACTCACCATTCTTCACTAATCTGCCCGAGCTATATCCTGTAAGTATTAAGATCACAGCTAGATACATTACCAAATTCTCCTGGTTCCTCATACTGTGGTATTACTTTGAGCCATTAAATTAGCTTATGGTAAGTGTGCTTTTATACAGAAGGTTGCCACTCCAGTGGTATTAATTTATCATTGGAAAAAACTTGACAACCAAAGGGCTACTCCGTTTTGCTCCATCGCGTCAGGCTTTCGAGATATCGATTTCATATAAATTTTTAGGTTATTTGTCAAAGAATGGGGAGGCGGGGTATTTTGATGTTCTAAGACCCCCTCACGTTATGATAAGCAACCTTTTCCCCAAATGCACTATCCTATTTTTATCATTGTCAGCCCTGAAAATTCAGGTATTATTCTAAAGCTATACTTGAAAAACTATAAGAAAGTCAAGCTTTATTTAGGGTGTAGATGTGATCACAAAAAAAAGTTTGTTTTTATACTTTTCTATAGTCGTCAAAAAAAAACGATAAATCTCAAATTAAAAATGTACTAGTACAGTCTTATTTTTAAGTACTCTAATCTCGAAAACCGGTAAACCGGTCTTCAGCATCGAGCTCCCAACCGCAAATTACTTTAGTACTTATATGATACGTTAAATCCTTAATTGTTAAACAAAAATTTTGTCTTCTTCGGCGTCTTCTTCTAGTAAGTCTTCTTCTTCTTATTTTAATAGCACAGAAGCCCATGGAGGACCTAGGCCGAGCTTTTCGCATCCAGTCATGTTGTGCATGTTATATTTGTACATGAGTGGAAGGGGCCTACAGTTTTATGCCGATTCTGAACGGCGAAGTGAAAAGCTTTTCATATGCAATTTTTACTCTTATAGGTTTGCTCTTGCCTGCCAAGAAAAACACAAACTAAACCACAGAAATGCACTTTCTCACCACTTTCTCACTACATCTGCTCGATCTCACCATCGCATAATAACAGCCACTCGATACACACACACACATGCATTAATTCTCCCTTTGACCGAGGCCTATATCATTTTTATTGTATTGAGAGTATACTTATTCACTCTCTCCAATCAGTGTTACCATCTCACGAGCAAAGATTTTAACTTCAAAAGGAAAAATTAAACCATTAAGATTGCATAGTATTCAACTAAAAGCTCATGGTTTTCGAAAGTTTAGGTGCTGGTTATATTGGTGTTCGCTGTTCGACGAACACATCATATTTTACTCTCGTACTGGGTGTAGTGGTTACATTGGTGTTCGTTACAAAGTTGCTTTTTGTCGAAATTCAGTTTTTTTTTGTAATACTATATTGTTCGCAACGGCAACACTAAATGATATACCAAAAAACTTTAAACAATTTTATCAATATGGAGAGTGAAATTAATAATATAATTGAAAAATTATGAAAATAATATGATTTTTCTTCAATAGTTTTATGAATAATATAATCAATATTCACTTTTAAAAACTAAAAACATTCGCATTTTCGCTTTTCTGCATATGAAAATAGTGATGTACAGGTTTGCATGTTTTCCTTCGATTTTACATACATTGTTGTTCCTTTTTTGTAGAATAACTCATTGCCAACCCTGAATACTCGGCGTGCTCGGTGTACATTTCACCCAGCATATCGTGTTAGGTGTGAGAGTGACTAACATCTCTTTTTTCGTGTTCGGGCAACAACAACAATTGCATGGTGTTCGCCGAGTAAAATTTGAATATAACCACAGCCTTACAAATTGGATCTACTAATTAATGGCATAAAGAGGAATACATCCTTGTGATTTTCTTGGTTCTTCTTTAATATGTTTCTACTTAAATTGTTTTGTGTTTCTCCTTGCTTTTTGTAAGCACAACGCAATTATTACTTACCATCACCTCCTGATTTTCTTATTATTTTGATGTTTTACTCGATCATTTTTGTTTACTCTCATCAAATGATGCTTGTTTTATGCATAAGACCTCACCCCACTAACATGATTTTTATTCAACTAAGTTTTTTTTTAGTTTGTCAAGAAATTATGCCTTGACCCTGAAAGTGATTAGAATAAAAATAACAATTTTATTTAGTACAACCGCAACTACTACAAGACATAAATAAAATTAAATATAATTTTCTTTAAGTAAAGGAAAAACCAAAAAAACAAAAAAAAGGCAAATATGTTAATAGCTCAACAAATCTTTATATCAAATTCGCTTCAAGGTATTTTAAGATGTACTCGTATGTAAAAAAATGAAAAACTCTGTTATTTGCAATGTATTAAGCAACTAAATGGCATTTAAAAGTAGAAACAGCTGCCTCCAAAAACGTTAGCTTCACTTCATGCATGAGGGCAAGCCAAGTTTGAACGGAGTTTAAGAAATTAATGGAAGAATTTAAAGCTCTAAACTACAACTGCAAAACGATTCATTCGAGCCCCCTCTATCAGCAGCATACATACATACATACATAAGTAGATGCCAATACCAATACCAATTTCGCCTGACATTAATATTTGATTCTCTTCGGTGTTTTTATTTGTGGTTTGTTCTTTTTGAGGCTGACAGTGAAGTTTTAAATAACTTTATTATTGCAGGAGCCAAATCAAAACAAACCAACAAAAAAAATTCTGATTAAGATTTAATGACAGTTTAAAATTTTATTTTAATTGCAATTTAAGTATGAGCACGATGTTCTTAAGCTAGGCAGCAGTGGCAGCAGTGGCAGCAGCAACAGTTGCCAATAAACCAAACCATGCCAAGAAAATAACGAAAAAAGGAAGAAGAACTTTTGTCAATTCGTGTTCAAGAATTACTAGAAAATCACAATTATGAGATAACTCAAATATATTTGTAATTTTTCATTAAGTTTTTCATTTTTCTGGTCAATGTCATTTTTAAATGTTATTACTTCTTCCTCTTCCATTTTGTGCTTGAGCGATTGAACGAGTTGTATTTTTCTTTTGGCGGCAAATTTTTTTTTTACTTTTATTTATTTATTATTATTTTTTTTTTTTTTTTTGAGTACATCTTCACTTTTAGTTAGTGACCTACAAACTAAAAATTCCACTTCTATGTTATCGGCGAGTATAGTCGTGGGAATTATTCATCCAGTAAGTGCTTAAACAATTACATACATACATACATACATACATACATTTTCCTAACGTGATTACATTGTGATTATGAAATTTATTCTAAAAATAACGCGAAACTAAACGCTAGAAACTCACTTATCGATCGTGTTGCTGCGAGTATTTTTTTCAAGTCAGATTTTTTTTTAGTTTATGCGCTTAAGTTAATTTAACTTTTGCGATTAATCTTAAGTCAACGCCCATTTGTTTTTCTCTCTTGCTTGTAGATATTTAAGGGGGCTGCTGATCTTTATTGGCCATTAATCGATTACTAATGGGCTCTTCATGCTGTCTATAGTTGATTAGTTGATTGTTGCTGTTGGCAGTGTATGGTTGTTAAGTTTGAGCCCATGACTAACTTATGCCTACATTTTTCAAATTAACATTCCAGCATTAATTTGTAATTAAATATTAAATATGGTTATTATGTAATAGCAAATACCTCAGTTTTCTTAATCACATATTTTGCCAAATTCATCCTGGATCTATTCTATTTGCTTGCATGAAAGAATTGATTTCATTGCAATGGATTAATGGATACGGAATCAGGAAAATAAAATCATCATCGGAAGTGGTGAAAAGATTTAAAAGGTATCGATCACATATTCGTACACACATTACAGATTACGTCGTAACAGTCACACATTTGTACAAACAATTAAAATGCGAAAACAAAACCGAAAGCCCATGGTCAAACTGCAGTGAGTCGTAAAACTATTTAAAACTTAATTGCAACTAAGTATTTCATGTTAGTGGGGTGAGGTCTTATGCATTAGAGCTGTATTCGAGCTTTTGAATTATCTCGAGTAGCTAATGTTAAGTCATAACGATTGCCGCGGAATCTCTAGATTAACTTAGACTGTAAATTTTGTTCCATTATACATAGTACCGATTTTGCAAGCTCTTTTCATGTAGACAAATCTCATCGCTTTATCGGTGTCCTGTGATTGCATTCCCTCTCTTAGTCTCCCTCCTTCTTCCTCACACCTATCAATCTTTCTTCTAATCAGCACAATGTTCTGCATTCATAGGAGTACACCAACACCATGAGTATTGAATGTATCAAACAAAAAACAAAAACTAAATCGTTTGTGCCAAAATTTGGCATGTAAATATGAGCTAAGAATAATAGAAGCTAAAACGTGTATCCGCTACACACTAAATACATACCTAAGTGAAACGTCTTAACATAACCGAATAAGAACAGGAGTTCTGCGGTACCTATGAAGGTTTTCAGCTGCCAACGTAAAGCCTTTTATACCTGAATATTCTCTCTAGCCAACGGGAACATTTTAAGCGTTTTTCTAAGATGCGCTTTGGGCACACTGACTTTAATTGAGGAGCACTCAATAATTTTCAGAAACTTAATTTTCCAAAAATTGTTCAGAAAAGAAATGATGAACGATTTTTTATAACCTATGAGTAAGATGAAATTTTACTTTCTGCGCTCCTAATTGCCATGCTCTGCTAATAAGCGCTCGTTTTGTGCGCTTTAGGAGCGCTTTTTTTAATCTTCCAAGAAGAATGATGTCAGCGCTCTTTTCCTATGACACGCAATGTAAAAAGTATATGAGCTGTACCATAAAGAGCGAGCGCTAACTGCTCTCTGTCTCACCAACACACACTAACAGCCTCTAGATCAATGATAATGAACCTATGGTAATGAGCCTGGTATATATGAAATCTAGATAGCTCTGACGCACACCTGCTGTGGAGTGACCACCACTACTCTAGATACACACATACATACTTAGACGTAAATTAAGTGGAAACAACTTTGTTTTATTTATAAACGTATTTTATTTAATTAATTTTAAATTTACATCAGTTTTTTATTTTAATAAATAAATGTATTTAATACAGGGTGTTTTTTTAGAAGTGTGGTTTTCAAAAAGAATTTAGCTTTATTATAAAGATAAGGATTTGCCATTATGTTTTAAAAACGATTTCGGGCAAGTGGCCGCCGCGGCTGGTTCGAATAAATTTCAGCTGAGAGGCCTAATTTTCGACCACTTTTTGCAGCATTTGGGGCCGTATGTCAGTAATAACGCGCCGAATATTCTCTTTCAAGGCGTCAATCGTCTCGGGCTTATCTGCGTAGACAACCGACTTCACATAACCCCACAAAAAATAGTCCAGCGGTGTTAAATCACACGATCTAGGAGGCCACGCCACAGGCCCACGACGCGAGACAATGCGCTCACCAAAAGTTTCCTTCAATAAATTGATTGTGATTGTTTCGTTGGCTGTATGGCATGTAGACGGCGTTCTTGTTGGAACCAAAGGTCGTCCACATCAACATCCTCCAATTCAGGCACGAAGTCGTTAATCATGGCTCTACAGCGTTCCCCATTGACCGTAACATTATGACCGGCTTCATCTTTGAAGAAATATGGACCAATGATGGGCAGAGGGAATCCCCTCTGCCCATAGAGTACACCAAACAGTGACTTTTTGAGGATGCAACGGCGTCTTAACAATGGATTATTGCTTGTGTATTATGATCACTCCAAATGCGACAATTTTGCTTATTAACGTACCCATTCAACCAAAAGTGAGCTTCATCACTGAACAAAATTTTCTTGTGAAAATCACGCGAACCGAACCATTGTTTTGGTAATAAATTTGCACGATTTGTAAACATTGTTCAGGACTAAGTCTATTCATGATGAAATGGCAAACCAAACTAAGCATAAATCAAGTGACAGCTGTCAAAAAGACCAACTCCGAAAAAAGTATTGACAGATTGAAAACCACACCTCTAAAAAAAAACAACCTTTACAAGAGAAAAATGAAAACCAATTGTCATTTCCATCATCGACAATCAACTGCCTTCACAAAATGACAAATGCATCGAGTCTCCCATCACAAGGCGAACATAACGAAGCTTTATTCTCGTATTCCAAATATATCGAAAGTTTGGTCAAGTAGACCCGAAGCTTAAAACTTAACGGGAACGCACTCAGTGAGAATAATAGCGTTAGCGTTTTGATATACATATTTGTTATATACATGGTGTGGGTCCTCTGTATTGGATAAAAGAAACGATGGACAGATTTTTTTACGTAAACATCCTTCAGGAGGTGATGCTTCATTATGCTGAATGGGAAATGGCAAATGCAACAGGATAACGACCCAAAGCACGGGAAATTTTTTTTCCCCAAAATGTATTTCCCGTTATGACCTGGCCTTCACAATCTCCTGACCTTAATCCAATCGAGAACTTGTGGAATATTGTCAAAGAGAAGATTGGCAGTACCAGAGCTAAAACCAATGAGGAATTGTGGCAAAGCATTCAAAGAGCGTGGTATTCCCAGGCCCCCAGGCTACTTGCGCGTCTCTGGTGGAATCAATGTCTAGAAGGTGTAAGGCGGTTTTAATTAACAAAGGCTATTCCACAAAGTATTAGCATTAGTGAACAATTTTAGTCAATATTTTAAACATTTTTTTTTTTTAATTGAAGTGTTCTTAATTTTATTTGTTTGGCCTTTTGAAATGTGATTTTATGTATAACTTTTAAATTTATTTTTTTACACTGAATTGATTTTCTTTTTGTTTTAAGAACAAATTAAACTTGTGGAATAAACGACTAAAAGTAAATATCTTTCAAATTTATCATAAGCCTAGAGAAATATTTTTTTAATGTTTTTGGTTTCAGAACAAGGTGTTCTTATTTGATTGTCCGACACTGTATAATCTAATACATGCCATAATAGTATATGTATCTACATATATAACACGCATCCTTTTTTAAAGAGAGCCCTATTCTATTTAATTTACTTTCTCTTTACTTCTCCCCACACCGACTTCGTCTCACCGACTCATATTAAAATACCTCTCGCTACACACATCAGCACATACACTCATACTACGTTTGAGAGGCCTGTGCTCTTTCTATTGTATTGAGAGTATATAAGATTTCATGGCACAATTTTCGCTATAGTTTCTACATGCTGCCAGCAATTTTAACTTACGCGCGTAGAGCAGTTCCGCTTCAATTGTTTCAATAAATTGCTAATTAGTTGTTAAATCTTCGCGAGACCAGTTGCGAAAAGAAGAATGGAATAGAAGATTTTTGTGTATCAAACATAATGCCGTTTGTTTTACAGTTCATGTGGGTACTAGAAACTATCTCGGTGACTAAGGTGACATACTACTGTGGGTAAAAGTTAGTAAGACTTTTTAATTTAAATTTCGCGCGGAAACCCATTCATCAAAATATTATTTTTTTAAGGTTGGTATGACTGTCGGTGACATCTGTGCCAAATGTCACATCAAAATAATCATTAGTGTTTAGTATACGCTTGTCTTTCTGAAGTACAAAAAGTGCATTCGGCGATTTTCACAATGAGTGTTCCATTACATTTTGTGTGCGGAATCAAATTTCTGGTGCCGAAACGTTCAGAATGTTGCAAAAGGCCTTCGGTGATAATTGTATGTCGCGAGCAAGTGTTTTTGATTGGTACAAATTGTTCAAAGATGGTCGAGAACGCGTTGACGACGAACCACGTCCAGGACGGCCATCAACATCAACTGATGATCAACACGTCAATAAAATCAAGGAATTGGTGCTCGAGAATCGACGATTAACAGTCAGAGACCTTACTGGCATCGTTGGAATATCGGAAGGATCAGTGAAAACCATTTTAAAACATCATTTGGGCCGAAGAAGAGTGAATGCACGATTGGTTCCAAAATCAGTGCATTGGTTTTACGAGTCCATTTTGCTAAAAATTCGACTGATATCGTTCCGCAACCACCCTATTTGCCTGACTTAGCACCGTGTGACTTTTGACTATTTTCAAAACTCATAAAACCGCTTCGTGGACACCGTTTTGAGTCAATTGAAGACATTAAACATGAATCGCTAAGCGCATTGAAGGCTATTCCGGCAATTGACTTTAACAACTGTTTCGAGAACTGGAAAAAACGTTGGCACAAGTGTATTGGGGCCGGGGGAGATTACTTTGAAGGGGACGAAATAGATTTGGAAGAATGAATAACAAAATTTGAAATTATGAACAAAGTCTTACTAACTTTTGCCCACAGTAGTATGTATGTAGTCGAATTAAATTTAAATTCTTGAGATGGAAAATAATAATTTCTTTGCACATATTATTTCACTTTGTTATTAATATTTCAGTTTTACTTTATTCTGTTTATTTTCTTTTATTATATATATTATATATATATATTTTTTTTTTTTGGTTTTTTTAATTCATTTTATAGTTTTTATTACATTTTCTTGAATTTTCATCATTTATTCCATTACTAATAAACAACATAAAATGCTTAAATTGTACAATGTTTGTTGCATTTGTTGCCTTCGTTTTGTTGTAATATTTTGTTTTACTATAGTTCAATTTGGTTCAATTTTCAAGGTGTACTTTTCTCTTACTAACACTTTACTACTAAAATTTCTATTTATTATATTCTGCTTGGTTTTTTAATTTACTGTTTGCTCTATTATAATTTCACATTTTGTTTGTAAACTTTGGTTTTGTAATATTTTTCTCTTTTTTTTTTGCTATAACATTTTGCTTAAACACGTTATAAAATAAAGTAATGACAACTAAGCTTTTAATTTTTGTTGTTTCATTTTTTAAACAGTTTTCCTTTGTTGCAGCACAGGAATTGATTGGAAGGAAGGAAATAGAGGAGCGGAAGAGGAGGATCACAGGAAAGATAGTTAATTTAGTTTTGTTATTGTTTTTGTTTTATTGTGATTTTCGGTTACTTGTATAAATTGTACAATTGTACAATACAATTGTATCTACAACATTTTAGTTTTTGTTTTTATACTTTCAATCAACAACTTTAAAACTTTTCAAATTTTACCTTTTACCTTTTCTTTAGAAGCAATGCCATGCATGTATGTAAGTATGTATGTATATCTCTCTCTATAGGTATGTATATATAGTGTATGTATGTATTTAATAAACCACCAGCATTTAAATATTGTCATAAAATTGTGTTTTCAACTTACGATTTAATTTTTTTTGTTTTTTTTTTTGGTTTGCACAAATTTTTAAACAATTTAACAATTTTGTCTCTTTCTTCATAAAAATGTTTTTTGGTTTGTTTTTTAAGTATGTAGTTTGTTGTCTACTTTTAGGTGCTACAGAATAATAAAATATACGCTTATTATTGTTGTTGAGTCGAATGATTGTGTTTTTGGGGTCTCTTTTAGTTTCCGTAGGAGCAAAGCGCTGAGCTGAAACTAATGTCTTTAGCTTTCACACTCAGTATTAATGTTTTCAATTGCTATTTATTTATAATATATTTATGTTGCTTATTATGTTTGATTTATGTAATGGACATTCACTGTATATGCAACTTATTTCACTTGAAATTATATCAAAAAAAGAGAAAGAAAGAAACATAAAAAGCGTGCGTGCTTTTGTTTCAATTCTATTGTATTAGTTATATTAATTATAGTTTAATTTTTCCACTAACTTCATCCTATGCGTTTTCATATTTCTAATTGTCTTCTACTTTGTCTCTTTGTTTACTTTTACAACTATTCCCTAATAGTGATTTTAATGCTAATACCAATGGCAATAACGTTAAGTGGGGTGCATTATTAAAAATATGTAAAAATTGCCTTTATTTACCATAACTGCTCGTTTAAGTTTTGTATTCATATAAATTGGTTTATTTTGACTAATGTACAACATTAAAGTTAATAAGTTTTTCAATATCATTTACCTGCAATTAGAATGTGAATTGAACATGTCTAGAAAAGTTAGTTTTATTTACTTAAGTTTATCTACTTTTGGTCTACCAAACGAATACGTATGAGTGATATTTATGCTGAAGTGCCTATTGGACTTGGAGAGCTGCATGCTATTGTTTTTTCACCTAACTAATCGAATTTGTCTCTTTTGTAAATACCTACAAATCAGTTTGGGGTTTCGCTTCTTTATCTTCATCGAAGTTTGCCATTTTTCGTCTCTGTATGGGTCACACCGTGAATCTTGATCAAATGTAGTCGTTCAAATCAACACTATTGTAACTTTTCAATTGACACCTAAACTATTGTGAATATACATTTCTGAATTAATAGATTCATTTATTTTGTAATTACTTATAGTTTAACCTTTATTCAACATTAAAACAAGAGGATCGATCAGAAAATATCAAGTGACTGGCAGTCGACATTCTGATCGATCAAATCGGCTTTCACAATAGTCAAGTTAAAATCAATCAGTCGATCGTTGATTAATCGATTAACTAAAATTAGTTAATTGTTTATCGATAGTCAACGATAGTCGACAGTTAATCGATATTCACAATGCTCTGCATTCATAGGAGTACAGCCTGTGTGTTGACTATATTTAAAAAAATAAAAATATGGCAGAGTTCCAAGCCAAAATTGTGCATAATATAAAACGAAGTTAACTCAATAAAAGAGAGAGAGAAATAGGGGAGAGAGACAGAAGAGGGAGCGAAAGGTGGAAGCATGGTGTATGTGTACGTGAGGACTACTACCCAAAATGGGAAATTCATATAAATTCATTTACAATGCATCCGCTCTAGGCCGGCAATGTCTAAACCCCTTAAAAAACACATCTCTCTTAGCCATTCGGATCCCACATGAAATTGTAGATGCTTCCAAATGTCGTGTACAAATATAACATGCTCAACATGAATCGATGCGAAATCTCTATCTTGACTCTCAACGACTTGATGTGCGATAATAGAAAGGGGAGGAAAATGCCAAAAAGACTGTTTTAAACTTATTAGTTTATATCTGTGGAAGCTCAAGTGGCAATTCCTTTCTTCAGCCTTTTCGCTTTTCCCATGTGTTAATTAAAATTAAGAAAAATAAAAATTTTCACCAGTAAACAATTTACCGTTCTATCTCTCTCTCTCTCTTTACATTATGCTCTTCCGATTGCCAAATGTTATTGTTGGAGAGCGCGGAAACATGTCTCTTGTGTTTATGTATAGGTTCAATTACATGTGTAAGTGTTTGACTCAGCGATGCCAACTTATGGGAAATTCCCCAAACTGTGGGGAATGGGCTTTACTTTCGTTTAGTTATGGTTAGTTATGAGGAATTAGACCGATTTGGTGGGGAATGGAAAATGTCTGTACCTTATTCTGATGATTTGTTGAATTAACCATTTTATTTACATCTCCTATTATTTATTAAATTTTTACAATAATACATGGAAGCGTTTTAAGTTCCACGCAGAAAAAACATGTTTTCTATATCTTCTCATAATATTATAATACTCGTACTTTGGGTCTAGCGATAACAGTTCGTAAATGGTTTTGGGATATCCTTTCAAATCATACGTACGGCAAAATCTTTTATATGGTTACTTGTATAGAGAAAAATGGTAATGGTAATAATTTTATCGCATGAAACAAAAAATAATGTTCACGATCTGATAAAGTAAACATTGACGACGTCTTTTCTGAGTAATTTTCATATTGATGCTCATAAAAATCTCGGAATTTTTATATTGGCTGAGAGTTTCTAATAAGAATTGAAAGAGATAAGTGACCTGAAATATGATATTTCATTCATTTTTCGCCTAAACTTTGCATGAACTATGGTGACGGATTTGTGATTAGCGTCAGTTATAAGATCGGAGGTTGACTCTAGTTAATTGAGAGAAAAATATTTTTTTTTAAATGCTTAACGAAACGCTCAAAAGTCTTCAAGTCTTGTGGTCGCTGTAGTGTAGCGGTAGTGCGTTGGACTGTTACGCAGAGTGTCAGGGATTCGAATCTCGGCACAGGCAAAATAAAAAAAAATTAAATTAAATAGAAGAAAAAATAAAAATGCAACAACAAAATTAACGGCACCAGCTCTTGGCAGGCAATGGCAAACCTACAAGAGTAAAAATTGCCTATGAAAAGCTTTTCACTTCACTATGCCGTTCGAATTCGGCATAAAACTGTAGGTGCCTTCCATTCATGTACAAATATAACACGCACAACATCAGTGGATGGCCGAAAAGCTCGGCCTTTGGCGCTACATGCGGTCATAGTCGACACTGATAGAACTGAAGTTCATTGTGGTAAAGGCATAACACTTGCCACAATGGCTGCCTATCTCTTTATCGGTGTCCTGTGTCATCACATTCACTCTCTCATTATTCTCCCTCCTTCTTCCTCTCACCTATCAATCTTCTTTCCATTCAACACAATGCTCTGCATTCATAGGAGTACACCCTGTGTGTTGAATGTATCAATAAAAAAAAAAACAAAAAAAAGAAATGCCGTTGTACTCAACCCAAGCGAAGCTAAGTAAGATAATTATATTTTCATATATATTAAATTCATAAATTAATTAAAGAAAAGAGGCGAAATCATTTGAAAATTGTTTATATTATTATATTTATTAAACTTAATCAGTTTTATTTTATTTACAAAATGAAAATAAAGAAAACTAAAATTTAATTTAAATGTTTAACAGAAAGAATCAAAATTTTTAAATAATAATGTTTTTTTTTTGTTTTTTGAAAGAATTAAACAATAGTTATATACTTGTTTGTGAGAATGTAAAAACCGAACTATTAAATATTTCTAAACCATATACATACATACACATTGGAAAACATAAAGACGAGCATTAAGAAAATTAATATTTAACAAACGAACAACAAACTGTTAAAACGCAAAATTTTATGCATTGGAATGCTTGAATCAATTTGGAAGAAGAACTAAAACAAAAACAGAAACATATAAGTAAGAAAAAACTTAATTTAACAAATGTAAATAGAAACAAAGTTTTACAATTCTATGGACAATTTTCTTATAGATTCAATACATCGATAAAACAGCAGTTGCAAAGTAAGTTTCTAAACTGGAATTTCAAAATAATTTTTATAATTATCAAATTTATGTAATTATTATTATTATTTTTTTATATACTGTTTTTTGTTTTCTTGTAGAATTTAAATTTTGCTAAACTTATGAATTACCTATTAAAATTGCAACACTCATCAATCAAACAAAGTAGTTTGCCATTTTTGCACAATTATAAAAAAAAATTTGTTTTTTTTATACTAAGACAACAAAAATGAGACTTGAAACAGAACAAAAGAACTTTTAAAGTTATGAGAAAATGTAGACAACACATTAAATCGTACAAAAAAAAATTTATTAAAATATATATATTTATATACCTAGTTAGGTATGTTTCCATATATCAACAAACTATTTATGCAATGAAAGTATTTTGCTTTGTGATTATTACATTTTTAATTAGTTTTTGTTGTTTTCTTTTTCTTTTAAAAAAACACTAATTTAGGTTTAGATTAAATTTTTCAATTTCATTTTCATAATAATAATTAATTACGTAATTAGAATTTTTGCTTTCAAAATAAAATTACACAGGTAGTTGATGATAGTAAGCAGCAATATTATCCTAACAAAAGTTACAATAATTAATAATATATTGTTAATATATTTAGGTAAATATATGCATATAAGTGTGTATATATATATGTAAAGCAAGTTTTTATACATATACCATACAATATAATATAATATTTTAATAATAACAGTGCAGATTTCTTTTATACATTATACATATTAAGTATACATACATACTAAGTATACTCTGTTGTATTTTTCACTGCTCTGCAATTTAAATTTATCTCTTTGTATATAATATTTACAGTGGCAGACAATCAAATAAGAACACCTTGCACTATAAAACTTCCAATGATTTTTTTTTTCGGACTGCTTATCGCAAACAATTTTTATAGAGAAGAAAATGGTATTTTATATACTTTATAAATTTCTAGGTGGCAACACTTCATTTAAATATTTTTTGGGGATTCCGAAACAAAAAAAGTTGAAGCGAAGCATTCGAAGGCGGACAATAAGGCGGACAATAAGGCGGATAAGAACAGCAGACGAAAAAATTTATATCTTAAAAAGAAAACTTAAATTTGTTTAAAATTTGTATTGGTAAGCATTTAAATGGTAGCATTGAGGGTAATTCAACAAATTAAATGTAAACTAGTCCGTAATGTCTCAGCAAAATGTGTCGAGGAGGGCCATGGAGGGCCTAGGCCGAGCTTTTCGCATCCACTCATGTTGTGCGTGTTATATTTGTACATGAATGGAAGGGACCTACAGTTTAATGCTGAATCCGAACGGCGAAGTGAAAAGCTTTTCATAGCAATTTTTACTCTTGTAGGTTTGCCATTGCCTGCCAAGAGCCGAGAGGTGGTGCCGTGTAGAAAAATAATTTTTTCTACTTTTGCTTTTTTTTTATTTTGCCTGTGCCGAGATTTGAACCCCGGATACTCTGAGTAGCAGTCCAACGCACTACCACTACGCCACAGCGACCACATTATGACATTTGTCTACCAATCTTTATTACCTCAAAAATTGCAAGAGGTAGGCCCCGCAAAACTACAAGTGCAGATGACAATCGCATAAAAATTTTCGCGTCACGCGATCCATTTAAGGCAGCTGCCGCAATTAGGGAGGAGACAGGGTTTGTGCTCGATCAGTAAGGAGACGTTTGGTGGAAAAAAAAACTGTATGGGAGAACAGCACGAAAAGTACCAATGTTGACACAAAGACATCGAAAGTGTCCCATAGAGTTCGCTGAAGCACACATTGAGTGGGATGGTTCAATTAATGCAAAAAAATGGCCTAACGTATTATGGACAAACGAAAGCAAGGTGAACCTTGTTGGAAGTGATGAAAAAAGTTGGGTTAGACGTCCGAAAAATGCAGAATTGAGCGCAAAATATACTACAAAGACGTTTAAGCACGGAGATGGAAGCATCATGGTACGGAGATGCTTCTCTTGGTATGGTGTGGACCCTATGTATTGAATAAAAGAAACGACGGACAGATTTCTTTACGTAAACATCCTTCAGGAGGTGATGCTTCCTTATGCTGAATGGGAAATGCCCCTGAATTGGCAAATGCAACAGGAGAACAAAGCACACCACAATCCTTGCGCGAGATTGGTTTTCCCATGATGGAATTCCCGTTATGACCTGGCCTGCACAATCTCCTGACCTTAATACAATCGAGAACTTGCGGAATATTGTCAAAGAGAAGATTGGCAGTACCAGTGCTAAAAACAAAGACGGATTGTGGCAAAGCATTCAAAGAGCGTGGTATTCCATACCCCAGGCTACTTGCGCGTCTCTGGTGGAATCAATGTCCAGAAGGTGTAAGGCGGTTTTAATTAACAAAGGCTATTCCACAAAGTATTAGCATTAGTGAACAATTTGAGTCAATATCATATAAAATTTTTTTTTTAAATTGAAGTGTTCTTAATTTTATTTGTTTGGCCTTTTGAAATGTGATTTTATGTATAACTTTAAAATTTATTTTTTTACACTGAATTGATTGATTTTTTTTAATGTTTTTGGTTTCAGAACAAGGTGTTCTTATTTGATTGTCCGACACTGTATGCAGCATTATGTAGATGTGTGTATTTCCTGTACTTTTGATTAAATTAGTAAAGAAAAAACGGGGAAACCCCAAACTTTCTCATTTATCGAGAGCTGTCCTTATGCTGTAGCTAATTGTTGTTATTGCAGAGAGAGAGAGAGAGAGAGAGAGAGAGAGAGAGAGGAAGAGAGAGAGAAAGTGTGCTTTTTATATTTATCTACATATGTATGTAATTGACTTGTATAAGTTAACACCCTGTACGCTGAAGTCGACAAGCCAACGACCGGCACGACTTTCCAGCTATAATAAATTCAGGTACATCCGCTCCCACCAAATGTGCTGATCGAGCGTCTGGCTCGCGAAAGCGGACACAGCATAATCAGCAACACGTTGTACTTATGCCAATGCAAGTAGCGCTGCTGGAAATTTTCGTCGCCTACATTATTTTAAGCTTAACTTTGTATGATTAGTCTTAGTTTGAACTTCAATCACTAAAGAGCTGAAGCTCTAAAAAATTATTTGTTTTAGAAAAATAAATAAGTATTTATTCAACTTATACAAAAAAAAGTTAAGCTAGGGCCATATTCTAAACTGAGAGACAGCTGAGAGAGAAATTAGTACTTATATCATGTGCTGACCCTACAGCACAGTCCCTTTCACGCGCATATAACGGTTTCTGAGCAGCCCATATGTGTTACATTGAAAGAGAGCTGCTCTTTGCTACGCTCTTTGCCATTCTGTACATTATATGTATATAAATTGTTTGTGCATTTTTTTGTAACGAATGATCTCCTCGAATTAAATTTTACACCATAGGTTCGGTTCGAGCTCTTCTGGCTCTTCTTTTTTATCAGTGTAATTGGATTGCAATTGAAAATGTATGAACGTTTCGTCATGAGAAAATGTTGTATGTTTGAATGTACCTGAAGGGAGGTTCTGGGGTGGTCACTTTCCCAGGGCAAAAATAAAGTATATACCTTAAAGAGAGAGCTATAGAGCATCGAAATCATTTCAAGTGACAAGAGATTTTAATTCATGAGAAAAGGAAACCCCATATGAAATGCATGGCTAACCACTTATGTACACTTTTTTTCACTCTCACATTTTCAAAGAAGTGAGCATAGGTGCAATTACAATAACTTCTATTTTTACTCTTCTCAATTTATATGAATTTTTCACACTGTTTTTCACAATTTTGTAACTATACAAACTATATTACTTTAGAAATAAGCAATTCCAAGTGCTTTAATTGCTGCCATTCAATTTAACCCTATCTCTTTTTTTTGCTGATCTTTCATAGTAAAGACAAAAGACAAATTGTATATTTTCTATTTAAAACAAAGAAAATAAATAAATAATTATAAATATAAACAAAAATTGAGGTGCCTAAAAACAACAGGTCCAAAGCATAAGAACATCTTGCTCTTCCTTAACTCGCCAGCTCATGGACAACAGTACCTCCACTTCCTTCCAATAAATTACATAATTTCTCAAACTCAAAACCTCTCTTCTCTCTCTCACACTCTCTGTAGTGGTACAACCGCCCAAAGCCGAGCTGCGAATTATTTTTGAACACGGATGGAATGAACGTAAGAGATGTCATGTGGATAAATTTATATTTTTACAAATCTCCATTCCCATATATTTTTTATCACCGAATCCGAATTCAAATCGAGAAATTTTGTATTTGTATACCTATAGAAGAATTCCGAACAGATTGGGATTCTCGGGTATAACGAAAAATTTATTACAAATAACTTCGCTGATTCTTGGGTAAAACAGAAACGATAATTTTGCTGGCCCGTGTTATTTAAGTAAACAAGAAACTGTAAACAGAAAGTTGAATCTATAACTAACCAAAGCACCTATTGTTTCCCGCTTAATGTTGGTATGTCTAGAGCACCAGAGAGTTGTTTGTGCCTCTTATCATAATCGTCAGGTCACGGACAACAGCAACGCCTATCAGTTCCTTCTTCTGTTCATAAAATATTTGGTGGGCTGTAATGAACAAATTTACTCTTTACGCTTTAGTTATCCGGCAACAAAGTAGTGAATACCACCAGGAAAGACATACAAAATCATATAAAGAATCAGAACCAAGTTATAAACGACGAAACCGCATACAAGATCAACACTTACGACTTGAGATTAGGAACAGACTCTGTATTTAATCGTAAGGTAAAATATATTGCATTGAAATGATTATATTGATTTAATGGTTGCGTTAAATAAACAATAAACAACTACAAATATATAATTCTTGCTATTCTAAATATGTAATTTTATCAAAGAATTGAATCACTGTATAAGCTATAATTTTATACACAAGCGGCTCCCCATGTGATAATGCAATGTAGGGTGGTGTTGAAAAGAAGGGCAAGGAATACCTTCTGAATATTGAGTGCTGACATCAATCTACAGATATCTAAAGCACCTAAAATATTCAAAGCAATGCATAGCTCTATTCATATCATTTTATATATTTATGTGCGAAATCATTCATGCTAGTTAGAGAATAGTTTTATGGTTGCATGAATTTCTTATGCGAGAGCATTTATGTATACAGTATATACAGTTAGAGCACATTTATATACTATAATATAATATATAAACAGTAATTAATTGTAGTAAATTTTTAATTATGGTAGTTTAAATCATTCTTTCTTTCAATTATTTGCTTTGTTACGTTACGGTGATTCTGTACCTCTTTTTAAATATATAAATAAGTATATAATTTGCAAATTTCCAACATCATGATAGATACACAATTATAAGTAATAATAATAATAATAATAAGTAATAATAATAAGTAATAATAATAATAATAGAATTTTGATTTATTTATTTGCTTATTTTATTTCTTTTTTTATTTCTGTTGTCGTTTATATTTTTCTTTCATTTATATACTTTTGTAAATGTAATATTATAATATATTGTATGTATAATTGTAATCATAATAATAGTATTTCTCTTTATTTCATATTTTTAATAATAATAATCAATTTAATTTTTAATTTCCAACTGATTTTCTTCTTCATTTTTCCTTTTGCTTTTAAATTTAATTTCATTATTATATATATCATTTTTTATTTTTATTTTCATTTTCATTTGTTTCCATTTGTTTTTTGTTTTGTTTTGTTTTGTTGTAATGACATTGTTTGCATGGATTTTACACAATATTTTCTGCTTCTCTTCAATATTTTATATATAAGTATGTTATATACGTAAATGTGTTCATGGTGTTTATGTAAATTTATAACGCACCAAATGGATCAAGTGGCACTGATTTATTACCGCCATTTGTTTGTGTTATTCCTTGCTGTTGTTGTTGTGAATGCATTGCCGGACTACTGTGCATCGTTTGAGCCGCTTGCTGCTGCTGCTGCTGCTGCTGCTGTCCCATCATTGTCGTCGTCGGTTGCACCCCAGTCAAAGGGGCTTGGCCCATCATAGGCGCTCCCATCACCGGCATTCCCTGCTGCATTTCAAGTTTAGGTTTCCCAGAGAGAGAATGAGACAAAAGAGACAAACGAGAGAGAGAGAGAGAGTGTGTTGAAAAAAGAGCACAAAAAGAGAGAGAGAGATAATTAAACATTATTTAAAAATTGTGTGAGCATAAAGAACATGCAAATTTTTCATTTTTAATCTTTCAGTTTAAATCATTTTCATTTTCACTTCGACAAAAAAAAAAAAATCACTACAATTTAATAAATTTTTTGTTTATAATATTAGTTAAATTTCGTATTAAAAAATTAAGTACCGAATTTTAAATAAACAACAAAGAGGAAAGAATTTCAAAAACGAAAACTCAACCAATTCAAGACAATATTGCTTGCTATATGGTAAAATAAACATAGTAGGTAGTAGTACATTTTTTGGGGGTTAGTAAGTGATTGTGTTTATATATTTACGCAATCTTAAATTTCCAACTAATAAAATTTATTCAAAATCAAATTTATAAAAACTAATATTTTTAATAAAAAATCGTTTCAAAATATAAAATGGACGTGCGTTTACTAAAATTACTGCGAATTCAAAGTAGCGAGAATCAAATTATATATGTATGTGGAATTAAGAAGAGTAAATTGTTTATGGCAAAAGTTGTTAGCAAGAAGCTCTGCTCTCTATTCAGAAGAGAGCGCAAAAATATGCCTCATCAACTTTGTACTACATTTATGTACGCAATAGTATGTTTGTGTTTCTATGTATGTGTCTGATTGTATGCGTTAAGCCAGCGAGCGCCATATTATAGAAGAGCTAAGATCAAAATTAATATGTCAAACAAATAACAAAAAGGAATACCTAAGATAGAGAGGGAGAGCAAATTAGTTTAACAGAATTACTTAGTTCTAAAAAGGGAGTTCTGAGAAGATAACAGTAAAAACAACAAATTATTGGGTGACAGTATTAATGTTAATGAGAAAAACAGAAATAGAATTCTGATGTTAATGAAGTAGGGCAAATACGAATATTAACCAATTGTCACAAACAAATAATGACCAATTGCCAAAAAAAAAAAAAACAACTATGGGGAGAGAATTCGAATGTTAGTGAGAGAATTCTAATGTTAACGAAAGAGTTCTAATGTTATTCAAGTAAAAAGAGAGAGTGATAGAGAGAGAAAAATTAACCAATTATCAAGAAATAGTTAATGACTGACTCGCCTGCAATAATGAAACTTAACAAAACAAAAAATAATTATATACATAAGTATGTATGTATATAAAAAGAATCAAAATTTACAGAATTTATGCAAAAAAAACAAAAACTAAAACTAAAAATATAACTAAAACCAATAAACTAATTAAAACAAAACAAACAAAAAATAAAAAATTAAAACTCAAAACAAAAAATTAAAAAATAAAAACAGCTTACCTGCATATAATTTGGTATTACAGGATAACTAGCATGTATATACGGATGATTTATTGTGATTGGCGCAGGACTTACTGTCATGCCATGTGCCTACAGTAGTAGTAGTTATTACATATACACACACACAGGTAGGTAGTAGTAGTAGTAGTAGTAGTAGTAGATAGGTGTGGTAGTAGGTACATATACACACAGAGAATTTTTCATTTCATTTTCGAAACACACAAAAAAATATATAATATTTGGATTCATTTTTGATAATAATTTTCGGAAGTTTTTAAAATTTTTTTGTTTTTTTTTTTTTTTGTATTTTTACGCAAGTAATTTTGTTGTTGTTTTCAAGGAAAATGTATTTATATATAAATTTTTTCATTTTATTTTACAGATGGCAGTAGTGGTAGTAGTTCATAGTACAGTTGAGTAAATTAATGAAAAAAAAATCATAAAAGGCAAAAAAAAAATGGAATAAAAAAGAAAAAAAAAAATAAATTAAAGGAAAAAATTATAATTACAATATAAATATAAAAACTATAGCATAATATTATATTATAAATAAATAAATATAATTAAAAAATCGTGTAAATTAAAATTTTGAATAAATTTTCTTGTGGTGTATGATTTCGCCAAAATAAATATTTTGTTTGTGCTAAGTAGGTGTTGTCTGTTTTTGTTGTTGTTGGTTTTGTAGAAATTTTATAGAAAATATAATATTTATGGTATAAGCTTGAAGTAAGCACAAAAAATTATAGCAGACAAAAAACACTGTTAACTCCATTGTGACTGAAGGCACAGAGACAAAGGTGCGAAAAATACACAGCGAGAGCAACAGCTGGTGAGAGTAACATGTGATCCGAGTAACAGTAGGTCACAGTAACATAAATTTACACTCATACTAAAGGTCATCGTATTCCATGAGATGAAACTGAGAAAGTCGACCTTGTGGTCGAGGTTTTGAAGTGTAACTTCATATGTGGCTGTTTACACAGACGAGAGACTACTGTTTTCATGCTTGCGCCAGTGTAAGCAGTCATTTAGGAGCGTTCGAAAATTTTCTGCATTTCAACTAATACTAAAATGTTACACCGTAATTTCACTCAATCCTAAAAGAACGCACAAGTTTCTCGTTTAATATAAGTATTTGCTCATTGCTATGGTTGTGCCGTTGTCGTATTTTCTATAGCATCCTAAAAGTATGCAACATTTTATCTCCCAATTAGACTTCTATTTTTACATTACAAAAACATAAATAGGGCGTAATTTTCAAAAACCAAATTGGCCGTCCAGTATAAACACCAACAATAATGTCAGCCTTGAGATCAAGCGGAGACTAACTCTTGCCAACAGGTGGTACTACGGGCTCAGTAGGCAATTGAGAAGTAGAGGCCTCTCTCGACCGACGAAAATAACGCTCTATAAGTCCCTCATCCTTCCCGTCCTAATGTATGGCGCAGAGACGTGGACATTGACCATCAATGATGAGAGGCTGTTGGCTGTTAGGAGCGTTCGAGAGGAAGATACTCCGTAAGATCTACGCTCCAGTATGCGTGGACGACGTGAATCGAATAAGATGGAACGATGAGCTATATGCGCTGTACGCCGACACTGACATAGTCAAGCGTAAAAAAATCCAGCGGCTTCGCTGGCTGGGTCATGTTGAGCGAATGGAAGGATGTTTTATTCGAACCACGATGGAGGAACACGCAGAAGGGGACGTCCTAATCTCCGTTGGATAGATCAGGTGCAGGGCAAACTGACTGCACTTGGCCTTATCAACAGGCGCCAGAGGCGACTGACGAAGCTTTGTAGAGGCGGCCAAGACCGATCATAGTTGTAGCGCCAGTTAAGTAAGTAAGTAATTGGCCGTGAAGGCACAAACTAAATGGCAGCGTATTGGCGTAACAACATACAGCGAGTTCTTAATCTCTCCAGTTCTTATTTATATGAAAATGTAAGGATTGACGCTACACGACCACATCTGTCATTTTATAAAAAAAAAACACACCTTCAAATTGGAGAAGATTTCAATTTGAACGTGTTTCCAATTTGAAAAGCTGCAAGAGGAAGAAGAAGGGAGAGCTGTTTGCGCTCATGCCGCTATCAAACTGGTTGTACTCAATCAAGTAGCTGACTACACCGCGACAGTTGACGCCGACATCAATTTTTAGTGATGTGTTCGTGTAGCTACCGTCGTCAAAGTGCACGGATTATAAAAGAGTTTGAGTTAAATGTTTATCAATGGCTTGCATACTACTTTGGCATACATGCTTTGCGACATCAACATGATCTCCCGCATCACATTTCTGTGAGTGCAGGTCATAATGTTGCGGCTCGCGGCTCGCGGCTCGCGACTTTTATGTTATTCTGTACTGTTCGCGCTAGTTTGCTTTCTAATTATTATATTTTCTTCGGTCATAAGAAAAAAAAACTAAAAATATATAAAAAATTACAATTTCTTAACTGAAATTAGTTTTAATTTAAGCCTTGACTGCGGAAATACATATCTACTTCATTTTGAATTATTTGATCAGTTTATATCATTTGTATGCAGTCACATTCATTCTAAATACTACTGCCAAACTATGTTATAAGTACAGTAGTGGTTCTGGGATTTTTGGTTAATGAAAAGATATTCTGAAATTAATAATAGCCCAGAGAAAGGAATGCCCAGGAACTGGTGCTTGTGTGGAAGCATGTGTGGCACATTGATCACGTGTTCAAAAAGAAAATTGAAACCTCAAAACGAGCTACATGCATACCACATCAGAAGTCAACTGCATACAAATAAATTAAACATTTAAACAAATAAAATCAATAAAAAAAATTATTTTCCAAGATCCTAAACACTAAATAATAAAATAAAATAAATAAAAGAACAAAATTATATACTAGGCATTAAATGGTTCATAATTTGTACACAAAAATGTGAGAAGTAAATAAACACGTTGTGATTAAAATTGTTTTTTATTTTGAAAAGGAAAACAAAAGTATTACCATAGAAAATAGTGTATTTTAATAGAAGAAGGAAAAAAAGAAAGTAAAATATTGAGAATGACTGTAAAAATTTATAGTCAAATTTGAATTTTTCCTTTGGCACAAATTTTTTTATTTGTTCTTACTTTTATTCATTGTTGTATTGAGGTTTTTGTTTTACTTAAAGTTGGTTTTTATATTAGATAATATTAAATTTTTTATTACACATAAAACAATTTTAGGACGACAAAAAAAAAAAAAAAAAAAATTTAGTTTATGTAGTTATGTAAGTATAGCAGTGTACGAGTAGTATGGAGTAGTAGTAGTAGTAGTAGTAGTAGTAGTAGAGAGAAGTGGTCGAAAAACTCACCATTGGACGATAGCCAGCACCAGTTGTAGCCGCCATTGGTTGTGGTGTCCAATTAGCACCTGGTTTCGCGGTATTTTTAGGTGAATTCCATTGCACAGGTCTATGAATAATGGAATGGAATCGAGTCAATGAATTGTGTGTGTTTGTTGTTTATTTATTTATTTTTTTTTTGATTTTTTTAAAATAATTCTTTTTTTGTTTGAAGAAGTAATTTGATTTCGAAATAGAAATAATGAGTGAATGACTAGAAAGAATTCATGTCAACTACTGAATGAACCGATGCATGAGTGATAAAACAACAATCAATAAGTATGATGTAATGACAGATATATTGATATATTGTAAAATGTAAAAAGAATTTTGAATTTAGAAAACTGTTATAAAACGTTTTGTGCCGAAGCAGACTACTAAGTACAAGGAATAGGAGATAAAATGTTAAATTTTTAACATTTATGTTAAATGCTCTCTTTGTCTCTGTACAGATAAAACGTCAAAGTATGTTAGTGTGTTTTCTAAAGTTGAAGAGAGCTAAAACTATTTATTCTGCAGACATTGTATGTTAAGTATAAAGTAAAATAGCAGCGCTCTTTGCCATTCAGCAACTCAACTCTCACCAGAGGCGTAGCCAGGTTTTCTCAAACGAGAGGGGGCCGAATTTAATGAAATTTATTAAATTGATTCGTTGTTGAATGGTTGCTGATCTCATTCAGCTTGTACAGAGAGCAAGACAAAAATGTGAAAGGTGAGCACATAGTATCGGTGTCCTGTGTGATCACATTCACTCTCTCATTCTCCCTCCTTCTTCCTCCACCTATCAATCTTCCTTCCATTCAACACAATGCTCAGCATTCATAGGGGTACACCCTGTGTGTTGAATGTATCAATAAAAAATATAAAAAAAATAGGAGAGTAGAAAATTCAATGTCATCGGCTGCTGCAAGGTTAAAGTGCTAAGAGCAGTCATACGTTCTATGATAAAACTGAAGAAATTCGGATATTGTCGACTTCACATTTTCAACGCATAATTCTCAAATGAAACTCTGAAAGATCGCCGCTTTATAACAGTTTTCTAAATGAACAAAGCACAATATTTCGAATATGAAAAATATATAGGTAAAGCATTAAAAAAAAATTATACAAAAATGTCATCATCTTAGTTAGCCAAAAAATATTCATTCGAAAGTTTTGATGTTTGTAAGTATAGAACAACAAAAAAAAAAAAAAAAAAAACAAACAAAAAAAATAAGGAGAGATTATTTACTCGGACATTTTTTTTTTTTTTTTCATTTCAGTTCAGTGTATACGATTTGTTTGAATTTTGACGATTAATTGATGCTTATTTATTCTGTTTTACTCACTTGGCACTTCCCGATTTATTTATATTTAGATTATCTACAAGTGACATGAGCGAACTATCCAGATCGCCAGTGAGTATTTTTCCAGAACTGACTGGCTGCTGCTGTTGGTTTTGATGTTGCTGCTGCAGTAATAGTTGTTGCTGTGAATGCAGTTGCTGATGCGGTTGTTGTTGCTGTTGTTGTGTGAGTCCTAAACCTGAAGTGACAACATTTGTTTGATTGTTGGATGTAATGCCGGGTTTTAGTACATCACCCAAAGCATCGAAGCCTTTACGGTTCATTATTATTATTATTTTTTTTTTTTGATTTTGGTTTGATTTGGGGTTGTATTTATTGTTCAATTTTGGATGTTGTTGGGGTGGGGTTTTTGTTGTAGCAATTTTTTGTGTTGGTAAATAATTTGATGGTGATTTTTATTTAATTATATATAAATGCATATATTCCCGTGCAAAAAATGCCAACCAATTTATTTATAAGTTTGATAAAAAAATTATTTACACAAAGCGATAGACAATAAAAAAAAAAACACATACAAAATGGAAGCCCCAAAAGTCAATGATGTTGGTTTACGTTGTTGTTGTAGTTGTAAGAAAATAGTAGTTGTTTTTCCATATAACAGTTATTTATATAAATAGTTTTTGTTCACCACACCACACCACACACACATACATTTTATTTTCGATTGTTTTTGTTTTTGTTTTTGTTTTGGTTATTTTACGCATACACAAAATTTGTTGATTTTACATTTGATTTTTCGAAAATGTTTTTAAAGATGTTTTTGTATGAGTTTTTCGATTTTTCGAGTTATATTATTTTGATTCATGTGCCACCATAGGATTTTTGTTTTTTATTTGTTGTAATTGATATGATACAAGAATGTATGTGAGAGTTTACATATACATATAAGGAAAAAAAAAACATAAAAAGAGAAAGAGAAAAAATACATTTACAAAATAAATATGGCGGTTTTTTTTTATAATTTTCTTTTTGTTCTTTTTTTTATTATTGTTTTTATTTTTTTTGTGCTGATAGTTTTGAATGTTTTTACTATTCAAAGTATAAATAAATAAATAAACACAAAAGCAAAAAGAAAATAACATTTAGTAAGAACCTAAAAACAAAGAAACAAATAACGACAAAGAACAAAGAATACAAGTAAGTATAACAATAATAATAATTTTTGCAGTATAGCCAGTGTTGTGTACAATTACCATATAATAAATTTATCACGTAAATAAAAAACCAGGTGCGAAAATGTTAATTACAAAACAATCGAACAAAAAAATGAACAGAAAAAGCAGAAGCAGACAATGAAAAGCGTTTGTTTATTTTTCTTAATATTTTATTTACATGCTTTTTAGCTAAATATTTGAAATGATTAATGAAAATAAAATTTAAATATTTACCAATCAACCTAATAATATAAGAAAATTATAAAAAAAAAAAAAAATTTTTTCATAGACATATTTTTAGAAGAGCAGAAAAGTTTAACCAAACAGCTTTTGAAATGATTCAATATTCCTGGAATATATTTTTCAGTGATCTGATAAAGTTAATATTTTTACTACTTATATTAAGAGATTTTTTTATACCTACTTACTCGACATAAACCAAATACGTTTTTTTTTTTTTTTTTGTTACATTCAACACACAGGGTGTAACCCTGTGAATGTAGAGCATTGTGTTGCATGGAAGGAAGGAAGATTGATAGGTGAGATGAAGACGGAAGGAGAATGAGATAAAGAGACAGGCAGCCATTGTGGTAAGTGTTATGCCTTTACCAAAATGAACTTCAGTTCTATGAGTGTCGACTATGACCGCATGTAGCGCCAAAGGCCAAGCTTTTTGCATTTCGCACTCATGTTGTGCGTGTTATATTTGTACATGAATGGAAGGGACCTACAGTTTTATGCCGAATCCGAACGGCATAGTGAAGTGAAAAGCTTTTCTTAGGCAATTTTTACTCTTGTAGGTTTGCCATTGAATGAATGCCAAGAGGTGGGTGCCGTTAGTTTTGTTGCTGTAGCATTTTTTTTTTTTTGCATGTTCCGAGATTCAAACCCCTGACTTTGCGTAACAGTCCAACACACTACCGCTACGCTACAGCGAGCACTATGGTTGGTGAATCGATCTTGACAGTTCATATTGAGAGATACTTTACGACTGTGATTGTTAGTGCTTAATCGCAAGAACTTATGTTCAAATCGCACTAATGTAACACTGAAGTCACATTTGAATTGCATACGTTAAACTCATAAAGAGGCGTTAAAGTCATGTTGAAGAGATATTAATCCAATTCGCATTGAAGACTTATCAAAGTCGCGTTCACCACATTACATATTCGCGTTGAAGTCGCGTAGACGAGGACAAAGTCGCGGTAAAAACTTTCAAAGTCTACCTCCTTCTTCCTTCCACCTAACAATCTTCCTTCCAATCAACACAATGCTCTGCATCCATAGGGGTACCCTATGTAGTTAACACATCAAAAACAAACACAAAAAAACAAAAAAAAAATTTGAGTTGAAGACTTTTCAAAGTCGTGTTGAAGACATTTCAAAGTCGGGTTGTCAAGTGTTTAAAAATAAATAGCGTTAAAAAAAAAAAAAAAAATCGAGTTTAAGACTTTTCAAAGTCGTGTTGAAGACATTTCAAAGTCGCCTGGCAGACCTTTCAAGTTGCATGAGGACAAATAAAAGTCGTGTTGTAGACACATATGAAAATCGTGTTACAGTTAAACATAAAGTCGCGTTGAAGACATATGGCTACGAATTTAAACTGGAACGTTGCAGTTAATCGCATATTTTGCTCGTAATTCTCGTATAATGGACAATATTGTAAATCGGTTTGTCAAGCGTTTAAAAATAGACCTCCAGAGCTACATACCTTTAATCTAATTACACTGTTTTTCTATATAATTTTTATTTTTTTTTATTTTTTTTTTATTGAGACAAACAACACACAGGGTGTAGCCCTATGAATGCAAAGCATTGTGTTGAATGGCTGTGGAGTTATAGTCATTGCAAAGTGGACTGGAAGGTAACATGGAAGAATTTTTGGAAGAATTTTCGAGGTTGCTATGCAATTGAAAAAAAGCTTACCATTCTAGCAAATCAGCGTATTAAAAAGGGTATTTTTCTTTATTCTCTCATAGGCTCTATTCTGAACAAAAAAAAACCCATGAAATTTATTCGAAGATTGGAGAGAAACTCCCATGAGAAAAAGTTACCGTTTCTAAGCACTTGGGAGATAGGAAAAATATTGACATTTCATTCCCAAAAAATTCTTTTGGGAAATTTGCGTAAAATATTACAATGGTTGGCGAAAAATTCAAAGTTTTGTTTAATGTATAAATCTGTATATTTTATTAATTTCGTTGAAACAACAAATGAATGTTTCTTTGTACTTAATGAAGGCTTTCATAAGCAAACGAAGAAGAGTGTTTTACAGAAAGAGTATTTTGAAAGATATAAAATAAAATAAACTTTTTGGGAGAATAAATTTTGTTTCTTGCACTTACAAAGATTGAGGACACTCGACTAGGTTCAGTTACAAATTAAACATTTCAATGACAAATGAACTGTAAGGAATCAGGAAATGATACGCTGTTATAATTGGTCGGAGTTGGTCCCTCGACGACTCTTGACGATTTTGTTGTGTGCTTCTCAAATTGAATTCTCAAAATAAATTTCTACAAACATCTACTCAAAATTTTAACGAATTGGAAGAAAAGCATTTGATATATGCATGAAATATACAAATGATGAATGGAATGCACAAAATGTAAATAATGAAATTATTTTTGCACACTTGTGCCAGCAAATATCACACCGCTCTAATATGAATTCATCCACAAATAGGCACCATCGCACACACACACACTCACTCACACAGACACACGCACATACACATACACATACACATACACATACACATACACATACACATACACATTCACATACACATACACATACACATACACATACACATACACATACACATACACATACACATACACATACACATACACATACACATACACATACACACACACACACATACACATACACATACACATACACATACACATACACATACACATACACATACACATACACATACACATACACATACATATACACATACACATACACATACACATACACATACACATACACATACACATACACATACACATACACATACACATACACATACACATACACATACACATACACATACACATACACATACACATACACATACACATACACATACACATACACATACACATACACATACACATACACATACACATACACATACACATACACATACACATACACATACACATACACATACACATACACATACACATACACATACACATACACATACACATACACATACACATACACATACACATACACATACACATACACATACACATACACATACACATACACATACACATACACATACACATACACATACACATACACATACACATACACATACACATACACATACACATACACATACACATACACATACACATACACATACACATACACATACACATACACATACACATACACATACACATACACATACACATACACATACACATACACATACACATACACATACACATACACATACACATACACATACACATACACATACACATACACATACACATACACATACACATACACATACACATACACATACACATACACATACACATACACATACACATACACATACACATACACATACACATACACATACACATACACATACACATACACATACACATACACATACACATACACATACACATACACATACACATACACATACACATACACATACACATACACATACACATACACATACACATACACATACACATACACCACACAAACGCATATAACAACAAATGACAGACGAAATTGGAAGTTTAAAATTCAAATCATAAACAAATAAATAATGTAGGTACCAAAAGAAGACAACAACAAAAAACAGAAAACCAAAATACGAGAGCAAGCTAAAAACTACACTTGGCGGTGAATTTTTGCACAAATCAACAACTACAAAGTTCTGTGTTTTTCATTGTTGTACAGCTCAGTCAAAGCAACCAGAGAAGTGGACAAAATGTTTGTTGAGCAATGGCAAGAAATTATTGCCATGGCTGCTGTTTGTTACATAGTCATCACAATAAAAAAAATGCAATAAAGCAGAAAAGCAGAAAAGCATTAGACAAACAAAAAAAAAGGAAACCAAAAGAGTACTAGTAACGTAGCGGTAAGTACGAATAGTAGTAGATATGGTAGTATTGTTGTGGTAGTTGTGGCTCTTGCTGTTGCTGTATGGTTTGTATACAATGTCACAGAAAAATATTTAAAGGTAGGAGGTATCTATTTTATATATACCATTTTATATGTATAATATTTTCACCTGTTGGAAATTGTGGTGGTTGTTGCATATATGTTGTTGTTGTTGCTGTCGATGGTTGCACTGACGCTGCTGTTGCACCAATTGGTGCTTGATTCATAAATACGGATTGCGCTGTAGTACTTGCATTTGAATATGTGGAAGCAGAAGAATATGTGGAGGAGAAGGGATCAACAGGCGCAACAGCAGCAACAGTTGAATGCTGTTGTTGTTGGTATTGTTGGGCATTAAACATATGAGGAGCTTCCATTGAATCGAAAAATGGATTGGGTAGTACTGTTCCTCCACTAGTTGCTATTTATTGTTTTGTTGATTGATTGATAGATTGATTTGTTTCGAGTTTTTTTTTTTTGTTCAAATGCAACGAAAAATTTTCATATATGTAAACAAATAAAGAAGTAAGAATATCATTGTAATGAAAATATAATAATAAATTTAAAATAAAAATTATATATATAAAAAAAAAAAAAACAAAACATACAAATAATTTCAGGTGGGTTGAAGAATGGGTTTCCTTACATTTGAACGTAATAAACGGGCAAGACAGGGCAGGGCAGTTAAACATTTAGGCTGCAGCAAGACTCAGAAAGAATTTTCTTTTTACACTTCACACAAAAATTTGTATTTCTATTACAGCATATGACAATCAAACAGCTCAAAAGCTCACTTGCCAATCAATTTTTTGACAATGTACAATATCTAAACACAACTTATCCAAATATGACGCTTTTAAATTGGAAATCTTTGCATTTTCATACCGACAAATCACTTTCATTCACCAAGTCTATTGTGTTAAATAGCTTTAATGGATCTTATTAACAAATTACTTGATAAGATTTCGATTGGCACCCAGTTAGAAACATCATAGAGAACGTGAACATCCAAGATAGCAAAGACGAGTTAAGTGCAATCACTCTATCTCTCTTTGCTTAGTTAGCCCGTCGTGGCCATTGTCTTGTGGTACATAGTTTAAAACTAAATCTTTTTGAATACGCATTGAACTCACATCAAAGTCAGATCCAAATCGAATTGAATTCGTATAAAAGAATCGCATTGAAAACATATCTGTGTTATGGAGAGTGAGTTGTAGCTTTATATTAAAATTTTATAAAAACTTATTGAATATTTCAGAAGACTTTAAATTAATATCGTGTAATATCGAAATTGCTTTGAAGGCAGACTAAAAACGATTTGAATGCACACTAAACTCGCTTTGCAGGCAGACTAAAGTCGCTTTGAAGGCAGACTAAAGTCGTTTTGAAAGCGGACTAAAGTCGCTTTGAAGGCAGACTAGTCATTTTGAAAGCAGACTAAAGTCGGTTTGAAGGCGGACTAAAGTCATTTTGAAGGCAGACTGAAGTCGCTTTGAATTCACACTAAAGTCGCTTTGAAGGCAGACTAAAGTCGTTTTGAAGGCAGACTAAAGTCGGTTTGAAGGCGAACTAAAGTTGCTTTGAAAGCAGACTGAAGTCGCTTTGAAGGCAGACTGAAGTCGCTTTGAATGCACACTAAAGTCGCTTTGAAGGCAGATTAAAGTCGTTTTGAAGGCAGACTAAAGTCGCTTTGAAGGCAGACTAAAGTCGATTTGAAGGCAGACTAAAGTCGCTTTGAAGGCAGACTAAAGTCGCTTTGAAGGCAGACTAACGTCGTTTTGAAAGCAGACTAAAGTCGGTTTGAAGGCGGACTAAAGTCGCTTTGAAGGCAGACTGAAGTCGCTTTGAATGCACACTAAAGTCGCTTTGAATGCACAGTCGCGTTCAGGACATACAAATCGCTTTGAAGGCAGACTAAAGTCGATTTGAAGGCAGACTAAAGTCGCTTTGAAGGCAGACTAAAGTCGCTTTGAAGACAGAGTAAAGTCGTTTTGAAGGTAGACTAAAGTCGTTTCGAAGGCGGACTAAAGTCGCTTTGAAGGAAACTGAAGCCGCTTTAAATGCACACTAAATCGCTTTGAATGCAGACTAAAGACGCTTTGAAGACACAGTCTCGTTCAGGACATACTCGAAGTCGCTTCGAAGGCACACTAAAGTCGTTTCGAAGGCAGACTAAAGTGGCTTTGAAGGAAGGCTTAAGTCGATTTGAAGGCGGACTAAAGTCGCTTTGAAGGCAGATTGAAGGCACAGTCGCGTTCAGGAAATACTCGAAGTCGCTTTGAAGGCAGACCAACTTTAGTACCAATTTAAGAGTTATCGAAAGTGTCATAGAAGAAGTTATTTCACATTTATGCTTCATCACACAGTCAGTGCATATTAGAATTTAATTTCACAAGATCCATGTGTAATATGAAAAAGATTAACCTCACTTCACCTTGACCTCAAAATTTCGTTGTCAAGCTAAAGAGGTACGTTTCCAAAACGTTTCCAACTGGGTGGTAGGTAAGTACTTTCCATCTACATGGTTATTAAATAATGTGTTAAACATAGTAATTTGTAAAAAATATCACCAATTGTTAAGGCAAAAGTAAACAAATCATGAATGTTATAATTGCAGCACTTCTTTCTACATATACGAATAATACAGTTGCACACACAAAATTTAAATTTTTCCGAAATAACTAATAAAAGTCTGAATAGCAAAAACTGTAATCACAGATAATTGAGCATTTCTTCTAGCCACAGTCATTTCTTTCGGAAACATGTGAATAGATTCTTCTTATAAAGCTGAAAGTCATATCCTAGTGTATGTTAAACTTCGCCAGCCGCTGTATTTTTTGTATGCCATTGATCAAACAAAATCACAATCTAAATAGCCTCTTTTTTTCTGTACGGAAAATAACATCTTAGTAGCTGAAGCTCTTCCAAATTTAACATAAAAATATTGTTTTGTACCATATGTTCATATTAAGTATAAACGAAAATAAAAAAAATTCAAGAAACTAACTTTAAACCAAGTAATTACTAAAATTAATTTTGTTAATTGATCTCATTTGCACGCCTCATGCAATTTAATTACAAATAATTTACAAAGAATAAAGAAAGAAAAAGAAAAAAAGATAATTAGCATTCACCTTTTAAAGTTAAGAAGAAGAAGCTTAATTAAATAATTATTATAAAACCATTGATGTAATAATTACACGAGAAGATTTGAATATATTTTGTATTTAAGTTAATAATTTTTAAATTTTGTAATTGTTACACATACAAATTTTATTGAAAATATATAACACAAGGTGGAAGAAGAAAGAAAACGATTCGGTTCAAATCATACTTATGTAGAAAGATTAAGGGTATGAGGAGAGTTATTAAGGGGCAGAATCGGGCAAGGGGAGGGAGGGGCACAAGTACATAAATATAATAATAATTGTAAAAGAAAGAAAAAGTTTCTAATAGCAAGAATCATATTAATAATAATATCCATAATAATAATCTAATTAACAAAGAAACAGAAAGAACTTACCAGCTGGCTCAGTATTACCAAATACCGATGAAAAATTGCTATCCGAAACGAAAGCATTTGCCGCAGCTGAAGGTACTGAAGCGCCATTGAAACCTATACGTAAAATGATGAGATGAAGGGGAGCGGGTGAGTGAGTAAAATTTAACAGAAGACACAACAAAAGAAAACAAGAAATACGTAGGTAGGTAGGTAAATTTAAAAGTGAAATGGAAAGTGCTTATGTACTTACTAACTACTTATGTATGTATGTATGTAAATAGGTACGTAAATAAATCATCAATTATAGAAATTGTATATCGGTATAAATTAAAATTTAAATATCAATTTACTACTCAAAAAACAAAATACTCTAAAAAATAATATAAAATTAAAAAATCATGCTAATGCTACCGTTATTATGCATCCATATATTATTTGCATTATTAGCACCTGTTGCACCACCTGCGCCACCCGCACCTGGACCAGCAACGGGAGCATCGAACATATCAGCAAACGGATTGCCCAATTGTAATAAATCGTCTGAAGCTTTCGATCCTCCTCCAGCAGCCGACTGTGCTGAGGCTGCACCAAACAAATCAACTATCGGAGCACCAGCGCCGCTGGCTGGCGGTGACGATAAGAATGGATTTGTAAGTGCAGCGCCAGCACCACCGCTGCTAGTTGGCGATGACACTTTGGACTATCACAAATAAAGAGAATAATTAATATATCAATTAAAAAAACTAGTTAAATGCAAAATTGTTACATTTACTTTGTACTGATTCATTGCAGCTTCTTCTTCAGCCAACACTTGTGCCTTGAGTTGTTCATCAATGCCATTGGTGGTATCGAATTTGCTTGAAGCTGCTGCTGTACCAAACGATGTGCTAGTAGAAGATAGGACAGTAACAGCGAATTTTACGTTCTTTTGGTTGCTATTTATTTACTCAATTCAATTCGATTTGTTTGTAATTTGGTATTTTCAAAATCAATCAACCAAGTACAAAACAAATAATTATACACAACGAAATTTCAAATTCAATTTAAACACAAATCAAATACAAATCAACAATATGCAAATTTGTATAGAAGAAATCAAACAACCAAACAAAAACGTGTGTGTGTTAGGGAAGAGGAAATAGTAGGCAGGATTAGGGAACGATTAGGATTGAATGAGAAATAAAAATACAAAACAAAATTAAATATAAACTAAAATCATTTACGGAAAGCAAAAACAAAATTATGTTAAAACTTATAAATAAATACATAATTTAAAATTAAATAGTAAAAAATATAAAACATGAAAGAATTTTTTCTTTATTCAAGAAATCATATAATAAAGCCAAGTTATTATCATCACTTTAAAAAATCACTGAAGAAGTGATAGACTGGAGTTTCAGTTACTTTATATTCGTTTCCTACACCAAAAATAATAGCTAATATAAATATACATTTAATACAAAACCGTTTGACAGAAATATTCAAATAAATATGGACACTTTCACAATACAAAAAAAAAACTACCCATGGGTAAAAAAGAACGATACTAATACAGGCTAAGGAGAGATGAATAAATTTTATATTTAAATACAAACGCACCCTGGAATCTTGTATTTTTTTCTCCCCCTGGAAATGTCAAAACTTCAATCAGGATTTAAATTGTTATCATGGTGAAGTTCACGAACTAGCAACGTTTGGAAATGATTAAAAATTACGAAATTCTGAGTCGGTGGTCGGTGACAACTATAAGAGCGATTGCTCCAATGTTCGGTCATAATAATCGTTCCACCTGACTGAATCAATAAATTCACTATTGAATTTTCCTGTGCCAGTTGGAACAACGCATCGGTCCAAGTACCGAAAATATTGCAGCCGTAAGTGCTTCAGCTCAAAATGAACCAAATCAGACGATTCCACACCGTTCACAGGAATTGGGAATCTCTCAGTCTGCATTGTGGCGAATTTTGCGTAAGGAACTACACCCTTAAAAAATCAAAATAACACGTGAAGCCTTGTGATCATTTGAAGAGTCGAAACTTCTACGATTGGGCTCTGCAAAAGTTTGAAGAAAATCCTGAATTTCATCAAAAAATCATCTTCAGCGATTTAACGTCGTCGAATTTCTTTTTATGGTGTTACGTTAAGTTGTTGGTTTATGCCAACAAACCAACAACACGTCTGTGGAGCTCGGAGCAATATCGAACGCGAAATTGCAACGAACTATGCAATATCCTGCTGCGAACTACGTGCCTACATACGAATAGTGTTCTAGCTACTTTGAATACTTTTGCTGCTTGACACTTCTCTAGCAAATCTTGTTTATTAGACAGTAGACAGTATCTAAGAACAACTTTCTTTGGAAGAGCGATTGAGAGTTTATGGTTTTGTAGAGTATTTCAAATTGAAAAGAATCAAATGTAAAACTGATCCTTAACTGACATAAAATTGGATTTAGTGTAATGCTCTCAAAACAGAATTCTATAATAAATTGAATTTGGAAATTATTTCAAAGTATTAAAGGAGCATTCATACTTCAGTCTTTGGAACTGTGTCCAAACAAAAGTCTCTAGCGTAGCGTATAGAAGGTATTGTAATAAGTAAATACATACAGTAGTTACATTCTTAATGAACAGCCTCCACTGAGCCACATGATTCATATTTGAACCACTCTACTTAGAAAAATTTTAATTTGTAAATTTCATAAGAATTTTTGGCACCTCAACTAATCAAATAAAAAAACTACATTCAGGGATCGCAAACGTTACGAAAAAATATTTTTGGTTCTTGTGCGTATTTTTATGAGAATTACGTAACGATTACGTTCATGACTAACATGACTAGGTTCATGAAAAACATGATTCCATCCTGAGTTCAATTTGTACCGGAAAACTAGTGCTCAAAGGTTCAAATATAACTACTGAACATCACTTTCTTAAAAGTTCTAACAACATTGCATAACTTCACTAAAAACATTAAGTTTAAATGTACCCTATTTCTATATACATATTTCTTGAGTAACGAAAACGTTCAGTGTAACTACAATATCTAAATAACTTAGTTTAGTAAATACTTTATAAGGCTTTGATAAAACTTTATAAGCTCTTTATACCATATACTCCTTTCCTTTTCAATATTACCTTGCCGATTGAGTTGGCGTATTTGCAGCAGATACTTTACGTCCTTCCAATGTTGCTAAATGTTGTTCTAATGCATCTAGCAAGGAGCTGGGTGCTTTTGTTAAATCAGGTATATCACCTTTATCGATGCCAACATTCTAGATGCATACAAACAAACAAACAAACAAAGAAAACACACATTAGAAAAAGAGTATACAAAAAATATTATCTCCCAAACTCACCTCAGCAACTTTTAGAAATTCACCAACACGATCCATACGCACCAAGAATTTCTTATATAAATCTAATGCATCACGTGCTTGTTTCTTGTTCATATCGAAATATTTCTCCAATAAATTTATAATTCCATCATTGTAACATGCAAATAAACGTATCAAATCACGAAATAGTAACATGAAACTCATATTGATGACACCTAAAAATAGATGGGCGGATGGAAAAAGAAACGATAACATTTTAGTAAAAAAAAAATAATGTTAAAACTTTTCCATCATACCATTCGTTAAATCATTAGCTTGACAATCGAATTCCAGCAAACCATCCAATTGGGCCTGCAGTACTGGCAAAGTTTTCAGAAGTTTATCAGCGTTCATGGTGCGTAGAGAGCCTTCCTCTTTTCTGTAATGTACATAAACACACACAAAAAAATTTTTTATATAACAATTGGAAATTGTGTGGCAGTGATTGAAATGAGAAGAAACTGCTCTTCTTTTTAAAGTTTATTCAAGCTAAAAGTAACATGGAATATAATGCATTAAACCCATATAGAGCTGACTGGAAGAATTAATAACTAGCTTGAGATAAATAATCTTCGTTTGCCAGTTAGAAAGTTAGGGCTAAATAGTTCCTGAAGAGAATCCAATGAAAATTGAAAGTAAGTATTCATGGAGGAAAAGTTTATCTAAAGTCTCAAGAGTCCACCACTGACTAGAGCGAAAATTTTAAGATTTTTTTTATTTTTACGCTCTTTTCCACTTTTTCCCAACTCTCTGATTAAAGTATGTTATGCAGACAATCAGTAGATCACCGATCACTGGTACATTTTTACATACTACAGGGTGTTTTTTTTAGAAGTGTGGTTTTCAAGAAGAAATAAAACGCATATAATTTAATGTTATGGCCAAGCATTTAGCTTTATTATAAAGATAAGGATTTGCCATTATGTTTTAAAAACGATTTCGGGCAAGTGGCCGAATAAATTCCAGCAGAGAGGCCCAATATCATATCTAACCACTTTTTGCAGCAATTGGGGCCGTATGACAGCAATAACGCGCCGAATATTCGCTCCCAAGGCGTCAATCGTCTCGGGCTTATCTACGTAGATAAGCGATTTCACATAACCCCACAAAAAATAGTCCAGCGGTGTTAAATCGCACGATCTTGGAGGCCATGCCACAGGCCGACGACGCGAGATAATGCGCTCACCTAAAGTTTCCGTCTTGTTGCAACCAAAAGTCGTCCACATCAACATCCTCCAATTCACAATTAAGGCACGAAAAAGTCATTAATCATGGCTCTATAGCGTTCCCCATTGACTGTAACATTATGACCGGCTTCATCTTTGAAGAAATATGGATCAATGATTCCCTCTGCCCATAAAGCACGCCAAACATTTACTTTTTGAGGATATAACGGCGTCTCAACAATGGCTTGTGGATTATGATCACTCCAAATGCGACAATTTTGCTTACCCATTCAACCAAAAGTGAGCTTTATCTTGTGAAAATCGGGATCGGTGGCCATCTCGTTTTGGGCCCATTCACCGAACGATTTGCAAACGTTGTTCAGGAGTACGTCTATTTATTATGGAATGGCAAACAAAACTGAGCATAAATCAAGTGACAGCTGTCAAAAAAACCAACTCCGAAAAAAGTATTGCCAAATTGGAAAAGTACCCTTTACTATTTTCAACACGATACCGTCTGAGAACACGATATTCGTCATATGATGTTGCACTATGTCGAAAACATTATGAAAAATATGTTCGATATTAACTCGAATTAGGCTGACGAATTAAAGTCTTATTTTCCTTTTGTTTTCATTGAATGAGAGTAAATTTCAGTTTATATGTGCTCTCAATATCAGTTGACCAATCAAAGTCGACGGTTCTAAATTTTGCATATCTATTCTTCTTCTTTAGTGACACAACAACCCATGGATTGCCTGTGCCGAGCTTTTCACACCTATTCCAGTTGTGTATGCTATATTTGTATTGTATTGAATGGGACCTACAGTCTCCTACAGGAGAAGTGAAAAGCTTTTCTTAGGCAATTTTTACTCTTGGAGGTTTGCTATTGCCTACCAAGAGCTGTTTTCATATAGAAAAATTTTTTTCCACTTTATTTATAATTTTTTGTCTGAGCCAAGATTTGAGCCCGGGTATTCTGCATAGTATTCGATCACACTATACCAACTACATCTCGCCGACCATATACATATCTATTAGCCAATCATATTCGTTGTCTCACATTTCACTCAATATGCCCTCTCGCAATAGCTAATGACTAATCAATGACGTAGGCTTCCGTTGAGTGGAATTAAAAATTAGCTCACCATTTTTTATCTTTCTTTGAAGATTATGTTCATTTGCATTTTTATATTTTCATGGGCAGTTTCTTGTTTAAAGGAACTAAAGTAATCATCTCAGTGATAAATAGGAAATGATTACTTTCTTTTCATGCTCTACGTTTTATCTTTTCATGCTATTGACAGATATACTATACTATAAGCTCATTTTGATTAAAAATATAATTGAAATTATCGCAATATGTACAGGGTGTCGTTATGTAAACATTGAATAATTTTAACATTATCAACCATATACATATCTATCTTTCTATCTTGAGTAAATAAGTTTTTGAAACGTAAATCCAGTACAATTTTAACCATGAATCGCTTCACATCGAAACTACGCGCCGAAATAGTGACGCGGTAGTTTGAAAATAGTCGTTCACATTCCAACACGATCCCGTCAGAGAACACTATATTCGTCGTATGATGTCGTATTTTGTTGAGCCCGAGCCGACAGTGAGAGATCGTCCACAAGCCTTTCATCAACGCCCAAGACGTTCCAATGGACTGGTTGAAGCGAGCGGTATGAGAGAGTGTTGCCGAGAACCCACATGTGTCATATCGTCACCGCGCTCAGCATTTTGGCGTCAGTGGAACCACCATATGGCGCATTTTGAAGGATGATTTGCATTTGTTTCCCTATAAAGTGCAATTGACTCAAATAATATTGCCGACAAACCGTCCACATCGCTTGGAATACGGCCAAAAATTCGCTCGAATGGCTGATACTACAAAATGGCGACATTAACTGGCCACCCAAATCTTCAGATTTGACCCCTCCGGGCCTCATGCCATTGACGAGCTCAAGGCTAATATTTGTGCTGAATTCATCGCTATACCGCGCCCAGCCCAAGTGATGGGAAACGCGGCCACTTGATTGATGTTGTATTCAAAAACCAGTCCAAATAAATTGTAAATTAAATCAAAATAACTCATAAAATGGAAATCGGTTGCTTATTTTAAGTTATTCAATATTCACATACAGACATAAAAGATGGCACACCCTGTATAAAATATTTGTTGTTATAAGTATTTTCGTGAGTGAAGCCGACGAACGCTACTTACCCGCGTTTCACTTTACAAAAATCAAAAGCCATTGCACGATAAGAAAGTGACTTCTCATTTAAATACTTGGCATAACGTCGTATAAATGGTGACATATCATAACCTAGCAAAAAGAAACAAAATGTACAAGAAGGAAAAGCAATAATTAGTAATTAATATGTCACATTAAAGAGAAAGAAAAAAAAACAGCTAATTATAAAATAAATGATAATCACAAACTAAATACTTATGAAAAAGGAAATAACTACAGGAAATAACTACGGACAAGAAAATGAAGGAAAATATAGTTCATATGTGGGATACTGAAAAATATTGTTAGAAATACTATGTAGAAATACATTATATTATACTTTACAATAAAAGGTTAAATTTGATTAAACATTATATACATACGAGTGAGTATATATACAGTGTCGGACAATAAATTAGAACACCTTGCACTATAAAACTTCCATTGATTTCTTTTTTTTATCAGACTGCTTATGGCAAACAATTTTTATAGAGAAGAAAATGGTATTTTATATACTTTATAAATTTCTAGGTGGCAACACTACATTTAAATATTTTTTAGGGATTCCCAAACAAAAAAGTTGAAGCGAAGCATTCGAAGGCGGACAATTAAAATAAGAACAGCAGACGAAAAAATTTATATTTTAAAAAGAGAACTCAAATTTTTTTATAATTTGTACTGGTAAGCATTTAAATGGTAGCATTGAGGGTAATTCAACAAATTAAATGTAAAGCATTCCGTAATGTCACAGCAAGATGGGTCAAGCAAAGCACTGTAGCAAGGAGGGGCGTGATTTGGTGAAAAAACTGCGAAATGAGGGACAAAGCAAACGCCAAATAGCTTATACTATTAGTAGATCCTCGACATTTGTCTTACTTTACTTTACTTTTAATGGCACAACAGCCCATGGAGGGCCTAGGCCGAGGACCTACAATTTAATGTCGAATCCGAACGGCGAAGTGGAAAGCTTTTCATAGCAATTTTTATTCTTGTCGGTTTGCCATTGCCTGCCAAGAGCCGAGAAGTGGTGCCGTGTAGAAAAATTATTTTTTTAAAATTTTTTTTTTTTTTTGATTTTGCCTGTGCCGAGATTCGAACCCCGGCCACTCTGCGTAGCAGTCCAATGCACTACCACTACGCTACAGCGACCACATTATGACATATGTCTACCAATCTTTATTACCTCAAACATTTCATTGCAAGAGAAGTAGGCCCCGCAAAACAACAAGTGCAGATGATAATCGCATAAAAATTTTGGAGGCACGCGATCCATTTTAGGCAGCTGCCGCAATTAGAGAAGCGACAGGGGTTCAATTTTGTGCTCGATCAGTAAGGAGACGTTTGGTGAAAAAAAAACTGTATGGGAGAACAGTACGAAAAGTACCAATGTTGACACAAAGACATCGAAAGGTGGAAGCATCATGGTATGGGGATGCTTCTCTTGGTGGGCCCTCTGTATTGGATAAAAGAAACGATGGACACAATTTCTTTACGTAAACATCCTTCATGAGGTGATGCTTCATTTTGCTGAATGGGGAATACCCCTAAAATGGCAAATGCAACAGGTTAACGACCCAAAGCACGGGAGATTGTTTTTCCCATAATGGATTTCCCGTTATGACCTGGCCTTCACAATCTTACTTTACTTTACTTTTAATGGCACAACAGCCCATGGAGGGCCTAGGCCGAGCTTTTCGCATCCATTCATGTTGTGCGTCTTATATTTGTACATGAATGGAAGGGACCTACAGTTTAATGCCGAATCCGAACGGCGATGTGAAAAGGTTTTCATAGCAATTTTTACTCTTGTAGGTTTGCCATTGCCTGCCAAGAGGTGGTGCCGTGTAGAAAAAATGTTTTTTTTTTCTACTTTTTGATTTTGCCTGTGCCGAGATTCGAACCCCGGACACTCTGCGCAGCAGTCCAACGCACTACCACTACGCCACAGCAACCACGGCCTTCACAATCTCCTGACCTTAATCCAATCGAAAACTTGTGTAATATTGTCAAAGAGAAGATTGGCAGATTACCAGAGCTAAAAACAAAGACGAATTGTGGCAAAGCATTCAAAGAGCGTGGTATTCCATACCCCAGGCTACTTGCGCGTCTCTGGTGGAATCAATGCCTAGAAGCTGTAAGGCGGTTTTAATTAACAAAGGCTATTCCACAAAGTATTAGCATTAGTAAACAATTTGAGTCAATATTTTAGAATTTTTTTTTTTTAATTGAAGTGTTCTTAATTTTATTTGTTTGTCCTTTTGAAATGTGATTTTATGTATAACTTTTAAATTTCTTTTTTTACACTGAATTATTGATTTTGTTTCTGTTTTAAGAAAAAATTAAACTTATGGAATAAATGAATAAAAGTAAATACCTTTTAAATTTATCATAAGCCTAGAGAAATATTTTTTTAAGGTTTTTGGTTTCAGAACAAGGTGTTCTTATTTGATTGTCCGACACTGTATGTAGAAATATATTATATTTTACAATAAAAGGTTAAATGTGATTAAAAATTATATACATACGAGTGACTATATACATATATGTAATTATAAGAAATATGTAAGCTACAGGTATTATGGTAACTACAAAATGTAGTAAATATGTTTGGGAGTAGTAGTAAGAGAAGTTATACAGTAGTAGTAAAAGCATTTTGACTAACAAAAATGAATTAAAAACTAATCTGTACTCATTTAGAAAAGTAAATAGTTTTTAGTTTCGTACTCACCCATTCTGCCACCAGGAACTGACATTCCACCATCTTAGATTTATTTAAAAAATTTATTTTTGTACAGTGAAGATTTTTGTTTTTGTTTTTTTTTTTTTTGTTTGTAAGTAAGCGTAAATGTTTTTGATAAACATTTTTTTTTTTTTTTTTTTTTTTTTTTTAGTTAAACATAAAAAGCCATAAACAAAAACGAAAAAACGAAAAGATAGAGAAAAAGAGAAAAAAGAAATTATTTATTAAGCATTAGTTTTTAGTAATAATCATTTTAGGTATGTGTGTTGTTAATCAGTAATTAGTTAATTAAAATTTTTAATAAAAAAAAAAAAGCGGCTAGGAAGAGGCAAGAGATGGAAAACAAAATATGCAAATAATTTTGTTAAGAGGGAAACAAAACATCATGAAAATAAATCAATTTAGATATAAACAAGGAAAATTATGTAGGAAATTCTAAAAATCGTGTGGGTGTGTGTGTGTGTGCTGGTGTGTGTATGCAAATGTGAGTGATATGAAAATTGGCAATGAATGTTTTTTTTGCTGTGAAGTTGTATGTAATTACTGGAAACCAAATGCCTAAATAAGTAAGTATCGATAAATGTGTTTTCCAATTCAATTCAAAAATGTACAAAAAGAAATGTTAGTTTGTATGTTGTTTGTCTGATAGTAGATTGGCAAGTTGGCAAGTGTTTGTGTGAAAAAAATGGAAATTACCTTGTACACCTCCTTTATCCAAAAAATTACTGAGATTAAATGTTGAATTGCTGGAAGCTAAATACTGCATGAAACGCTGAAAGTGTAAAATAGAAAGAAGGCTTTCAGAATAAATACTTTCAATATAAGCAACAAACAAACAACGAACAAATCAAAGTGGGCGGCTTTGTGTTTTTAGAACTACTGTAATAGTTAAATACCTGAAACTAATCAGCAATGTTCGGTATTTCACTTACGAGTAGAGTGATATTGAAATTATCGTAATATGTTGCCGACATCAATTTCACTCGAAAGTAAAAGTCAGAAAATGGCTGAATAAATAATTCCTAGTAAACTAAATATGTAATCAAAATAAACAAAGGAGAAATGAGAAAGGAGAAATGAGAAAGGAGCTTGGCAAGCAGAGGTAGAGGACAGGATATGTCTGCCACTGCCTTACAAACAGATCAGATCATAATCTTGCGGCCCTCGCCTCTTGATACTTACCACGCAGAAAACAAGCAAATGTACAGATATACCAGATCCTTGCTGCTCTCCTACTATTATTACACCACATCCTTTTGAAGGCCTAGTCTGAACTTTTTCGCAGATTGTTCTATATCACTATAGTTCACTTGTTGGAATGTTAGCTTTTACATACATATTGGCTGAATGCGGGTTCTAGAGTGGCCAGCAGGATGGCCGTATGTGATATCAAAATATTTACTGCTAGAACTGCAGTTGCATACATATCTATACACTTTTTATAAGCTGTGGTTAATAGAGGTGCAGGATTCTTTCAGTTTTTATTGCGCAATTGTTTTGTAAATTTCTCAGCGGCAACCCTGCCTGGGACCACACAGCTAAATTTATTAAACTGCTACCACATAATTGTTTGCACAAATTTGGCATTTGATATTGCCTGCGTTCTGTAAACCTTCATGACTTTTGGCTGAATTTTTGAAGCTCTTAAAGCTGGCAAGACACAGGATTCTACTTTTCAAAACTAGGAGCTAGTCTAGACAAAAGAAATACAACTTAGGGGCGTAATCTAGTAGAAAGCTTCTACTTAGCAATATAGTGTACCTAATTTAAGTACAGTAAATGCCTATAAACTTCTTAAGGAATTGATCCATCACTCACGGACAACAAGTTGAAGCACACTTTCTCTTATGTGGATATGACACAGTATCTAAATCTTAGTGTGTTCAATATTTGTTCACCCCTTCTATTGCTTTTGCGAGACTAGGGCTACTACAAGGTATACTGTGCCTAGTAACAGTTTCATCAATCTGTTGTTTCTTTTACCATCTTTCTCACCAGCTGGCCTATGGTTCTCAGTTGTCATTTACTATTTAAACATTGCACAGGATCAACGTTTCACCACACGAAAATCAGGTTTGTGTCAAAGCTGGCATTTGAATGGGTTAAAAGCTATATATGGTGAATGTGGAAGAATGTAGATTGATTCATGACGTTGCCCGCTAGACTGTTTATTTATGTAAGGATTTATAATCGGATAACTTTGAAAGACCACTGCTTTGAAACTTTTCATCTGAATGAAAAAAATGCAAACAGTAGACTTTGCGTTGAAGAAATTCTAATGAAATACAATCACACGTTTTTTTAATTGTGAACAATCAGTTGAGTCATGGCATCGGAAGTGGAAAGACGCGATTTAGTTGTTGAATTATTTCGAGAAAATCCGCAATGGAGCCAGAAAACCATTGCAAATAAGGCGAAAGTTGCACAAAACACTGTCTCGATGATTCTTAAAAAATTTAATACAGACTTAACAGTTGCTAGCAAATATGGTTCTAAAAGGAAATGCAGTTTCGTGTCTCCACAAAAGACGAAGAAAGTCGTTGCTCTCTTAGAGAAGAATCCAGCGTTGTCTAATCGAAAATTGGCGGAAAAAGCGAGTTGCAGTGAGTATTTAGTTCGTAAAATGAAAAAAGATGCGGGCCTTAAAACATACAAAGTGCAGTCAGTACCCGACAGGAACGCTACAAAGAAATTGGTAGCCCAGAGCCGAGCTAAAAAGTTGAAGACAGATTTTTTTCCAAAGATTCGATTGCTGTGTTATGGACGATGAAACATAAGTGTTGATTAAATTTTCTCAATTGCCTGGTCAAGAGTTTTACACCGCAAAGGAACGAGGAGGAGTTGAGGAAAGATTTGGGAAAAAACAAAAGTCCCAGTTCCCGAAGAAGTTTCTGGTATGGCAAGCGATTTGTAGTTGTGGGCTAAGGAGTAAAAGTTTCATAACAAGTGGCACTGTTAACGCCGAAATTTATGTGAAGGAGTGCCTCCAGAAGAGATTGCTGCCCTTCATTAGAAAGCAAAATGTATCTACTTTCTTTTGGCCTGATCTAGCCTCCTGCCACTACAGTGAAGTAACCCTTAAATGGTTCGAAGACCAAAACATCAAATTGGTACCAAAAATCGCCAACCCACCAAATTGCCCAGAACTTCGGCCTATCGAGAGATATTGGGCTCTAGTGAAGAGAACATTAAAGGCAACAAACAAAAAAGCTAAATCCATAGAAGATTTTAGAAATAAGTGGAATGCTGCCGTCGAGTCTCAGAAATGACAGTACCGGAAAAGCTGTCCGAATTCTCTAAAAAAACAACAAACAAATTAGTTTTACTGATCATTTTATCAGAAATTACATTTTCTTTTCAAAACTGTTTACATTTTTTTATTTGCATAAGGTACAATCAATGCTAGGACAATTTAAAGTTATCCGATTTTTTCGATCTCACTCCTTATTCACCAGGCAAAGGAGTTAGAAAAGCTGTTGTTTCTTTTTGGCTACATTAAAAATTGTGAAATAACATGTGAAATGATTACTTACGAATAGCGTACGGCCATATTATTGCCGCGATTCGAACCCGCAACCCTTGAGATGATAGTCTAGGACGCCGCCATTAGACCACTGAGGCGGCAATACTATGTAAATATGTAATATTTTCGGTGAAATTCGGGTATTATAACGAAATGTTTGTACATGCTAAGGTCATGGACTTAAATCCCAAAAACGCTATCAAATAAATTGAATTTAATATATATATATATATATATAAAGTACATAGTATGTATAAAAAATATAAGCATTTCAGTAGATTATGTTGCTGTGCGACAGGCAGTAGTTAGTTAGATAACAGAGTCCACAAATGTACACACAATTTAAGATAAAATTGTGTGGTGCTGGTTCTGGCTGTGACAAGAGCTACATATCGTATGAGCATCATTTCCATATCCCATACATATACATACGAGTACATATCTACCATAAGTATATACTCGTATGTGCTGCAGCTCAAATCTCTTTAATCCATTTAGGGATAAATTTATATTAGCTAAAAATAAAAGACCTGTAGTCATGAAGAAAGTATACTTTCTAGTTACGCTCCAACCCCAAACCACACGCCAGCTTAAGATCTTAACTCTCATACAATATATGCTAATGTTCAATTTATTTCTCATAAAGAAAAAGAACGAAAAGAATAAGAAAAATATGTAGAAAAAAATGAAAACAAAATCACTTATGGTAAGAAAAAAAAGAGACATTTCCTTTCTTGAGCGCTGAAATGCAAACACAAAAAGCAAATACAAAAAATGTAAAATAAAATAAATATATAATAAATTTTTACAGTTGCTTTATGTTGGAGATAAGCGCCCGGCATAGCAATAGCATATGTATTCGTAAATGTTTGCAAATAAGCCAAATAAATTTTATAAATTGTGCAAAAATGCACTATCGTCTGAAGACGCCCACTTTAAATATTTAAATATTACTGGAAAATTTAATTCAATATATTTTTTTACCTCATTTCCATATGCCATTAAGTGATGAGTTGTTATCAGCGATTTATAGACCACCACCCAATGGGCATTTTGTGAACGTTCAATAAGTAAATTGGCCAAATGTGGTATCGAGACATTTGGTTCATTTGTGCAATGCACCAAATCTGAAACGAGAGAAAAGATGTGTGAATATAAATAATAAATAGCAATAATAAGTAAATATTTTATACTAATAAATATTGGGGAATTTCGCATTTCGCCTTTCAAATAAGGTCATAGGTAAGTGAATTTTCCGAATTATTTTCTATGATTTTCTTTGCTATCACAATTCAATTTTGTTTTTTTTTCCATCGTCTTGATTTCCGTTTTTTTTTCTACTCACGTTATTTTTAATTCAGTTTTATTAAAGACTCGTTTGCATGCATACATAAATATGAATTATATTTTCAATTTCATTGTTGTGCTGTGCGCTTTTTACCATAATCAACATTTCATTTTCTAGAATGTGCTGTTGATAAAGTCATGGAAGATATTGTCGGTGGTTGTTGGTTGATGTTGTCGATGCTGCTGCTTAACGTCAACAATACCAATTGCAATTTTAGAGAGCGACCATTAAAAGTATTGTAAATAAAACTGAGCTTGATAGTGCAGTGAAGTGAAGAGGAGGTTGTTTTGTTTTATTATTTTTTAAAGACAACTTTCAATTTTATTATGAAATAAAAACGAGGGGCGTTTGTGATATAAAATTTAGCAATTAGGCATGCAAAACTTTTATCAAATATTATTAAATATTTGTATTAAAGAGCTTGACGGCAACAGCAGCCCAGATGTTATAGCTTATCATAGAAAATTCTACCATGTCTTTGTTTTATTTCTATTTATTTTTTGTTTAGCTTTAAAATACGACAGCAGCTCATAGACTTAACTTAAGAGAGCATTGTTAATTTCATGAGTACCGAGAGAAAAGATCCCACGGATTACTCTCTCTCGCTCTCAATTGGATTCCGTTAAATTGTCTCAGTAATGGCAAAATGTTTAACTCAATTAAAAGTTGAACTGTAGGTGCCTAAATGCATTTTTTAAAACTAAAAACAAAAACACTTGTGAACATAGAGCGGACATACCCCGGGAAATGCGTGAGGAAAACAAATGATTCTGAACCTTGTGAGAGCGGGACAGCTGTTTGCAACATGTAGCAAATTAGGAAAATGTATGAAATTACAAACTAGCTGGCATTTGAATTTTAGCTTTTGAATATAGTCAGAAGAGCCATAGACCTTCCATAGTCCTCAGTCCGTTGTGTCATTGTATTTTGCCAAGATAGATATAGAATTAAAAGAAGAAGAAGAACAAGTAACTACAGGTCTTGGTAGGCAAAGGCAAAATCACCCAATGATAACAAACTGCTACCGGCTTTAAATTGTAGGTCCTACCAGTGTACGAGGTGTGATCAAAAAATAACCGTTATTTTCAAATTTCGTGAGCTACGTATGTTTGATTTTCGCATTTTTTTTTCTGTTATGTTGGTACACATGTCTGTTATATATGTTGGCAATACCAACCATTTTGGATTGTCAGTTTGTTTTTGACAGATAAAAAGGTTAGTCGTGTTTTGGTCGATTAGTCGATTTTTTACTATTCGAAAAAATGGATAAAAGAAACTGGAATCAGTTTAGTGTAAAAAATGAAATTAAATGCGCAAGGATATTTGAAATGTTGTCTACTATGAGCAGAACACAAGTTCAATTGTGATATAACCGGTTTAAGGAAGGCCGAGAAGATGTCAATGACGATGCTCGTCCTGGTCGCCCGAGCACGTCAACAACCGATGAAAACATTGGCGCAGTGAAGAAAATGATTTTGGATAATCGTCGAATCACTATCAGAGAGGTTGCTGATGATGTTGGCATATCGTTCGGCTCATGCCAAGCAATTTTTACGGATGTTTTAGGCATGAAACGGGCGGCAGCGAAGATTGTTCCAAAATTGCCAAATTTTGAGCAAAAACAACGTCGCTTGTGCGTAAGTTTTTGGCCAAAAACAAAACCGTAATCATGCCTCAACCACCGTATTCACCGGACTTTGCCCCCGCTGACTTTTTCCTCTTCCCAAAACTGAAGACACCGATGAAAGGAAAGCGTTTTGCTACGATTGAGGAGATAGAAGAAAAATTGAAACAGGAGCTGTTGGCGATACCAAAAAGCGCGTTTCAGAAGTGTTTCGAGGATTGGAAAAAACGCTGGCATAAGTGTATTATATCTGAGGGGGATTACTTTGAAGGGGACAACATAGTTGTTGATGAATAAATAAATACTTTTTGAAAAAATAACGGTTAAAATAACGGTTATTTTTTTATCATACCTCGTATATGACCTTGTTGCCTTACACTTACACCTTCTTCTATATCTTTTTACTTTTTTTTTTTTACTTTTTAATGGCACAACAGCCCGACAACAGCCAGGGCCTAGGCTGAGCTTTTCGCCTCCATTCGTATTTTTTGCGTATTTTATTTGTACATGAATGAAATGGGATTTACAGTTATATGCCGAATCCGAACGGCGAAGTGAAAAGCTTTTCTTACGCAATTTTTACTCATTTGTTGATTCGCCATTGCTTGCCCAGAGGTGGTGCTGTGTATAAAAAAAGGTTTTTTCAACTATTTGCTTAATTATTGAATACGAACAATCCATTCAATGTTGTTATAGTCGATTTTAGCTGTAAAAATTATTTGCATTACATTATTCTACGATGTTGATTTGAAATTCAATTGATATATGATTTTTCTGGGTTCATAACAAAACTAATTGAAATGAATTAATAAAGGGAAAATATTACAATTATTTATATACATACATGCATATATATGTATTATATATATTATATGACTACATGAAAATGTAGTTCTTTTATATATATTTTTGATGCCTAATCGGCACTCAGGGTATCCCCCTACCCTATGAATGTAGTTGCGGAAAATATAGTACACGGGCTGAAACGGCGTCAGTTCGAGCGTATCTAAAATGGTTGAATATGTAAAGTCACACAAGCACACATTAACTTTCTATTTATTTTATTACTCAAGGTGGAATATGATACAGAAGTTTTTGGTGATTTTCTAAAGCCTTTATATGTACTACTGTGGGCAAAAGTTAGTAAGACTTTGTTCATAATTTCAAATTTTTTTATTCATTCTTCCAAATCTATTTCGTCCCTTCAAAGTAATCCCCCCGGCCCCAATACACTTGTGCCAACGTTTTTTCCAATTCTCGAAACAGTTGTTAAAGTCAATTTCCGGAATATCCTTCAATGCGCTTAGCGATTCATGTTTAATGTCTTCAATTGACTCAAAACGGTGTCCACGAAGCGGTTTTTTGAGTTTAGAAAATAGCCAATAGCCAAAATTCACACGGTGCTAAGTCAGGCAAATAGGGTGGTTGCGGAACGATATCAGTCGAATTTTTAGCAAAATGGACTCGTAAAACCAATGCACTGATTTTGGAACCAATCGTGCATTCACTCTTCTTCGGCCCAAATGATGTTTTAAAATGGTTTTCACTGATCCTTCCGATATTCCAACGATGCCAGTAAGGTCTCTGACTGTTAATCGTCGATTCTCGAGCACCAATTCCTTGATTTTATTGACGTGTTGATCATCAGTTGATGTTGATGGCCGTCCTGGACGTGGTTCGTCGTCAACGCGTTCTCGACCATCTTTGAACAATTTGTACCAATCAAAAACACTTGCTCGCGACATACAATTATCACCGAAGGCCTTTGGCAACATTCTGAACGTTTCGGCACCAGAAATTTGATTCCGCACACAAAATTTAATGGAACACTCATTGTGAAAATCGTCGAATGCACTTTTTGTACTTCAGAAAGACAAGCGTATACTAAACACTAATGATTATTTTGATGTGACAGATGTCACCGACAGTCATACCAACCTTAAAAAATAATATTTTGATGAATGGGTTTCCGCGCGAAATTTAAATTAAAAAGTCTTACTACTTTTTGCCCACAATTAGATCAGATATGCATATGGCATGGCAAAAATAGGTCTATTCCAACTAAAATTCCTAACGACATAAGAAGAGAATTATTTATGGATTGTTGCTTTCGATAAAAGGTTCAAAACTTCACCATTATTTTGGGAGATTATATACACACCTGGACAAAATAATAGGTGTGAACCCAAAAATTTTTATAATGAACGAAAACAATTAATTTGCATGGTAGACAATCAAAAGGCAAATTGGAAAGTTTAGTGACAACTTCCCCCATTTTGGAATAAAATGGGGGAGTCCCCGCAACAAAAGTTCTTCTCGATAAATATTGCGGCTTGTTTATTTGTTCAACCTTCAAATTGATTTGGACAATAAAGTAGGTGTGTTTTGGTAAAAATTAAAAGTGAATAAATTTAAAGCGTTATTTAGTTCCAGAAGGTAAGATTTCGATGAAAGTGAACTAAATAAAGGTATAATTATAATTTCTAATAATATTAGATGGGTCGTGGAGTTCATTGCAGTACAGAGGAGAGAAGACTTGTTCGTCAGCTCCGAGACAAAGGAAAAACCTACAAATTCATTGCCAGATCGATGAGACGGTCTCACAATTTCGTTACAAATGCTCTCAGGCCAGAAAAAGCTGGAGGAACTAAAAAAAATTTCATTAGTGATCGACAATCGTATCGTTACATTAGCTAAACGCGACCCGTTCAAGTTGCCCAGAACAATTGCAAACGAAAAACCGTTCCAAGACGATTAGTAAGTGTAAATCTACACGGTAGATTGCTCGCAAAGTTCCTCTGCCTAAAACTGCAAAATTTGAAGAAGAGGAAATTTTTAATTAGTTCTTAAAACGTGGTGCGGTTCACAGGGAGAAAAAATGCCGCAATATTCTCTGGAGCGATGACCCAAAAATAAATTTGTTTGGTAACGATGCGGAAAGAAAGGAAAGAATTCGACGTCCGGTTCACAAAGAAAACTGTGAAGCACGGAGATGACAGCTTAATGGTATGGGGCTGTTTTTCTTGGCAAGGTATTGGTCCGATACATCAAATTAATGGCGTTATGGATAGATTCGTGTATAAGGATTTGTTGGAACTGGTAATGTTACCATATGAAAAGGATGATATGACGCTTTTGTGGAAATTTCAGCAGGACAATGATCCTAGATATTTATCGCGAGTTTCCAAAGTATGGTTCCAAGAGCCTAATGTAGACGTCCTTGAGTGGCCAAGCCAATCCCCAGATCTAAATCGTATTGTGAAGCTCTGGGGAGAACTTAAAGGGCCAAACAAAACGCAGTTATGGGAAAATATTCAAACAATTTGGTACAACATTCTTGTAGAAACTTGTCGGAAGTTGATATCGTCAATGCCCAGAATAATCGAAAAGGCTATCAAGAATAATGGTGGATATTCTGGGTATTAATGCGTTCTTACTAATTCAGTGAAATACGGAACCATAACTTGCAAAATTTCACTATTTATTCCTAAGTTTTTTGTGCACACCTATTATTCTGTCCAATCGAAAATATGTGTATTTTATGAATCAACCAAAATTTAAGTGATTTTTTAGAGTTTTTAAATCCTTTTATGTTTTGTCATGAGGCTGAAGAATGTTTATGTTGAAATTTATTTTTTGAAGGATAATAAAAAATATATGTAAGCAAAGCTTTTTTGAAAAAAATATGTACACACCTATTATTTTGTCCAGGTGTGTACATATAGTATATATAGCTCTCAAATCATTATTACTGGAGCAACTAGGTCCATTTTCAAATAAAATGATAAACAGTAAAAGCATTGAAGCATTAGAGAATATGATAATAAGCCGTTCTGGCCTAAGTATGTACCTGGACTGACACCAAAAACAACAACAATAAAAACGTGTAACTAGTACACGTCGAAAACTATTCGAAGCAAGGACAAAAGTCCTCTTGAATTCCATGTACAATTTCGATGAAAATACGGCAAATGTTGTTAGAGAGAGGGAAACATAATATTCCGGTCTTTAAGAAGATTTGTAACCAAGGGAAAGATATTATAAGCAAAACTCCTAAGCAATAAATTCCAACACTGGACTTCTCTGAAAATATGCAGAGGAAACGAGGACTACTTACAATTTAATAAATTATCGATAAAAATATAATTCATTATGATCGTTGCTCTTTAACCCATTTTGAACAGGTACCCGAAGCCGTAATACGATTTTCTAGTCTCTGAAAAATATATGGGGACCTGCGACGTTATAATTTTTACATTAAATTTGTTAAATACTAAATAATTAAATTTATTACATTTTATTGATTTTCAAAACTATATTCCAAAATACCATGTCTGTTTACGTGACCTTTAAGCACAGTGAGACCTAATTATTTGAAGTTCTGAAAATGCCAGTTTCAAAGCCAGAATATATTGAAATATTAAACAGTGATCAGTTTTGGGTAAATATTTTTAATATATTTTTGCTGAATTTTCAAAGAAAGTTAAACGAATATTTAGAGAAACAAAAATATATAAAAAGTCCCCTCTCCATCCAAAAGCAGTGGTTGCATATCAATTAAAGAGATAGAGAGAGAGAGAGAAAACAGAGTAGAGAGTAAAGCAGAAAAAGAGGGTAGACCAGTGTAATAATCAAAATTGAGAACTATGCCAATACTTCTTACTTCTTACTTCACTTACTTTTAATGGCACAACAGCCCATGGAGGGCCTAGGCCGAGCTTTTCGCATCCACTCATGTTGTGCGTGTTATATTTGTACATGAATGAAAGGGATCTACAGTTTAATGCCGAATCCGAACGGCGAAGTGATAAGCTTTTCATAGGCAATTTTTACTCTTGTAGGTTTGCCATTGCCTGCTAAGAGCCAAGAGGTGGTGCTGTGTAGAAAAATTTTTTTTCTACTTTTTTGATTTTGCCTGTGCCGAGATTCGAACCCCGGCCACTCTGCGTAGCAGTCCAATGCATTACCACTACGCCACAGCGACCACATGCCAATACTTCATCATAGCGAAATATAAAGGTGAAATATGTAATTAGACGACCTCGATAGTTTAGTGTGTGAAGTACTAGACTTTTACCCGGCAGGTTGGAGGTTCGTTCCCTCTCTTGGTCTGATGGTTAATTTTTATAAACTTCTTATATTTCAACCAATATGAAGTGAATGAGAATTATAAGAAAGTGTACAAGTACATCACTTGGTAGCCACTGGCAAAACCATCAAGTGATAAAAAATTGCCAACCGCTGTTTGTTACCGGCGTTCAACCATGTGGTACCACATTGGGCCGTTCTGGCCTAAATCTATCCCGGGAGTGCTACCAAAAACAACAACAAAAACGTGTAACTTGTACAAAAACAAAAATATGAGTTTCGGTCAGGTGAAATTTATTCGAAGTAAGGACAAGAGTCCTCTTCATTTCCATGTAGAACAGAGATGGGCAAAGAGTGCAGAAAACTTCTCTCTTTCAATTTATTGCATATGGGATGCTCAGAATCGGGTATGTTCGCGTGTAAGGGAATACGCAGTCAGTGATGTAGTGCATTGTAGGACGCATAACGGCAGTTCAGCATATTATTTGCAAATAAATTGGACCCTTTGTCCATCATTGATGTATTTTTGGAATGAAAGTAGGTAGTATCAAAAGACAAAAGTCGTCTTCATTTTGCCATGTAATCAACAAATTCTCAGAGGCACTTATAATGAATGCAACAACAATCTAGAATGGCAACAGGAAGTTTAACAATCGCTAATTACTTAAATTAATGTGTTCTTTGTAATGTCAATAGACAAAAGAAAAACAACAACAACAGCCAAAATCAATGATAAGAAAACTGATGACAAATGTTACAACTAGTGACGACAAAAGGTGAGTCATACAGAACGGCAGACGTTCGGGTGGTAATACTTAACATGAATGCGTGTGCAATAATTTGTACATGGTTGAATGAGCATGTGTCAAAAAAGACACCGAAAACAAGGAAGAAAAAACAAAAGAGAGGCACTAGAATTGTTAAGAACTCGTATGCTGCGCTGTACCTACATAAAATCAACAATATTCTAACTAACCTCTAAAAAAAAAACAGAACAATGACTACTATTCAATAATGAAGATGGGATGAGCTAGATACATACATAGTTATATATACATACATACTTATGTATATGTTCAAAAGAAGAGTAAACAAATCGAGTAGAAAAAAGGCTAGTAACAAATCGAATTATATTAAAATACAAAAAATGTGCATAAATTTAGCAGACAATGACACGATGATGTAAAAAAAAGAAACAAAAAAAAACAAGTTGGAAAAAACCTAAGCAAATATCACATACTACATAACAAATCAAGTTATCAATAAAATCTGGAGAAAATAATAAGTTGGGTGTAGCAGCGAGAAGCAAAAAGAAAGACGAAAACGTGAATAACTGTAACAATTTTAACAAAATGTCATTTGAATTACAACATATACACACATAAACACACTCCTTACAACACAACAACAATAACAACAAAACCAAACCAGCAGTTGCATCGTCAATTACATACAGTATGGTATACTTTACTACCTATTATGACGTAACACATGAGCAAGAGAGAAATATCACTGCATAGAGAAAACATACATACATACATACATACATACATACATACATACATACGAATACGTACATATGTATATGAATGTGATATGTAAGAGTAACATCCCAGCGGGCCCGATTGTCAGCAGCTCGCCTAAAAAGTAAAAAGTCAGCACTTGCTGCTTTTGTGTTGTAAACGAACACTCACCACTCGCTGCCGAAAAAGAAACAAACGACAACAAGATTATCGTATTATCTAAAACAGAGTATGGTAGAATAAAAAAATAATGAACTGCTGACGGAAAAATTAGTGAGTGGTCTTTTGAAGCACTTCAAACACTTCAAAGGAGAAATAAAGAAAAATAGTGTTAATGTAGAGAACAAAAAAGAAGAAGCTGCTGGCATAAATAAAGGGTGTTTTTTTAGAAGTGTGGTTTTCAATCTGGCAATACTTTTTTAGGTGGTCGCTGTAGCGTAGTGGTAGTGCGTTGGACTGCTACGCAGAGTGTTCGGGGTTCGAATCTCGGCACAGGCAAAATCAAAAAGTAAAAAAAATAATTTGTCTACACGGCACCACCTCTTGTCAGGCAATGGCAAACCTACAAGAGTAAAAATTGCTATGAAAAGCTTTTCACTTCGCCGTTCGGATTCGGCTTTAAACTGTAGGTCCCTTCCATTCATGTATAAATATAACACGCACAACATGAGTGGATGCGAAAAGCTCGGCCTAGGCCCTCCATGGGCTGTTGTGCCATCAAAAGTAAAAGTAAGTAAATACTTTTTTCGGAGTTGGTCTTTTTGACAGCTGTCACTTGATTTATGCTCAGTTTGGTTTGCCATTTCATAAGGAATAGACTTACTCCTGAACAACGTTTGCAAATCGTGCAAATTTATTACCAAAACAAGATGGCCGCCGATCCCGATTTTCACAAGAATATTTTGTTCACCGATGAAGCTCACTTTTGGTTGAATGGGTACGTTAATAAGCAAAATAGTCGCATTTGGAGTGATCATAATCCACAAGCCATTGTTGAGACGCCGTTACATCCTCAAAAAGTCACTGTCTGGTGTGCTCTATGGGTATTGGGAATCATTGGTCCATGTTTCTTCAAAGATGAAGCCGGTCATAATGTTACAGTTAATGGGGAACACTATAGAGCCATGATTCATGACTTTTTCGTGCCTTAATTGTGAATTGGAGGATGTTGATGTGGACGACTTTTGGTTGCAACAAGACGGCGCTACCTGCCATACAGCCAACAAAACAATCAATTTATTGAAGGAAACTTTTGGTGAGCGCATTATCTCGCGTCGTGGGCCTGTGGCGTGGCCTTCAAGATCGTGCGATTTAACACCGCTGGACTATTTTTTGTGGGGTTATGTGAAGTCGCTTATCTACGCAGATAAGCCCGAGACTATTGACGCCTTGGAAGAGAATATTCGGCGCGTTATTACTGACATACGGCCCCAATTGCTGCAATAAGTGGTTGAAAATTGGGCCTTTCGGCTGGAATTTATTCGGCCACTTGCCCGAAATCGTTAAAACATAATGACAAATCTTTAGCTTTATAATAAAGCTAAATTTTTGGCCATAACATTAAATTATATATGCGTTTTATTTCTTCTTGAAAACTACACTTAAAAAAAAAACACCTTTTATTTCGTGAGAGATCTTTCAAAGCACTCCAAAAAGATGCAAACTGAGTCTTTTTACCCAATGACATGCAATGTTAAAAATTTTATGTTTGTGACATTCGTAGAGGCTGATTGGTCAACACTCCGAAAGTCCTTTTGGAGTGCCTTTCCTTCCGTTGGGATATGCATTTGACAAATGCAACCAACCACGTTGGGTGAGAGGGCGTGAGACCATTTGAACGAAAAGCGCGGATAACTCACAGACGAACACATACAAACACATAATCGCACTCACTCATTCACTCCTTATTCATATGCAACATTTTAAAGGTGGCAGCGGTGCTGCTGAAGTAGAAATATTTTTTGCTGTTGTTGTTGTTGTTTGATGTTGGTTTGTCTTTGCTATTGCACTGCTTTTGTACAATTGCATTCCTCCTGCCAACACTTTTTGAGAGTCGTGCAAAAGCACACAAGCAGCAACAATTCAATTTGGAAAGTGAAAACACAAGCAACAACAACACAATAAACCATAAGCATGTGTTATTGTTATTCTCAAGGTATTTTCGTTGGATCTTTCTTTCGATAAGAGCAACGTGATTACATGAATAAATAACACAAGTGCATGAGTGCAGAATTCTGCTGATAACTGCAAATGACAACACATACTCACATACCCGTCGGTATGTATTGTACATAAACAAGATTACATACATATAATTAAAATTACATACCGTCTTTAGTAGTAAATAAAATCAAATATAATATGCAATAATACTCACAATCCAAATGCTTCTTCTTCGGTCCAATGCACTCCTCCGTAGTCGCCTTGCACACCGATTTGGCTAAACCTTGACCGGCAAGACTGTGCCTAGCGGCAAGCAGCCTATCGTTAATTGTTTGCCCAGCCATAGTCATGATGAATAGATTTTTATTTGATTACTTGTTCTACTGCGAGTTATTTCAAATTATAATTAATAGAATGTGTTTTTGATCCTTGTTTGGCTTTTAGCTTTGCTTACACTAATTATTTTTTGTGTGCTTGCTCTTTTAATGCACTCACTCTTTTTTTCTGGCAGCACCCAACGAGAACACGCCTGGCTCTCTGTACACAGAAGTAAGAAATTCACACAACGTTTATTAAATGAGCTTGTGTGCGTATGTATGTATGTACGTTTGTAAAGTGCATGTGGGGATATTTGCTGTTGTTGTTGCTGGCTTGTCATGGGGTTGTCATGTTTGTACGTATGCATATACATACATATATACTTTTACGGTTGTAAATTCGTTTTAATTGAAAGAAGTTAAAATGTCAAAGTGGAGAAGAGAGTAACTCTCTGCGTCTTGTGTTCAGGGCTTGCTCACACTGATACATACAAAAACATACACGACACTGTTGCTTACTTTTATTGGTTTCTTGTTATTGTGCTTATTTTTTGCATTAATTTTTGTTGTTGCTAAATTTCTATTTTTTATACCTCCTTAAATAACTTTTAATATTTTGTTGTTGGTAGAGTTTAAGATGGAAATTCTTTAGTTTATAAACGGTGGGATGGTTGCTAAAATAGGATAGTGTGAAATCAGAACTTTCTCTGGTAGATGGCACAAAAAATGCTTCAAGGACAGAAATTGAGGTAAAAGAATAGAACCCCCTTCTTACTTAAGAACCTGAGGTAATAGGAATGTTGTTGCTGAATTAAAAACCTTTTTAAGGAGCAAAACCTGCACCTCCCCTGTTCAAGTGAAATTTTAAGTAATACCGATAAGAACTCTTGTCCCGATAAACTTCTATTTATTGTCCTTAATAATTGACCATTTTACTTACTTTACTTTTAATGTCACAACAGCCCATGGAGGGCGTAGGCCAAGCTTTTCGCCATCCTCTCATGTTGTGCGTGTTATATTTGTACATGAATGAAAGGGACCTACAATTTAATGCCGAGTACGAACGGCGAAGTGAAAAGCTTTTCATAGTAATTTTTTTTTCTTGTAGGTTTGCCATTGCCTGCCAAGAGGTGGTGCCGTATAGAAATATTATTTTACCTACTTTTTTTGATTTTGCCATTGACAATTTTATTATTCTTAATTCTTTCGACAGTTCCACAAGATGGCTAGTCTTGGGAGGTTGAGCTTTATCAGACTGCTGGGTGGTACTTTTACTTTTACTGGCACAACAGCCCATGGAGGGCCTAGGCCGAGCTTTTTCGCATCCACTCATGTTGTGCGTGTTATATTTGTACATGAATGGAAAGGACCTACAGTTTCATGCAAAATCCGAACGGCGAAGTGAAAAGCTTTTCATAGCAATTTTTACTCTTGTAGGTTCGCCATTGCCTGCCAAGAGTTGGTGCCGCGTAGAAAAATTATTTTTTCTACTTTTTTTTTGATTTTGCCTGTGCCGAGATTCGAATCCCGGACACTGTGCGTAGCAGTCCAACGCATTACCACTACGCCACAGCGACCACTGGGTGGTAACCAAGCAGATTTATTCTGTGAATACAAGGTCTTTGAGAACGTTTAGAACTTTCTATACTCCATTTAAAGCAATAAAGTAAAAGGATATGTATAAGTATATAAATATTTTATTTAGTAAAACCCAAAAATGGCTGGGCTATCTATATTTAATAGTAAACGTGCACTTGAAAAAATATAAAAATTTAAGTTATAGAATCAATTATTTTACTTTAATTTGATATGAATTCAACTTTCACAGAAATGCGATTTCAGAATTCGACTCGTCTACTGGTCGCCCCATTGCTATCCCTCGGCTGTATTCGACTTAAGATTGAAACAATCTATAATTAAGGTAAAACTTTTTGTCATGGTTCACGATTAATTAATTTAAATTCTACTTATTTATAAGTTATTCACATAATTTCTCAGCTTTATCTATTATTTACAACCTACCCGAAACTAAACACGTCTCTCCTTTTGTACAACACATCCTACAATTTTTATTAACTAAATACTATTTTCATACGCCTATTCAAAATTATTACATTGATAACAAGTAAAAGAAATAATAATAATGTCCTTGAGAGGTGCTTAGATAGGAGTTACATACGTATGTAGGAAAAAATACTGTTCGTCAGCAGAATTCAAAGTCCCCTTTCCAACCCAACGCCCTCTCTCATAATCGGACTGTGCGGCTTGCAAAAACACACACACAGAGAGCACACATACATCCGCCTGCCCCCAAATAAGAACATCACAAAATAACGAAAATGAACATGATAAATTTAATAAAAATAACAGGAGAAATCAATGCCTCCAGCGCCTGCTGCCACTGCTGACGCCAGCAATTCTTCTTGTTAGCACTTGGAGGGCAATTCAATCCACGGCAGCTGTAACTGACCCAACTAGCCGCAATGGATCATACGCCTCCAAATTATAGCCACGTACATATGCACACAGAATTTCTTTAACTTTTATTCTATTTTTCTTTAAATTCTTTCTTCCAACATACACTTTTATTTCTACTTCTTCGATTTTTTCCTTTTCTTATTTGCACATTAATTTTCTCTTGTCAAATTTTTTTTTTTCCTTTTTTTGATACACTTTTTCTTACACTCACTTTTATTTTTTTTTTTTGTTTGCTAATTAATTGCAGTAATTTAAAATGAAAATTTGTAGCATAATTTCCACGCAATCTACAGCGAGATATAGATTTTATTTTTGAATACAAATTTTTTTTGGAGTTATTCTGTTTCGAAGGTTTTCTTTCACAAAAACTTTTTACCCCGTTTTTCCTGCGTGCGCGACAAATTTTTAGTCGATTTTTCCCAATCTGCTTCGTTGGATTCTCTGTCGAAGAATTTTTACGCTGAGTCACAGAGTTGCATTTTGTTGACACCGATCCAAAGTTGGTATTGGTATTTTTTTAGTTGTATGCAAATGAAATAAGTCAATTTAAATGTGCATACAGAGTTGTAATTTAGAGTACCACCTGCTGATAAGTACGAAGTGATAAGAAAAGGCTACATACATGCAAAAGTTTTATTTCTTCTTGTAGCCAATCATCATTATGACATCGGCTCGACTAAAAAAACCTAGTAATCTAGTGATTACATTGAAAGAAATTTTGCTGCTACGTATAACCTTGGCCACCTCTTACTTACTTACTTTTAATAGCACAACAGCCCATGGAGGGCCTAGGCCGAGCTTTTCGCATCCACTCATGTTGTGCGTGTTATATTTGTACATGAATGGAAGGGACCTACAGTTTAATACCGAATCCGAACGGCGAAGTGAAAAGCTTTTCATATCAATTTTTACTGTTGTAGGTTTGCCATTGCCTGCCAAGAGGTGGTGCCGTGAGGAAAAATTATTTTTTCTACTTTTTGATTTTGCCTGTGCCGAGATTCGAACCCCGGACACTCTGCGTAGCAGTCCAACGCACTACCACTACACCACAGCGACCACCTCTTATGTTTACAATTTATTAACGATCTTTCACTAATGCTGAATCATCATAATCCTCCTAAAGTAGGTATAAAACACTGTAGGTGCATGGTGTTCTTGGAACTTTGATTTACTTTTATTAGTTCTAACTCAATAACCCACTTCAATTATTTTATTAATTCATCCTTACTGAATGGAGGTATTCTTCTAAAATAAAACCTAAGAATTGGTGTGTACTCTCTTATGGCATTTAAGGGCCTATTTCTTTAATGGCGGAACTCTACCGAATTTTCTTTTCCATCTTAAGTATTACTCGATAGTTAATAAACATCATCAAATCTTCATTTCCAATGGATCCGAAAAGTTTTGTCAGGGTAATTTTCGATAATTAAAATGAGACATTATCCGCCCTCTTCACCCAACTCGGTACTCCTTAATTGGATTTTAAATGACACTTAAACGAATAGTTAAACTTTGTATAATCCGGCTGGAATGTGAAAATCTATGTGCTTCTCCGGCTGGAATCACACAAAAAGCTAACCGTCTCGTATATACCCGGAATTTCATTGGAAAAAACAAGTTTCTTAGCAAGATTTTATATTATTACTTTGAGCAGGTATATGCCATAAAATAAATTCGTAGCACACCGACTGTAAACTTTTGAGTTGTTATCTTTTTTGTTTATAAGATTTTACGAAATTTACTGTCATATATTTCAATACAATTAATAAATAGAGACTAGGAAAGTTCGGTCTTCTACTGAATCTTCAAATCAGTTAGAGAACGCAGAACATTAATAAGTAGCAACAATTTGGAAGTGTAAATTAAAATGGCTATGAATAAGCTGGATCAAACCCTCGATGATGTACAAAATACACGCTTCGGCAATATATACCATGATCTTATCAAGCAAATGTCCAAGCAAACACAATTCAATGAGATTGAAGTTAGCAGTATATTAATGGTTTATCACAAGTTTGTGCTGGCCAATGGATCGAAGGCTAAGAGTATGACGCGAAAGCAATTTTTCCATTTATTTTTGGTACTCTTCAAAATTTACGATTTACAAATAATCGAGCGTATCCTAATTCAAATTGGATCGGATTTGAAAAAGGAAGTGGATCCAGTTGCATGGGTTAAATTATTTTCAGTATTTATGACTAACAAATTGGAACAAAAGATGAAATTCGCTTTTCAGGTACTTTATATACCGAATATAAGCATGCAAATGTTATTACATTTATATTATTCTTACATAGATCTACAATGTGCATGGCACTGGTTTCTTAAATCGTGAAATTGTTACAATTGCTGTGGAGAGATGTTTTACAGGCGACGATGAAGATGAGGTCAATGAGTTACGTTCGGTTAGTAACTGTTTAAATAAATCATTTTTCATTTAAAATACAATTGTTCCTTTTCTAATTAATTCCAGGACATGGTCGATTTGTTATTCAAAAAATTTGATGTTGATAAAGATGGATTTATTTCATATGATGATTATTCTTCAGTTGTTATAAAACAACCATTACTAGTGGAATTTTTAGGTCAATGTTTTCCTTCAGACTCGGGTAAATCTGTTATCGCTTTATGTGCAAATATTATGACAAAACTTTGTTATGACAAATCTAGTGATTAATTTGTAAATAAATAAATTGAATTAGATTAAATGTATGTGTGAGAGGAAACTATGAAGGCAGTGTGTTAAACTGCTACACAGGACACTCGGGTTCAAATCTCGATACAGTCAAAATATTTGATAGATGAAAATAAATAATTTTTCTGCACGGTACCACCTCTTAACTGCGAGCTACAAGCCTCCAAGAGTAAAAAATTGCTTAAACTTTTATTTAATCATGACCAATTTTAGAATTGAATGATTTATTGAAATGTTCATCAGATACTTCGCCGTTCGGATTCGGCATAAAACGGTTGTTCCCTTCCATTCATGTACACTTTTTTCACTTTTTGGCCATCGCACTGTTGACAGATGGCGGATTGTCGTTGCCGCGTCCTCTGTGTTCGTACCTTCTCTTGTATTTGCTCTCCCAATCAGCTGTTGTAGCTGTCAAACTCATAACAGCTGCAGTAACGGTAAGGAGAAGAAGAAGAAGCTTAAGCGATGAGCAAAAGAATTAGGCAAATAATTTGCGAAAAGGTGATCCTAATAATTATTAAATAATACAATATTCTAAATGTAACACAGCAAAATCAATAAACTAAGCATTAAATAAAATATAAAAATTACAGATTTCTCAAATCACAAGCCTCCAAAATGTTTACCATGAGTTGGAAGTGCCTGCAAAAAAGCAACAGAAATTCGCTTTGCATTGGACACTTACCGGCAAAGAAAATAATTTCAACGAATTGCTACAGCCAATAAAAGGTTTACAATTCGAAAAGAACGTGGTACAATCTGTGCATATCTTACCAGGAGCCGGTAAACATGGAGTTAAAGTTGAATTCGAATTGGAGCCGCAAGCATTTGTGGCAGACACACTGCTGCACAACGCAGAAGATCAGCTAACAACGACGACCATGAGTGGTTTGAAACGCCAGCATGTGCTCTTCGAATTCAGTTCACCCAACATAGCAAAACCCTTTCATGTTGGACACTTGCGTTCCACAATAATTGGCAATGTGCTGGCGAATCTGCATCAGCATCTCGGCTACAAAGTGACGAAAATCAATTACCTCGGCGATTGGGGTACACAATTCGGTATGCTGCAGGTGGGTGTTGAAATGATGAACGTCACTGATGAGCAAATGCGTGCGCAACCCATTGAAACGTTATATCGTGCATATGTCGCAGCAAACACAGCAGCTAAAACAGATGCTAGCATTTCAGCTAAAGCGCGTCGTTATTTTTCGCAGCTGGAGACTGGCATGACTGCTGAAATGTCGCGACAGTGGCAACAGTATCGTCAGTATACCATAGCTGAGCTGGAGCAAGTGTATGCACGCTTGGGCGTGCACTTCGATGCATACGAATGGGAGTCACAATATTCACAGACGCAAATTGTTGGTGTACTTGAGCGTTTAAAGCAAAAGTCACTGCTGCTGGATGAGCACGATGGACGTAAAGTGGTGCAGGTGGATGAACGACGTGTGCCCATAATAAAAAGTGACGGATCCACGTTGTATTTAGCGCGTGACATTGCAGCGTTGGTCGAACGTTTTCAACGTTACCAATTCGAGCGTATTTTCTACGTTGTCGACAACGCACAGACAGATCATTTTAATGCACTTTTTAAAACCACCGCTGCACTATGCTCTGGCGATGAAGATTTAAAGCTCGAATGTATGCAGCATATCAAGTTTGGGCGCATTCACGGCATGAGTACACGCAGTGGTAATGTGGTGTTTTTGCGTGATGTGCTCGATGAAGCGCGCGACATTATGCTGGAGAAACAATTGAAAAGTGCAAGTATGTTGTAAAAACCATGTAAATTAAAAATTTAAAAACATATTCTCGTCTGCTTTAGCTACCAAAGTTGAGCTCTTAAGTGACTCGAGCGATTATAAGTCGACTGCCGACATTCTGGGGGTTTCTGCTGTGATCGTAAATGACTTGAAACAAAGACGTCAACGCGATTATGATTTCGATTGGCATAAAGTGCTCCAAGTGAACGGTGATACTGGCGTTAAATTGCAATATACACACTGTCGTTTACATAGTCTACTGGAAGAGGTAGCGGCTGATGTTGAAATTACTGATATAAATCCTGATGCTTTTTATTTGCAAGAGCGTGAAGCGCAAGATTTACTTTTTGAAATAGCTCGCTTTGAGCAGTCACTATGGCTGGCTAAGGTACAGCTGGAGGCTTGTGTTTTGGTGAACTATTTATTTGCTTTATGGTAAGGAAGAAAAATAAAAGCAAGTATTAAGTTGAGATACTTCTCAGTTCCAAGTGTGTAGTTTTACATAATTTCCAGTAGTTTCAACTATTTTTCAGTATTTTAAAAAATATTGTTTGTTTGTATTTTCAAGTATTTTAAATTATTTTCCAGTATTCCCAAGTTTGCTTTCAATTATTTTCCAGTTTTTTTTCAGATACTTTCAATTATTTTTAGTCATCACCAAATATTTTCAATTATTTCCAAGTTTTTTCGTTTAATTATAAATAATTTTCTAGTTTTATAAATTACTTTCAAATATTTTGAAGTAAATTCAAGTACTTTCCAGTTCTTTCCAGTAGTTGGAAGCATCTTAATGATTTTCCAGGATTTTTAAATAATATTTAATAATAATATTTTCCAAGTATTTAAAAGTTTCCAAGTATTTAAAAGTACTTTCAAATGTATTTGTACAAAATGCTTAAGTATTTTTAGTTGTTTTACAATGTTTTCAAATATTTTCAAGTAGTTACAGTAATTTTCAATTATTTTCAACCCTCATCAAGCAGTTTTTCAAGAACATCCAAGTATTTTCTAACAGTTTACAGTATTATTGTATTAATTATCATCCAGTATTTTCCACTTTTCAAAAATCATCGATCATTTTTAAGTATTTCCAAGTGTTTTTTTCCAATTATTTCAAAGTGTTTTTAAGTATTTTCACTTGATTTCCAAATATTTGCAATATTTGTACTTCTTTTTTACTTCTTGCTTACAGCAATTCCACTAGCCGCGCTTTAAAACGTTTGAATGTGAAAAATGAGCCCTGCCGCAGTACACGACATCAACGTCTTTTACTTTTTCATGTAGCCAAATGTACGCTGAACAAAGGCATGGAAATTTTAAGTTTAAAACCTCTAAAGAAAATGTAAATGCTGAAATTTTTTATGTTAAATTGTTATATTTACTACTTTAGATGTAAGCAGCTGCTACTTGCAGGAACTTCTTTTTACTTAACGAATTGTCAAATTTTTTGTTTTTATATATTAAAGTGAATACATATGTAATAAGGGAATCACATAAAAACTATTGACTTGTTTAACGCTTCTTCCATGTATATTTGCGACGAGCGCCTTCTTGGCCCCACTTCTTGCGTTCACGCCGTCTATAGTCACGTTGCAGCAGACCAGCTATTACCAGAATATAGCAGAAATATATAGAAAAGCCATAGAAAAGACAAAGAAACAAATGATTTTTAATTATAAATAATTAGTCGTAGTAAACTATGGATAATGGTGATTGTTGTACTTTATACCTAAGCGCATCGACTCAATCATTTCCTGATCAACAAAACTGCGTAAACTCATAGCAATGCCCCAGCGTATGGCACCCGCCTGACCTGAACTGCCACCGCCCGCTACATTGGCAACGATATCAACTTTCCCCAGCATACCGCAGAATATGAGCGGATATAGAATCTGAAAGAGAAAGAAAGAAAAATTTTCATGTGAAATATTTCAAACGAATATTCCTATATTTTCAGAGTGTGATTAATTTTTTTTAATTGTCTTCTATCTGTTCTAAAACGATTTTCTCACTTGAAAAAATCTGCTAATTTTATTCTCTAATGAAAAGAAAAACGAAAACAAATTTGTTTGTCTGTTTCACAGGAAGTTGTTTGAATACTATTTTTTTTTTTTTTTGTGTTTTGAGAAATGTGATTCCCACATTGTTTATAAAAATTGCCAAGCTTTTTTTTTTGTGGTAGTCGCGAGCAATCTAACTGCAAATAATTTGTTAATAGTTTTGTAACACAGTTTGTTAGTTTTGTAACACTTGAGTGCTGTTAACTGCGGCATGTACAGTGGCGATTAAAATAATAGCACTGACAGAAGAAGAATTATAAAAATATGATTTTGTGCTGTTATTCTTTTGATCAAAGTTGTAATGCTGGATATCAGAATGTATGTAAGTGGACGTCATGATTAAAGCCAAGTTACAACATAGTGAATAGCATATGCTCAATCGAAGAGTGAAAGATATTCCGAAAAAGATCCTCAAATTGGGCACTTGGCTTTCTGAATTTCAGGCTGAATGATACGAAATTGAGAGCTGTACTTAATAATTTTTAGAAGCTGTTGAAAACCATAGGTATTGTAATTTTCTCCAGACAGTAATGCTCAAAATTAGTTTCCAGCGCTTATCTACCCAGAACAAAGTCACTTTTTGGTGGATGCCTGGCTACTGTGGCAAGGGTTCACTTTTTTAAGGATTCGGCTGTACTTTGTCGAAAAAAATCATTGAAGAGTGAAAGGCGAAACAAAGGCCAACATATGTATGAGAGCCTTGTTTCCTTTCACATAAAATGGGCCTATCTACTTAGTTGGGATTTGGCACAAAATATCTCTTAGGTTGCAGTACCTGTTCTTTCGCAATTAAGTAAATATGAAGACATGCAGAGGATTGGTTGGTTTATTGGTTGGTTGGGTGGCTATTAGGCCAGAACAAGCCATTGGTTGGACCTACAGTTTAACGTCGGTTCCGAATGGCGGGGTGGCAATTTGTTATCACTTAGTTGACATTGCCTGCCAAGTTGTGTACCTGTACACTTTCATATAATTCTCATTCAGTTCAGATCGGTTGAATCGAACCCCATTCACATTTAAATAATTGCATAATATTGTTTGTTTGATGTGATACTTTTCCCTTATGTCAGTGCTATTATTTTGAACATAACTGTATGGAAGTATTTGTTTTTCAGCTGTCAATTTCATTTTGTATAACCTAATCACACCACTTTTCATATACTATTCGGAAATTGTACTTGGTTTGATTTTTGTATTTTCACATAATTTCCATTATTCTGATGACCGATTTGCCCTCTCTACGCCCACCCACCCCAAGTTCGTTCAATTTAAATGCTCTTTTGTTAGTATGAAAAAGTTTACATTCTTAATTTATTACAGTTTATAATTGTTTCACAAAAAATACGCTAAGCCACTGCTTGAAGCTTGAATTGAAATATCATTGAGAAAAAGTTAGAGATAAGTTAAACAAGATAACTAGCAACAAATTAGGCACCATCAATTTTGCTGCTTAGTTAGAATGTTTATGGGGGAGAAGTACCCAGTAAATATCATCGTTACATAAATTTAAATAAAAAAATTTCAAACTAGTATTAGAAGTTGCAATTAAAATAAATAACTTTAGATTATAATATTAAATCCAAAAATTTGTCTTCACTCTTTTTGTTTGGTGAAGATTAAAATATACCTAAGTTTTCAATATTTAATTAATTTTTGTCGGTGTCCTGTGATTGCATTCTCTCTCTAATTCCCCCTCCTTCTTCCTCCCACCTATCAATCTTCCCTCCAATCAACACAATGTTCTGCTTTCATAGGGGTACACTGTGTTTTTTTATTCAACATTTGATCAATGTCTTGACACTAGGCAGTCGCAAATTTTGTCCTGACAAAAGTAGTAAAATCTCTACATTAAAAAGGAGAATCTCAGCGTATTCGTCAAGTGGAAAAAGTAGAGATAACGATGACTGAAACTCAGCTCGTGAAAAAAGGATATACTACTGTGGGCAAAAGTTAGTAAGACTTTTTAATTTAAATTTCGCGCGGAAACCCATTCATCAAAATATTATTTTTTTTAAGGTTGGTATGACTGTCGGTGACATCTGTGCCAAATGTCACATTAAAATAGTCATTAGTGTTTAGTATACGCTTGTCTTTCTGAAGTACAAAAAGTGCATTCGGCGATTTTCACAATGAGTGAAATTATTCAACAAAGAAGTTCCATTAAATTTTGTGTGCGGAATCAAATTTCTGGTGCCGAAACGTTCAGCAAAAGGCCTTCGGTGATAATTGTATGTCGCTAGCAAGTGTTTTTGATTGGTACAAATTATTCAAAGATGGTCGAGAACGCGTTGACGACGAACCACGTCCAGGACGGCCATCAACATCAACTGATGATCAACACGTCAATAAAATCAAGGAATTGGTGCTCGAGAATCGACGATTAACAGTCAGAGACCTTACTGGCATCGTTGGAATATCGGAAGGATCAGTGAAAACCATTTTAAAACATCATTTGGGCCGAAGAAGAGTGAATGCACGATTGGTTCCAAAATCACTGCATTGGTTTTACGAGACCATTTTGCCAAAAATTCAACTGATATCGTTCCGCAACCACCCTACCACCCTATTCGCCTGACTTAGCACCGTGTGAATTTTGGCTATTGGCTATTTTCTAAACTCAAAAAACCGCTTCGTGGACACCGTTTTGAGTCAATTGAAGACATTAAACATGAATCGCTAAGCGCATTGAAGGCTATTCCGGCAATTGACTTTAACAACTGTTTCGAGAACTGGAAAAAACGTTGGCACAAGTATGTTGTGGCCGGGGGGGATTACTTTGAAGGGGCCGAAATAGATTTGGAAGAATGAATAAAAAAATTTGAAATTATGAACAAAGTCTTACTACTTTTTGCCCACAGTAGTATGTATGTTACTTGATGAGAAGAACGGCGACGACAATGACGGCTCAGTCTCAGAAAAGGCTAACGATGTGGTGAAGGAAAGCGATGAGAGCTGATCATATGAAGAGGTAAAATAGAATAAAAACAGAGATGGCTGTTGCAGTTCATCACATGAAGAGAAAAACGATCACGACTCATCATACGGAAAGCAGAAAGACGGATTTAACTCATCTTATGAAAAAACTATAATTCATCACATACAAGGAGAAATACTAGTTTACTATAGTAATAGTATTTAAATTTTGAACTATTTGAAAAGAATTAAATGATGGACTTTCTAAAAAATTTATACAAATGTATTAAATACACTTTTAAGACAAAAAAAAAATTAAGATTGACTTGTAAGGGAATATGAGTTCTTAACCCTTTAAAACTGTAGAGCATCGCTTAACACTTCAAAAATCATTTTATCAACCTGCATGTACAACAAATACCCTAAGAGGTTTGAGGGTTAAGAGGGTCAATAAAATGATTTTTGAACTGTTAAGCGATACTCTACAGTTTTTCTACTATGCTCATGTGTCTTTATTTAAGGATTTTAGAGTTTCTGCGTCTCTTTCAATCGTGATATGATATTATACATATATTATGATAGTTGATTTCACTGTTGGAAGCACGTTAGTCAGGAGTATCTATAAGGCCTGCCTTAACAGCAGTTTTGTTGAGGGTTTTATCGATGTGAGGCGTAACCGGGATCTGTGACGTCCATATTGAGTGGATGGCCCATTAAGTTTCACCCTTTATTTTATTTTATTTTATTTCGTTAGGGATCTAGTTTCTTGAGCTTGGTGAAAGACATAAAACACAATGGAAGATTGTGGAGATAGTGACCGCTAAAACCTCAAGCGATTTTGATCTTCAGATCTCTGGCAGCAACCCAGCACCTAAGGTTCACAGAGAATAATTAAGTTGCTGTTAAAGCTGCCTTTCGAGTAAATTTTTAACTTTCAAATGTTATGCATATTTGTGTTGTTGTAATGTCAGGGGAAAACCTTTAAGTATTCTTATATTCTTTTAATGGCACAACAGAGGGCCAGGAAGGGCCTAGGCCGAGCTTTTCTCATCCACTCATGTTGTGCGTGTTATAAGTATTTGTACATGAATGGTCGCTGTGGCGTAGTTGTAATGCTTTGGACTGTTACGCAGAGTGTCCGGGGTTCGAATCCCAGCACAGGTAAAATCAAAAAGAAGAAAAAAATTATTCTACAAGCCATCACATCTTGGCTCTTTTGCGCAACCGACAAGAGTAAAAATTGCCTATGAAAAGCTTTTCACTTCGGCGTTCGGATTCGGCATAATTCTCGCAGCTCGCTCTTGTCAATATGACAGCTTGATGGTTTGGATATTTTCAGGAGACGCGATGCTATTTTTCTGATTATTTCCGTAGACTAATTTTACCATAACCGAGATAAGTCAAAAAGAGCGGCGAAGCAGCATGATCCATTCGATCCATATTGAATTTCAGCAGAATATTGAATTTCAGCAGAGATTTAGGTATTATTTTCTTCATAGAAATCTAATACATCGTTAGAAACTTGAACCTATGTAAATAAACACTAATTGTGGAAATTAAGAGCAAACTAAAGACGATGGTCGAACGACCTCTCAGAAGCTGAAGAACGAAGAGTGATATACAACGAACCTTTATGCCAGTAATGAAGATTCTATATTGATTTACAATTTACAATTTATTTATTATTTTCCTACTACTTAAATAAAGCAAAACTCTACAAACTTTTAGCATAGCCCTTCTATACATCATTTTTTGGTTAGGTTCAAAGTTCGCATGACAACTGAAGCGAGCAAAAATTTATGCACGAATGTATATTTGTAATTAAATAAACATTGAATACGTAAATTGACACAGTAGAGTAGAGGTAAAACCAGAATTAATATAGGGTAAACGTGTAGCAGAAGCTGAAGCAAAAAAAAACAAAAACAAAAAGCGTATTAATGATGAACGAAAAACCAAACACGTTGATTCCGAAAAAATGTTGTTAACAAAATTTATAGGTGGGGGTAAGGGGTACGGTACGTAAAGAGTATAAAAACATATACTTTAAAAGCCGAAATTGAGAAAAAGCAATTAATCATTACAGAAGCAGAGAGCTAGGCTAGTAAGAAAAAAAAACCGCCTTAAAGAAGTTAGCACGCGGTTTTGCTTGCTTTGGATGAATTCACGCACACCACACGCCACACACAATAAACCCGCATAGCGAAACGAATGTGTAGAAACAAGATTTTTTAATTTATGCCCAAAGACATCATAAATATTGAATACAAATTAAATACATAAATATGTGCATAAGTTCACAAGATTCAATACTACTTAGACGAAGATAAAATGATAAAGTGCCCATGCAGCAGTGAGTAGCAAATATTTCAAAAATCATCAGAAAACCAGAATGTATGTATGCAGATGTATTGAGAACAGCTGACTGACTGGGAGGCGGCAAATCAACCAGATTGGTAGTGGAAACTAGCCACTGAATACTTAGACATGGCTGATGGTTAAATAACTATTTGTGGTATGAAAAAGTTTAACCCATTATCAAATTGCATAACTGATTGATTGTAAGAAGTCGAGTGAAAACCACAGTTTTCTTTGCAGTATACGCACATGAGTAAAAAGTCTCTTTGTTAACTTCTTGACCTACCGACGAATCTTAAGGTTTTTTCTTAACGAAAAAGTGACTTAATTATTAATTATGTAAATTCCTCCAAGTAAATGTATTGACTTGATACAGACGTGTTAAGACTCCTTTCCACCGTCGCCCATTTCCCTTGCTAAGTCTATTTGTAGCTCCCACTGTTGTAGGTTCGAATTTCGAAACGATAGCAAATGTTTAAAGAAGCTGCATTTCAAAAAACTAGTTATCATGTTAAAACCAAAAGTTGCGGAAGAGGGTCTTGGGAGGACAGGCGAATTTTTTCATAAAAAAAAGGGTTTTATGATTGCAGAACATTGTGTTGATTGGAAGGAAGACTTATAGGTGCGAGGAAGAAGGAGGGAGAATGAGAGAGGGAATGCAATCACAGGACACCGATAAAGAGATCGACAGCCGTTGTGGCAAGTGTTGTGCTTTTATAGGTGGGAGGAAGGAGGGAGAATGAGAGAGGGAATGCAATCACAGGACACCGATAAAGAGATCGACAGCCATTGTGGCAAGTGTTATGCTTTTATAGGTGGGAGGAAGAAGGAGGGAGAATGAGAGAGGGAATGCAATCACAGGACACCGATAAAGAGATCGACAGCCATTGTGGCAAGTGTTATGCTTTTACCATAATGAACTTGAATTTATCACTGTCGACAATAGCCGCATTTAGCGCCAACGAAAAGGATAGTAAGGATAAGGAAAATGTACCGTTGGCTGCCAAGAGGTGGTGCTGTGTAGAAAAATGTTTTTTTTCTCTCTTTTCTACTTTTGACTTTATCTGTGCCGTGATTCGAACCCCAGAGACTCTGTGTAAATCCAACGCACTACCACCATGCCACAGCGTAGTTTCCTGCAATATTCTCTGATGCTAGGTGTCAGTGTTAATTGCATAGAACAGCAAAGTAGAACTTATTAACTTCCCCGTGAGTTGCTGAAATTTGTTTTGCGGGTTCAAACACACGATTGGGTATGATAGGAATTGATGGAAAAATATTTTTATTTGTAATCTTACAGCTTTGACGTTTAAAGCCAAATTGTTGGAAAGGTGTACAGTTTTAAATTTTACATCAACCTGCTTTTTGGGGAATTTTGGTACACATTTTCTTAAAATGCTAATAGAGTGTAAATGGCTTAAAATAATGATATACTTTCTACCATAAAAATGTTCGTCATAATAAAGGAAAGGAGGCGTCCATACATCAAAACCACTCCCTGACTTACTTAACCAAAATTTTTTTTCAGACATTTGCACCAAAAACCCTCGAAAAGAGATGTTTATAGAGAAGAAGATGAGGTGGCGGATTGGTGTAAAATCCAAAATTTTTCAGCTTTTGATAAGGAACAATTTTTCTTCAGACATCAAAGCGGTAAGACTTCAAAATCGTTCTCACCGACTCCCTACAGCCAGGCCTTTATAGTAAAAGTTAACTCCTCTTAAAAAAAAAATTTCTCGTTTCAGTCCATATGGGTCTTGGGAGATATTGAACAGGGCAGAAACTTCTATCACAAAATCTTCTATTCATCGTCGATGAATATCATATTAACTCCGGTTTGATTCAAACCAGCGACAACAAGGCCATGATAGTAACCACTTGGCCCACAATGGTTTAAAATTTGCATCTGACTGAACAGCGCCAGGGCGATACCATAGTGTTGTACCACCTGCTGAATGGTCGTACTACAACTGAAATCAAGTTGCTAGAGAATCATTGATAAAAGCGTGCGAATGACGCAGTCATACAAACAGTACTTACAACAACAATATTACTTACGGCATCATTTTACTAGATTAGAGACAACTACGACGACGACAAATCTATTGTCCATGCTAAGTGATGCTTGAAATATTTCCAAAAAAAACCCCCCAAACGAGAAACGACGATGAACAAGAATCGCGATTTTTTTACAGATGAAAAATCAATTGCAGGTTGAAACGCTATAAGGAAATTTTAAGAGGAAAGGGGATAAGCGGAGAGCATGAAGATTTAGATGATTATCCAAAAAAAAAAAAAAAAAAAAAAAACACTCAAATAAAACGAAATAAGAAAATATAAATTACCGACAAGCAAACAAACAGACAGATAAATAGACACACACACACACGAAAAAGCGAGATAAAGATGAATTCTGATCATCATCAGTGATGATCAGCAGCCACCACCCGCAACTTAGTGCGCCACAAATGCCGCTGATCTTAGTAGCGGCTAAGTAACTACTACGAACGCTTACTACGTTCTGTGTGATAAAATTTAAATTATAAAGCGGATATAGAGACAACTAAATAATACAGCAACAACAGCAACAACAACAACAACAACAAAAAGTATAAGAAACCGTTGCGTTGCCGCCACCGTTGCTATCACCGCCGTGTAGCAAGAAGAGTTAGTTGCAAACGTTGGCGCACTTTAGGCTGCTGGCTGTGTCTAATTGTAAGCCGGCGAGTGTAGAACGACATTACCGCTTAAAAACGAAAGGCCACAACAACACGCCATTTGCCGTGTCGAGATTTTGAATAAGTGGAAATTCTCAAAAATTTTCAAAATTTTCCTCCTGTAAATCGGGTATTGGTGAAAAACTTTTCGATGTGGACTCAGTGTTGAAATTCAAATGATAAAAAAAAATGTTAAGTATAGATGCAAAAATAAAAAAAAAACAGAAATTAATAAATATCATTAAAATGTGAAAGATTTATGTATATTAGATGAGAGAAGTTAATTATGTGAAACTTCAAGATTAGAACTACTTATATTCATTCGAAATTGTTATTGTTTTTTTTTAGTTTTTTTTTTTTTTTTTTAATTATATACAATGTAGATAAAATTTGTCTAGTGGTTGATAAGCAAAAAAAATGTGTTTCATAATTACAAAAAAAAAAAATAATAATAATCAAAATAAACAATTCTAACTTAAGAACTCTGAAAAAAAGTTCTGAGTCATAGAAATTCCCCTGTCCCCTAAAAATTAATAATAAAAAAAAATCATAAAATTAAAAACATTTATTTTAGGTAAAATTTCTAATTCTGACAAGTTCGTTCTGAGAAAGTCTTCATATTTATTATGGATAAATTTTTTTAAAACATTTTGCAAATGCATTTAAATAGTTAATATTTAAACACTTCTGACTTTAATTAATAATAAAATAGAATAATAAAATGTGAAAAAAATACTTGTGATTTGATGAACTGCAATAGCAATTTACTTAGTTGAATAATTTTACGTATTGCTTTTAATATTGTAATTAACTCAAAACGATCCAAAATACAAAGGCACAAAATAAACATGAATTGCAAAAGAAATATATAGAATCTTAAGAATTGATTGTACAATTTACAAAGAATTTCGATTTAAACACGTCTCAAGTTTGAATGTAGGAAAAGCATTTGAGTAAGATATTTAGAAGAAAACGAAACAGTATAAAATCACAGTACACAGGGAAAAGGGCATGGCGCACACCTTTAAATTGTAAACAAAATTAAAAAAAAAACACCTTTAAATTGTAAACAAAATTAAGAAAAAATGCAAAAAAAAATTTAAATGTGCTTCTTTACAAAAATTTTCTTGCCATTAAACTGAATATTTATTTGGTATCTAAGTATTTAAAAGAAACAATTTTAAAAAATTAGATTTAAAAAAAATTTGCTTTTAAATAACAAAAGCAATAGTAACAAGAAATCTTAATAAACTTACTTCACTTTACTTTTAATGGCACAACAGCCCATGGAAGGCCTAGGCCGAGTTTTTCGCATACACTCAAGTTGTGCATGTTATATTTGTACGTAAATTGAAGTGACCGAATCCAAACGGCGAAGTGAAAAGCTTTTCAAAGGCAATTTTTACTCTTGTAGGTTTGCCATTGCCTGCCAAGAGCCAACTGGTGGTGCCGTGTAGAAAAAAATGTTTCCTACTTTTTTATTTTGCCTGCGCCGAGATTTGAACCCCGAACACTCTGAATAGCAGTCCAACGCACTACCACTACGCCACAGCGAACACGATCTTAATGAACTATACGTTGTTAATTTTGATTTTTTTTGATTTTTAGTAGTGATTAATAATGTGGTAAAATTTAATCTTGTATGGAAAATTCAATAATTTTGGTACAATAAATGAGAGAGTTACGACTACACCGGATATAACAAACATGTGATTTATTTTATTATTTCCCTTGACGCCCGCTAAAAACGGTTTCTATTGAAAACAAATTTTTTGCGATTCGATGCAGGGAACTCATTGAAACCCTAAGATTTTGCAGGAACTACAGGTTAGGTCCTGTCCTGAAAAGAGATCAGTTCCTCTTACATAAGAAGTAATTCGGTGTGAATTTTTGGCGAATTTCTGTTCCAATCAAATATTTCAGAGTAGCTTCATATGTTTTATTCACTTTTTGCTTTTTGGGGTGGTAAAAATTGCAGTTGCGAATATCTTGAAAACTTTGGTATTCTAAGAATATTTGCTGACAAAAGTTGCAAGTTCGTATTTTTTCCTTAACCATGTACATATGTATGTATTAGCTGCCATGAAAAATCGTTTACAATTTTGAATTGCAGAATGTAGACATTAAGGACCGAACCAGTTGTGGTCGTAAATCGCGCCCGTTTTTTATGTTCCTTTGTTACGAAAACACTTTAATTCTCTATAAAAACGAACTGGCACCGGTCGTGTGACTGAATTTATTTAAAATAAATATTTTGTCAGTGTTGAAGAAAGCAAAATCTGAGAATCTACTCAACCTTTAACTTCCCCGTTGTTCTCCTCCTTCTCTCTCAACCTCAAGCTATCACAACCTCAGAATCAGATTAAAGCAATAGTTCATTCTGACTGATTACTGAATACCAAAGTAAAAAGAATGACACTAAGTAATTGAGAAAAGAATAATAACTTCCAAATCCAATCTCACAATAAAAATTTCAACATTTTCCAGTGCTTCTAATGCCATTTTCTAATTTAATTTAATTTTTTTTTTTTTAGTTTCACTTTAGGTATAAAAAAGAAAATTTCAGCAACAATTTATTCACTTCGGAATGAAAAGATCTAGTTTTTCTTCCAGCCCCCTGATCTTTTCAATCCGCAATTATTTCGTGCGAAAATTGATCCATTTTTTATGAAATTAAATTAAGTTAATTATTCCAGAATTAAACGAAAGAAAATAAATGTTTCTCTTGGAGAGCTTCGGAACGGTTGAAAAGCCTTTTTAAAGAGTAGTTCCGATTGGTTGTTTCGTTCTCGGAATAAAATCTTTCTATAATGTAAAAAAATTTATTTTTTTTTGTTCCATTCGCAACGAAAATTGGTTTTCCGTTTGAAATAATATTTTTAATTCACGGTTCTTTCCAAAACGTACACATGTTTCTCAAATTAGCATGAAATACTTAAATTGAATTAAAACGTGTTTTTATTGAAGTTTTTCCGAAGAAGAAACCGCAGAATACAGTTCGTTTTGCTGAACTTTAAGAAACGACTGAAAGATTTTCAAAAGCAATCACTGCGGTCTGTGCTCTTGGCTCGGAACGTTGTTGTTCTTGTCTTTTTGGACTATTCGTGTCCAGTTATTAACTGGATTGGGCACGAATACATACATATCTATCAATATGTATAAAGAAAAACACAGAGGATCTATATCGAAGATTGTTTTTTTTTTATCGTAAACTAAGTTTTTCTAATTCTGATTGACAAATGCGGACTGGGCTGTTCATTACGGTAATCGAAATTCCTTACATTGAACCTATCATTGAATAGATGGACTGAAATAATTTTCTCGATTTCTCACAATTGAAATTGGGATCTTGTATCTATGCTTGTAAGCTATATATGTACATACATACATACAACTATTATTATTATTCTGAATTGGAGTGAGAAAAAGTAAAGCAAGAAATTTTGAATTTAACCGAAATTTATATTAAAAATAGATCTGAAAATCTTACTCAAAACTTAAGTTTATGAAGAATAAATTCTGGAGTCGAGAGTTACAAATATTCAATTTCTACTACGTTACTTAGACTGCCTATATGTATTTGAAATGCATAAATGCACAATACAATAATAATATCAAACAACAAAAGCTAATAATAATAATAAATTTTGACCCATTTTAAAAGACCATCATCTTGAATAACTTCACACGACTGACTACTGCACTAGTTAGACGAGTACTTACTCGTACACTCTGATAAGAAAACCACAATTAACTAAACGTTGTTTATATGGTATACCATAATAGCCGACAATTGGCGATATTTTTATGCAATTGCATTATTATCCTTTAATTTATTAAATGAACGACGCAACAAAAAATAAGACAAACTAAAGTACATACGTAACAGAAAACCTGAATAGCTGAATACAAAGAACGAGTAAAGAAAAGAAAAGAAAAAAACAGTACGAGTATGCTACTCTGAAATCTTAAAGAGCATATGTATGTATGTATGTATGTACTTAACATTACACTAAAATATTTGTATATGTGCATGTGTGTATGGGCGAGGGTACGAGAACATATAGAATAATGACTTAAAGAGACATTTTCGCTCAGGTTCAAGGGCATAGATAGTGCAGGCAGGCAGGCAGGCAAGCTTAGCTCAGCTAAGAAGATCACCATCATCTTCATCATACATAATCACACAATTGATTTAAATTATAATTGAATAAAAACATCAGTAGCAACAATAATACTAACAACAACAACAGCAACTAAAGGAAAATTTAAAGAAAAAACAACAGAAAACAACAACAACGACAAGAGTAACAAAACAAAATGGCAACTTGACAAGTAAAAGTAGTAAGTGAAGAAAACTAAATGTACATACACCATAAAAGAAAAGAGAGCATATTTTATGGTGTGTGGGTATAATATGTGCATACGTCATAAAATTACAACTTCCGGGCCGCAGACGCCGCATTTCTTATTTATTAAAGAGCCGGCAAAAAAAAAGAAATAATCTACTACCTCATACTACTACTTCATATGGATATATGTAGGTATGTATGCTACTCTGAAATGTATGTACATGCAATACTCAACAAATCCGATTAATCCGTTACAATTGTGAATTGTACACGTGAGAGCAATTGAAAGATCAAGAGCGATAAAGAGAGCGTTTCGTAATTTTATGATGACGGTGATGAAAAGTGTAAGGTTAGGTTAGATTGTTAGTATTTTACGAAAACCTAAAAGAAAAATTAACTTTTATCAATCAGAGAAAAGAAAACGTTGATTGCATTTTAACGCAAATGCAGTTTTTCAGCATATAATTTCATTTTTAGATTAAATGATTTATTTGCAACAAGCTGCGCGCTTTTATTGTAGTACAAAAAAATATTAAGATCATAGCAGTTGCTGTTGTTGTTGCTGCTGCTGCTGCTCGTACCGTTGCCCGCTGCTATTGAAAGTTAACAAATTTTGATTTAATATTTTTGAATTGGAATTCCTTTCATTTCTTTTTACTTGCATACTTTTTATGTAAAAGGTGTTTTTTTTAGAAGTGTGGTTTTCAATCTGGCAATACTTTTTTCGGAGTTGGTCTTTTTGACAGCTGTCACTTGACTTATGCTCAGTTTGGTTTGCCATTTCAAAATGAATAGACTTACTCCTGAACAACGTTAAAAAGCAAAATTGTCGCATTTGGAGTGATCATAATCCACAAGCCATTGTTGAGACGCCGTTAAATCCTCAAAAAATCACTGTTTGTCTGCTCTATGGGCAGAGGAAATCATTGGTCCATATTTCTTCAAAGATGAAGCCGGTCATAATGTTACAGTCAATGGGGACGCTATAGAGCCATGATTAATGACTTTTTCGTGCCTGAAGTGGAGGATGTTGATGTGGACGACCTTTGGTTCCAACAAGACGGGAAGGAAACTTTAGGTGAGCGTATTATCTCGCGTCGTGGGGCTGTAGCGTGGCCTCCAAGATCATGCGATTTAACACCGCTGGACTATTTTTTGTGGGGTTATGTTAAGTCGCTTGTCTACGCAGATAAGCCCGAGACGATTGACGCCTTGGAAGAGAATATTCGGCGCGTTATTACTGACATACGGCCCCAATTGCTGCAAAAAGTGGTCGAAACTTGGGCCTCTCGGCTGGAATTTATTCGAACCAGCCGCGGCGGCCACTTGCCCGAAATAGTTTTTAAAACATAATGGCAAATCCTTATCTCTATAATAAAGCTAAATTCTTGGCAACAACATTAAATTATATGCGTTTTATTATTTCTTGAAAACCACACTTCTAAAAAAAACACCCTGTACATACATACATACATATAATAAATATTTTTTATCTTCTTCTACCTTTTCATCGGTTTATTATATGTATTCATGCCAAATACAAAGCAGAAAAGTATTAGTTTAATTAAACCAACAATAAGCTCAGAAAAAAAGACGAAAAAACCGAATTCGTTTATTTCAATTGTGTGTTGGATTTGCGTTGGAAAAATTGCGACAAATTTGATAACAATGAGACGAAAATTATGTGATATGTGATGATAGTGATTGAAACCGATCTTCACACTTGAAAAAAAAGAAGAATATACATAATTGTAAATACAATCAAAGTACAATATTCGTAAGTTTATAAATAGAATTCTCGAATTTTCGCAAGCTGAACCTTTAATAAGCTTATGGAAGGACAAGCGAAAAACAAATAATAATAACAGAAATACGAGTATGAGAAATCATAAACAAATATTTGAGAAAAGATTTTTAAATTAAATCGAACTTAAACGACGCTTAGGTCGTGAAAGTTCTTCACCAACCGGTAAAGGAACGAAAACTTCACTTGACATCAGACTACTCATATCGATTAGTTAGAAACGCATGGAATTCCAAGAATATTTCGATTTCGAAAGTTTTCAAGCTGAGACGATCAACGTCGTTGCGTTAAAGCACCGGCAGGCAGCATAACATTTGTCAATTCTCCCTAATATTGACGTTTACTTACTTTGTTTATCATTTGAACAAAAACGAAAAATTGATTAATTATGCATAATTAATTTAAAACAAAATTATGTTTTTTATAAAAAAAAAGTAAACAGCTGACCGCACTTTAAGAAATCTCGCAAAAACTGAGGCCGAAAGAAATACATACATAATAGGTATTATTATTTTTAGTATATTTTACTTTAGCTTTTAGTCTTACTGCGACTAAAAATCACATCAAAGTGAACATCATTAAAATTTATTTGCACAGAGTACCGACATTCCCATATATTTCTTATTAACAGACCGACAAAAATTAATAAAAATACGAGTAATGTGTGTGTAGGAATTAATTAACGCCCACGATTTTGTATGTTGTGAAAAGAAAGCCGAATATGAAAAATAATATGAAAAAGGTAGAAATTGTCAGAAGTGTCAGAATATTTTTGCTTATTTGAATAATTTTCAATAACTACAATTTGATTAGTGAGAACCAAAATAAAGCTTTCTGTCGCTAAAATATATTGTATTGCTTTCTAAACATCAAACCTGTGAAAGATCATTACATCGTGGGATAAAAATAGTTAAAAAAAAAAATAAGCCTGTAATACTTGCAAAAAAAATTATAAAAATAGCTAATTTTGGATTTTAAGAAGAAGAAGAAGATCACAATATTGTATGTAGAAAAAATAATTTCTGGATTTTAGATCTCCAAGCTTCGATCTGTATGAGATCATTAAGATCTGCCATTACAGACAATGTAAAAAAATATAAATTTTGGACTTTAGACCTTTGAGCTTCGATCTCTGAAAGATCATTAAAATACGTGATAAGTTAAAATAAACGAAATTATGAATCTTACATTTCAGAGATCTGATCATTGAACTGTGATAAAAAAAAGTAAAAAAAATAGATATTTGCATTTCAGATATCTGAGCTTTAAACTGTGAAAGACCATGAAAATCTTGGATAGAAAAAATAAGCTGCTAAAAAAAAATTTTAACAGCGATCGCTGAAAGAAAATATATTTGTTAATGCAAAAAAAAAATATATATATAGGATTTTTGAAGTTTACTTCTTTAGAATCATTTTTATATTTACGAGGGGGTAAAAGATGATCGTGGCAAAATGGAAATTGCCACGGAAATTGCCACGGAAATGACATGAAATGTGTATAATTATTTTGCCTGTGTCGAAGATTTGAACCCCGGAACACTCTTACTTTGTAGATCATACATACATACATAAATATGAGGATGCATATGTATGGTATATACATATACACAATGATGGCCAGCACATATGCATCCACTATTCGCTCTATCAATCGATAGAGGGCTATCGATTGAAAGAGGGCGCTGATTCGCGTTTGATTCATACTTGATTGATAGAGGGCGCTGCCCATCAGTTTCTATTAAAATTTGACATTTTAAACAAAAATTTTACGTTTCAAACGCAAATCGTTAGAAAATTCTGGAGCTGAAAGAATAAGCGAGAATAGACTGAAAACAAATGGCGATTGTGTTACGATAAAATCTCCAGTAAAAACCGCGGTTGAGAGACAGCGAGAATGTAGTCTTCATCGAAAAATGGAGGCTTAACGAAAATCAGATTCTGCTATCGTGAAAAAACCCAAAAACCAGCACCGAAAGATCGCAGGAGTGTATACTTTGCAAGTAATTTGACGCACAACAGAATTCGAATTTCATTGTAAAACAACTCACAAAGACTAATAAGGAGAGGCAGCATGAATGGCAAATGGCAAAATTATAGCCAATACAACACTCATGTCATTGAGTCCCGACAAAGGTCCTCAGATTATATAGCACCAGGCAGTCATTTAAGAGACAGAATTACCAGCTTCTCAACGAAAGAGAAGGGCAGACGATTTACTTGAAAATCTTTTTCAACTCGCACCAGCACAACAAAATATAGTTAGACGAGATTTGCCAACTTTCTAGTCAACCTCATAACCTTCGCGAGTTCCCAGACCGGCAAGTGGGAAATTTATCACCGGTTGAGATTATACAACCTGAATATTTTGATGATGGTTAGATTATAATTACAATGATGTAGCAAATAAATTCGCATGCTTTGAGTATGAAAATTTAAATGGAGATGATAATTTTGCCGAGGACGTTGCTTGCATTGGAAATGCAAACGATCAAAATGAAGTTAATCCAGATGTAGCACACCTGGGATCAGAGAATCGTCAAACTGAACTATACAAGGCTTATCGTTTGCACAAATCAGCACATAAACAATTTCAAAACATGTTCGTTAAAAATTTCTTCGGTCACGCGTTTAATGTATGCGATAGACTTTTGTTTTTAGTAATCTTAAATCTAACCTGAAAACCCAAAACGTAAACGTTCTGAAGAAGCAAACGTCTGTAGCGCGTCCCACTGATGCGCACAATTTTTTTTTTTTTATACTCAAAAAAATTTGTAATAAAAAAACATAATTTTTAAACTTAAGATCTTTCAGCTTCGACCTATGAAAGATCATTGAAATCTCTGAAACAAAAATATAAGTGTATACGTACTTAATAGTTAAAAGTATAACATTTAGAGTTTCAGATCTGTGGTTTTCTACCTGTCAAAGACCATACTATATTATCAAAGGAAAACATATGAAAAAACTAAGTTTTGGATTTTAGATTTCTAAAGCTTTAATCTGTGAAAGATAAGTAAATGAATTTGAATGTTGTTTGAACTGTTTTATCGAATTCTGACTTAATTTCAAAGTTATGGCGAAACTAAAGTAAATATTTTAAATATCAATCATATAGTTTATGTACCTACACATAAATATATAATAAATAGTAATAACGTGCAAATTACTAGCTTTTTTCGCACCAAAACGATATGGTAAAAAATGAAAAATTTCACTGCACCGATACACCTCGGCGGAGAGACGCTTCCACAAGATTAAGAGATACTAGCAAAAAGAAAATAAGATAAAAAACATGCGCGTAATACAAATCTAGAATCAATATTAACAAAGTTGAGATGATGAAAAGTTGTTAACATAATTGTAAACAATATGCGATGATGTGCAGGTAAATAAAATTAAGATAATTCAGAGACGACGCAGCGACGCACCACGATGATGAACGCAGTGATAAAAATAATAATAAAAAAGTAGCAATCAGGCGACAGTTGAAGTTTCGTCTTTATGCGATAACAAATTTAAAAGACAAAATGTGACGTAACTTTTATAAACAATAAATAAAAACAAAAGGAAATAAAACAGACGAAAATTGACGAAATTAATTTAAACTTTTTATAACAAAAAAGAGAGCGGCGGCGGGAGCATTAGAAGTAACAGTGATTTTAAAATAAGTAACTATGTAGCACAATTCTGAAGTACGTTATCTCAGCAAGTAGTACAAAGTTAGTTGATGAAATTTTTTTTGCATACATAGCGTAAATTTAATTTTACTAATTGTCTTTAATCTGTGGTCGGTTATAGTTTGAAGAGACGACGACACGGTAGTTAATAGGTTAATAGTTATTAGCTTAGTCGAAATATAATAAATCACGTATTGTGCATGTGAACTGAAGCAGCAGGTACAACGATTAAAAAATCTAATTTCAAAATGTATTTTATTTTGACATTGTTTTGTAGGTATTTGTTTATTTTCCAATAGTAATCAATCAAGCGTAAAGAATGTAAATAGTGTAAATTGAGATTTTTTCATGTAATTTGCAAATAGTATTTGCTAATTTTGTTTATTTGTTTACTTGTGATATTTCTTTTATGTATTTTTCCAACTGTATATATAAATAATTATAAAACTACATACATACTTATATCAAATACAAATCTAATTAAATCAATTGATTAAAGTTGATGTGAGAAAATCAATAATCAACACAGAAAAAATGAAAATCGATATCGAAATTTTTTAGAGCAGAGCAACTTTAAATTAGCGAGGGTGAATCAATTTCGAAACATTTACAACATGTGCGTGGAAATCAGATATAATTTCCAAGAGCATGAGAGAGAGAGAGAGGAGGAAAGATCGAATAGATAAAATTACAGAGAGTGCGAAATATTTGTAAGCAAAACGGTTCAATGTAGACTTGGTGTCGCCATGTAATTTTAACTCTTGTGAATAGCGGAAGGAAGAGGAGAAGAAGAATAAATAGCTGAAAATCTAAGTTCTATTTGGAATATTTTTTCCAGTAGGTTTTTAAATTAGCAACACAAATACAATATTTGAATAAAATAAAACCAGGATTTTCAGGTATCGTTAAATTTATATACTATACAGTAAAGCCCGATTAAGTACGGCAGTTGAAGATGTGAGGCTTATGGCGTGCTTAAGTGCTCCTTGTGGTGTAGTTGGTAGTGTGCAGAGTGTCCGGTGTTCAAATCTCGGCACAATCAAAATCAAAAAGTAGAAAAAACCATTTTTCTACACAACACCACCTCGTGGCTCTTGGCAGGCAATGGTAAACCTACAAGAGTAAAAATTGATTTTCGCTTCGCCGTTCGGATTCGGCATAAAACTGTAGGTGCATTCCATTCATGCACAAATAGAACACACACAACATGAGTGGATGCAAAGAGCTGGGTCCATGGGCTGCTGTGCCATTAAAAGAATAAAGAAGAATTAGGGAAGGCACTAAAAGAATCCCGCTTAAATACCTCGAGGTATTCACAAGCAAATTTACATATTTGAAATCAAAAACAAAGCTACAACTATTTAACATTGGTCAATTGTATACAACAAAGCGAATGACAATGCAAAAAATTCTTTTTGACAATTAGTGGTGGTTTATTATTATAAATTATACGATTCAATAATCGAATTATCTATGTACCATATGTGCCACATGTTTAAAATTAATATAATTTTTTCAATTGGCACTTAAAAGTTCCAAATTACAAGACATTTTTTATAAGATTGTATAATATAGTGGCAACTAAGCGTGAGGCACTTAAAAGGGGATATTTCTATGCATATTTGCAGAAAAAAGTTAGATGCTGCAAATTACAGGCACTTAAGGAGGAATGATACTTAAAATGTGAGGGGTGCTTAATCGGGGTTTCATGTATCTTTTAAAATCTTGCGAGCGAAGGAAACAAAGTAAACAAATTACTAAACAGATTATTTACAGCTGGCTATGTGCACAAAGTCTAATCGAAGCCCAAGAGATTTCAGCTAGTTCATAATATCCATAGTACCAATCAACTCGTGTGAGTGTAGATTGAAGAAGGAAATACTTGCAGAATATACAAAATTTAATGTTGTTTAAAAACGCTGAGCCAACAGCGGAGAGAATAAAAAACCGAAAATTTAAACTTTTAAACAATGTTTAAATTTAAATTTACAGAAATTATAGAAAAAACTATGTAAATATAGACGCAGCAGCGGTAAAAGCTTACTTCAAATGGAGCTAGGAGCTTCTACAGTGGCGGCGTAAAATATTACTATACATTAACTTAAGAAAATAAGAGAGAGAGAGAGTGAGAGTCAGGTAAAGTTACAGCAGTTCACGTTTGAGTTAAAGAGAGAGAGAGAGAGAGAGAGAGAGAACTAACTGTTAAAGTAAGCAGTTTGCATGTTTACAAAAATGTATCTTTAAAAATTTTATATGTATATGTATAAGTATATATTAATAGAAGTAAAAAATATGAATAGCTCAGACCAAAGAACTAAAGTAGCCATTTCCTAACTAAAGTAGGAATTTTGTATCCGAATCAGAAGATATTTAAATACTGCAAATGAATAGATTCAGATTCCATTACTAAAGATCTAAGGGGAAATACATAGTAGCTACTTTATTTCGTGGCTCTGAAAAGCAAAGGACTGTGTTATAAAAATATCTGATAAATGAGTGAAAATTTTTATTTATACAGCAATCGAAAATTAACGAACAGAACAGCAAATTGTGAAAAAAAACAGTAGACAATATATGTGCTTGTAAAGGTGAAAAAGAAAAATAAAATAATATAAAAACAATATTTGATAAAATTTTATGATATAAAACACTCAAAGGACTATGCAAACACATTTACAATTGCTAGTGAATTAAAAGTGACGAAAGAAATACACAAAAATTAAATGTGAGATATTTTTAAAAACTTTTACCACAAATTCAACTAAACCCCATACAACCTATAAAAGACTTATTTATTATACATATAAACAATTACTTTGCTATACATATACACAAAATCAATACAGTAATGTATACTCTGATATAAACATAAGTTCTAAAAAAAAAACTCTCCAAATTTGTAAGAGGAAGAAAATGGAAAATCTAGGATACAAAGAGGGTACAGCAAAACCACGACGTGTTGCACGCTCCATTAGTGTCGTAACAAAAAATGAAGTCGAACAGCCTTTAGCTGAGAATAATAGCAACAGGTGAGTGATACACAAACAAACAAAAAATCTACACAAAAGGAACAATTAACTTTAGTACAATTAATTTTAGTATATCCGGGAAAATAATAATGCATGAAAGTACTTATTTGTAATATAAGTAATTACGAGTACATGTATGAATAGCTGTGAGAGAGTGTGCGAAAAAGGCAACAAAAACAACTATAGTTCATACATATGTAGCTTCACCCCCTAGCCACACAATCCATACAATCGTAAAAGAAAAAAAAAACCAAATATACTCGTAAAAAAAGAAAGATGTAAATAATTAATTTAGAAACGGATTATAATAAAAAAAAAATACGCGATGAACAAGTATTATTTTTTTAACTTTTTTCTTTATATTCACTTGTTATATTATATATAGTTATATGCTTTTATTCCGTTGAATTGGAACTTGAGCAAAATAAAAAACAGCAAAAACGTAATAATAAAACAAAATCACTTATATTCTTTCTTTCACCAATAATTTTGTTGGGTCTGTTTCGTCGGTCTGTCTGCTTCCCTGCCTGATTTCTCAATCGATGTATGAATGTGTAGAGGAATAGTAGTGAGTACGTAAGCAAAACAAGCAACCATCACCAGTACAGCACCAGCGGTGACGATCCACCAGTAACACCACCACCACCAATACTACTAAGCCAATAAGAAGAAAAAAAAACAAACAAAAACAACCAACACACCAATATCACACACAGCAATCATCATCACCATCCTCCATTCACATTCAATTATTTATTATAATAACGTCGATGTGATGTCGATCATTTTCAGTTTTTAGTAGAATTTCACACAACAATGAAGTCGGTGCTGCTGGTTTTGGGGCCGCTGATGTTGTTGGTCGAAAGCGATCGCGATGTTTTTTGTTAAAAAAAAAAAAATTTAATTTAAAAAACACAATAAAAACCTTCTGATTTTTCTTCTTTGCTGGAATAAATAAAAAAAATGAAATTTGAATTTTTCTATGCAAATTGGCAGCATGCGTGGATACAACTACAAAAATTGTAGAGTTTTCAGTTTTTAAAATAAATTTAGAAAAACAAAATATTATCCTTTTAACACATTATCCTTTTCATGTTGTGGTAGTGAGAAAATAAAAAAAATTTTATTAAAAGAAAAAAAAAAAAAAACAAGAAAAGAAAGAGAGAAAGCAAGTGAATTTACAAAGACTGAAAATAACAAAATTTTATAAAATAAAAGGACACACACAAAAACAAAAACTTTAAAAACAGAAAGTGAATTTACGAGACTGTGAACCTTTTACAATTGTAGCATAAATAAATAAAAATTATTTTAAAAAAAAGAAACAAAATAAATGTACGCTTTAGAAATTTTTAATTTAATATAAAATGGTGATGGTTAATATATATTTGTTTTTTTTTTTACCTAAAACTGAAATCTACGTTAAAATATTTTTACAAAATATGTGAGAAATTTGTGTTTAAAGGCAAATGTTCTCCAATTCTCCAAAATTTTTAAGCTGGTCTTAAGCCCTTGTTGGCATTAGAATTCCTCTACAAAAACATGAAATAAATAAAAAAAAAAATCATTTCTCAAACCGAGTAACCTGAAACACACACAGAAAATAGTTTCCAAAATCTTAAAAACAAAAAACTATATGCCTTATTTTCTGGACAAAGCATTCTTTGCTCTATGTTTTGCCGTCGGCAAAAAATTTATTCGGAAAAATTTTAATTTTTAACCGACTTAAGCCAGTTTTGTTTTAAACTAATTGGTTTGTACATAGTCCACTAAAAATCTCTCTGCACCTCGCATTCGCATTCTTTTTATTAACATTCTTTGTCACACAATTTTGTTACGAAAGAGAAGTTATAAATAACGTTTATTCGTATTTTCTTTTTAATGCGAAGTAAACGATTTTAAGAAGTTCTGTTTTATTTATAAACACTACTTTCTTTATTGTGTTTGCATTAATCGGTTATGCAAAAAAATTTAATTGCTATTATTGTTTTAATTCTTTTCATACAACACTACATACTTATCGCAGAAAGAAGGTCAAACCTGTAACAGCACAAAGATGGCCTTTATCATATACAAAATAAATAAATAAATAAATATAAACCTTCATTTAATGAAGCCAGCAGCTTAATAAACATTATTAAATAAAGTATCTACTAATAACCATTAACAGGTCAATTAACGATCGTCGTGAGTTTTGTTTGGAATATTTTTAGTATTCGCCACCACTGTAAAGTGTTACAATGACAAAAAGTTAATTTACTCTTCATTAAAATTGTCAGTTTGGGGAACATGATGTGCTCTTCAGAAGTCATGTGAGTAAAGCAGAGGTAGGCAAAGAGAGTAGATAGCTTTACTCTGTCATTAAAACCGTTATGTTCGTGTGCAACAACAATGGACTAAAGCTGTGGTGGGTAGCCAGTTCACGGGTGCGCGAGAGCATTTTAGACCTCACGTGCACCACGCTCATTTCCATAGAAAAAACAAGAATTCATCTGATCAGCAGTGGAAGTATGGGTAGTCGCCATTGAAGGCGTATCGTAACTTTGCCAAATGTCAAGGTTCAATCTGTGATATGAGCAGTGCGTGCAAATGATTACCGACATCGTGATGCAGCGTATAGTTCTAAGTTTAAAACGAGGGTAGATCAATAAGTACCCGTGTTAGGCAAGTTTTACACAAATGTTTGTTTCTATTTTTCAACGTAATCTCCTTTTAATACAATACACTTTTAACAACGTTTCTGCCATTTCTCTAACCCCTCCAAAAAATACGATTTGTCAAACTCTTCAAAATACGCTTCTGTCTCGACGATAACCTCCTTGTTTGAGCTGAAGATTTTTCCCCCGAGCCACGTTTTCATGTTGGGGAACAGAAAGAAATCGCAGGGAGCCAAGTCGGGCGACTACGATGGGTGTGGCAGCAATTTGTAGTTCAATTCGTGCAATTCACTTACTTACTTACTTTTAATGGCACAACAGCCCATTCAGGGCCTAGGTCGAGCTTTTCGCATCTACTCATGTTGTGCGTGTTATATTTGTACATGAATGGAAGGGACCTACAGTTTAATGCCGAATCCAAACGGCGAAGTGAAAAGCTTTTCATAGCAATTTTTACTCTTGTAGGTTTTGCCATTGCCTGCCAAGAGGTGGTGCCGTCTAGAAAAAATTTTTTTTTTTCTACTTTTTTTTTTTGATTTTGCCTGTGCCTAGATTTGAACCCCGGGACACTCCGCGTAGCAGTCCAAAGCATTACCACTACGCCACCGCGACCACTCATGCAATTCATGCAATTTGGCCGCGACAATTCCGTATTCGTTTGTTGTCCACCGTAAGCAATCGTGGCACCCATCGGGTCGACACCTTTCTCATGCTTAATCTATCATGTAAAATATTAAATACAGCTCCGTACGACATTCCTACGGCCTCTGCTACTTCGCGCACTTTCGTTCGGCGATCAGCGAGAATCATGTCGCTGACCTTTTCAACGATTTCCTCGGTAACCACGTCTGCCGGGCGGCCTGGGCGCTCCGCATCCATAACCGATGTACGACCACGTTTAAATTCGTTGAACTAATATCTTACGGTTGTCATAGATGGTGAAGGGTCCCCATAGACAGCATCCAAATTCGCTTTTATTTCTTCGCATGTTTTTCCATCCAAAAATAAAAAGCGAATTACGGATCGATATTGTTATTTTTCCATTTTATCGCGAAACACCAAACACGTGTGATACTAATGGCTGCCAAATAAACACTAACTTTAATTTAGTGTGGTGTCGTGTGACAGATGGCAGTACACGACGGTAATGCCAACTTCCCTCAGCAACGCCACCTGTCGTCACACACGGGTACGTATTGATCAACCCTCGTAGATTGTTTACGTCACACCGTTTAACGTAACGTTACGCTATTGCTACATACTACACATTGATGACGGCAGCTACACGACCAATTGTCAAAACACACGTTATTATGAAGACGACACGACCATGTAACCACCAACCATAATTTCGGCTGTCGCCAATTTAAATCTATTTCTAATTCGACAAGCAACAAGGGAGAGAAGAAGAGAGAGAAGCAAATACCTTGCGTTTGTAATGATGCTATCGCTTTCATTGTGATCAAGTAGCTGAATACACGGTGACATTTGACGCCGACTGCAATTTGTAGGTATGTGGTCGTGTCGCTACTATCGTCAATGTGTATGGAGTATATGTTTGCATAATCAAGCCTTAAATGCTGAGAGAAAAAAAGCAAAGAATGCACTCTCCTAAACGAAATTCGAGCCTACTAAAGTTGAATTTTCTTTTGAAAATTCATAAGGGGAAAGAAAGGTTATTAACCTCGACTAGAAATCATTGTCGATTAAAATATCATCTTACTCAGGGATTTTTGGTAATTTTCTAATACCAGTGTTTGACATGAAAATCAAAACTTTTTAAGATATCAGTGACTTGCCTACAGTTGCGTCCGTTTCTACATAGGTCGAGGACCAATACATTTATTAACTAATATTTTCTATGACCATCATATTTATTGACAAACCTCTTACGCTGGCAAACTAATGAGATTCGTTAGAATTATCGGAAGTGGAAATAGTCTGTTATTCTGTGTATAACTTACATATAAATATTAATTTAGAAAAAAGGAAACGTGATTTTAGAAAGAATATTTATATAAATTTATGATCATGTACATAAATATTCTAGAGCACTTATACATATTTCCATTTGCGTAAATACACTATCATTTATGTACATACATACATATATACATACTATATAATTTATTTATATACTTAAGTACATATTAATATTGTGTATTTCTCTCTCTCCACATACACACACTCTTCAATAACCAGCAGATTCAAAACGATACCACCTAACCTTATGGTAAGATGGCGTAACAATGCTGACGCTATGATCGAAGCTCAATATCCAACACCTGGAGAAATTGAATATATGGAATGTGGACCCTCACCACCGGCTGAGAGCGCACCGAGTATGTACGACAGTTTTGAAGAGCCCACCAGTGAGCTGAGCGTACAAATATGCAACGACACCTTACGCATAAGTCTCATCGATCAGATGAAAAGTGCTGCGGGGCGTTGTCGTTTTCTCGAGGACATCGAACAGGGCAATGTAATTGCCGAAAATACAAAGACACACTTCGAATCAGCATCGAAAATCGAAAAGAATTTAAGTTATTTATGGGCAGCATTCCTAAAGAGATGGGACTTACTTGAGAGTCTGTTGGAGTGCGGCGCCGATTTGCTATTTTGTGATCAAAATGGTATATCTGCAATACATTTGGGCGCCTTCAGCGGTTGCCTGTCAACGTTAAGTTTTCTAGTGGGCAAAGGGGTGAACGTGAATATGCAGCCGAAGTGTTATACGCCACTGCATTGTGCCGCATTTGGCAACTCGGCTGAGACAGCAAAGTTTCTTATCAATAATGGCGCACTACTCACAATTGATACGAACAAACCGAATTGTGAAGAGAGTCTGCTGCATTGTGCGGTGCGTGCGAATGCTTTGGAATGCCTGCAGCTGTTTATAAATGAAGGTGCTGATGTGAACTCATTGAAACCGAATGGTACGAATGCAATACATTTGGCAGCCGACTTGGGACACGCACAGTGTCTGGAGACTTTGCTAAGTGCACAAGGCGCCGATCCGAATGTACGCATTTGTATACGCGAGAAAGAATCGACAGCGTTGCATTTGGCCGCAGATGAGGGGAATGTTGAATGTGTTGATTTGCTGTTGGCCAAAGGAGCCGATGCCAAGCTAAAGAATCATCGAGGCTTTACAGCGCTACACTTGGCGGCCCGCACTTCCAGCCTGGAGTGCGTGGAATCGTTGCTGCGCAATGGCAATGCAGATGCTAACGCCGAGGATTTCGATCATCGAACACCGCTACATGCGGCCATTGGAAAATCTGAGAATGCCTTCGATATACTCGAGACGCTCATACAATGGAATGCCAATGTCAATCACAAGGATATCTACGGGTTTACAGCGCTGCATTTAGCGGCATTGGATGGTTTGGCACAGTGCGTGGAAATGCTGATATATCATGGTGCGGATGTGACAACTAAATCGAAGAAAGGCACTTCGGCGTTGAATGTAATCACACGCAAGACACCCGCTTCGGTGGAAATGATCAGACAGAAATTAGATGCCGCCATCACGTTACATCACTCGCAGGATCCGGTCAATCGGGAAGTCGAATTGGAGCTGGATTTCCGTCAGCTTTTGCAGCATTGCCATCCACGTGAGATTAGCTACTTGAACACGTTTGTGGATGAGGGCCAAAAGGAAATACTGGAGCATCCGCTATGTTCATCATTTCTATATATAAAATGGGGAAAAATACGCAAATATTATATAGGACGCCTGATCTTCTGCTTCACGTTCGTGCTCTTTCTAACGCTCTACGTCCTCACCGCCTTGGCGCACAATTGCTACAATGGCAGCAAAGATGACAACACCACAATTAAGGCTCAGGAGCTGTGTCAGAAACAATCGATACTCGGCGATATGCTACGCAATAATCCATTCGTCATGGAAATGCAATGGTGGGTACTGGTGGCCATCACTATAGTGGAAATATTTCGAAAGCTGTACGGCATTACGGGCTATTCCACGTTCAAACATTACGTAACACAAGTGGAGAACATTATGGAATGGTTCGTCATAACGAGCGTCTTTGTGATTTCGTACATCTACACCAAGCAAACGTACACATTTCAAAACCACATAGGCGCCTTCGCTGTATTGCTGGGCTGGACCAACCTGATGCTAATGATTGGGCAGCTGCCCGTATTCGATGTGTACGTCGCAATGTATACCCGAGTGCAGGGTGAGTTTGCCAAACTCTTTATGGCATACTCGTGCATGCTAATTGGTTTCACGATCAGCTTCTGTGTAATATTTCCGCAATCATCGTCGTTCGCCAACCCATTTATGGGCTTCATATCGGTGCTCGTGATGATGATAGGCGAACAGGATCTTTCGTTGCTCATCAACGATCCCGATGGCAAAGATCCACCGTTTTTGCTCGAAGTTAGCGCACAAATTACATTCGTATTATTCTTACTATTCGTGACAATTATACTAATGAATTTGCTGGTCGGCATTGCGGTGCACGATATACAGGGCCTGAAGAAGACCGCAGGACTATCGAAATTAGTGCGACAAACGAAATTAATTTCATATATAGAATCAGCGCTGTTCAATGGCTATTTGCCGCCTTGGCTACGTAACTTGCTGCACTATACGGCGCTGGTATCACCGCAAGCATATCGTGTGGTGCTCTGCGTGAAACCTCTAAATCCCAGCGAGAAAAGATTACCGCGCGAGATACTAATGAAGGCGTACGAGGTAGGCAAAATGCGTAAACATTTCGGGCACACTTGCGTATCGGCGAAGAGCACTGCAGCAACGTATCTCTCGTACAAGAATAAATATAACAGTGATAAAAGTCAAACGTATACCAGCGATGATCTGGATACCACACAATTTACAATGCTAACAACCAAAATGGACGACAATGCTGAACGTATCGAATTCTTGACACAAGAGATTCAAGAACTAAAACAAGCCTTAATATCACAACAACAGCAGGCAAGTAAAGTTATTGATAAATTATTGATTGTGATATCGAATCAACAAAAGAATAATTTAAGAAAGTAAAAGTAAAATATTTATACCGACATATTAAATACATTAATACACAATACATGGAATATTTATATACCTACATGTTTACATACATACCTACATATACATATATTGTATTATAAAGTTTAATTTGGTAAGAATTGCTTTTCTAGTTGAGTAAGTAAATATAAACAAAAATCAAAAAACAATTGCTTTAATTTGATAAGTATTAAATAAAAAAAAAAATAAGTTTTAATGAAAAAGTGTTGAGCACAAAGTAGTCGATTCTTATCAAAACCGCCTAAGTCGATTACGGAAAATTATCCAAACATTTGATGCAATACACCTTGATGAGTTGACAGAAAAGTAAGGACCTAACTTTCGCAAAACTGAATTATGGTGAACTTAGCCGGTTGTGATATACTTATAGAGACTCAAATATTTATTAAACAACTAAATCTTATTTCACCAAATTTTTCTTATAATTACTTTTAAAACTTAATCTTAGCTCCAAAGATATATATAAAGATTATACTTCCAACATAAAAAAAAATTACTTCAGCAGGTAGTTTCAACCTCTTTCTCACACTCTTTTCAGAAGAAATCATCATTTTGGAACCTAATTTCAGTTTGATTCTGATAGAAATTCAATTAGAAGAAATTCAATTCCAGAAGAAAACTACATGTTTTTCGATTTTAAGAGTTTACTATCTTAAATTTTGGTCTTAGTAAGTGTAGAATTGATCGTATGAGGTTTTAGTTCCCATATAATCTTGATAGAATTTCTGAATTAGGTATCTTCAACATTTGCCTAACTGAGTCTCAGCGTCTCTGTTTTCCGTATAATTTTGATAAGACTTTCTGAGTTAGATATCAAGAATAAGAACTTTGTATCAGCGAAATCATTAAGTTTTAAAATGAATACCTAATTTTCTTACGAAAATTATAGTTTTTATTTTTAATTTTTACACTAGACTTTTAGAATATCATCGAAAATTTCGTCTTCCAAACATTACATACATTGGAATTGTATGTAAAAACTGAATAAGAGCTTCAACTGAATAATAAAAATATGCTGTATTAAATATTATACAAAAGTATAAAAACCAAATACGTAAATTGTATTATACCATAGTATTTTCTCCACTATACAGTATTTAAACAAACGGATTTAAATGGAATTGCAATGATATTAATGAATGTAGTTAGAAATATTAAATAAGTGTCAAATTAAATTGATGGAATTAAATTAATTGTAGCAAGCAGACTGCAACAGTTTGTTGCCTATAAATTACTAAGCATAAGTTGTAAAATGGCACTCGATATGCCAACAAAATAATCATTTTAATTTTATGTTTATTTCATACAATATCATAACAATATTTGAATTTGATTTCTTTATTTTAATATATGTATGTAGTAAATTTAGCGCATAGTTAGAGAAGTGATAAATCTAACTATGGCTCAATGTATAAATATAATTAAAGAGTGAATTAATATTGTTTTGTTGTTGTTGTTGTTAGCTGAAGTTTAAGCAATGTATTATGTGTTAAAACAAACAAAATAAACAACAAAAAATGTATTGTTTGTTAAAGAAAAGTTAAAGAGAAACACAAATATTTATGTGATTCACAAAGTGTCGTCGTATGATGTCGTATTGTCATAATGTTCAATTCAATTTACAACAATTGAGAGGATACGACACCGAATATGATACCTTGTGGATCGGCCAATTGTTTGTAAAGATCAAACAAAACGAAGAACAAAACCGAAATGTTTGTGGCATTATGGCTGTGTGTTGTGGTGTTATTGTAGTTGGATATGATTAAATATTCGTTAAACATTTAAATATACATCATACATATAAAAAACATGTTGCAATATATATAAAGAATATTTATAATAATAAAATTTATATTCAAATTTGTGGGTAGCGTTTTCTTGAAGTGATTTTTGCAAAACATTGCAGGTAAGAAGAGCAAAGTAGTGATAAGATTATGTCAATCAAAATGTTTGCTATTTAAATTTATGTTCTTAAATAGCAATGATTTTTTTTTGTTGCAAAAATGAAAGTTTCTAACTCGTGTACTGCATACAATTTAAAATTGATTTATATATTCTGGTATAAAATTCAGAAGTGATAAACTTCTCTACAGACTAGCAACACAATAAATAAACATTAAATCGTATTTATATCTGAAGAAATTTATTAAACCAGAGAAAAATGTAAATATTTGCAGGTCTCTTTAAAGTAATCAATAAAACAACTGCAAATTAAGTAATAAAGCAAATAAAATGAAGTGTTTAAAGGCGATTGGTCAGAAGAAAATTCTAGAGCCTTTTTATACATTGTCTCATCGAAAAAGATGAGAAATAATTGCAAATATAAATTATATATTTTGTATTCATATTCTTGAGATGTTTTTATGACAGCTATAAAAGAGATGCTTTAAATAATTGAGTGCTTTAAATTAATTGATGCTTTAAATAATTGAGCTCTCTTATATCCCTAGCTCGCTTTGGATCTCAACTTTAAGATTTGCACTTAATAACATTGAGTTTTTCACTTTCTGAAATGCAACATTAAATATTCAGTTCTTCCCTGTGCTCATATCAGAGCACTATATTTCTTTGTGGTATCCTAAGAACTAGTATGAGAATACATAAAGCTTCTGAATGTATTAGGCAAGACAAATAAGATAACCATATTCTGGACACATAAGTATCTATATTAAAGAGGTATTCTACCAAATAATAAGGAACACAAGGCTTAAATTGACCCATGTTAGGTATAGGAAAACAAACCATAAAGAATAGTTTAAAGAAAGAGGAAGGGAAAAGTATGCCATCCTACTGGGTGCACCTCCTAAAACTTAGACAATTAAAGCTACTAATTGGTAATTTCAACACCAAAAGAGCTGGTTTCTCGTCTTAAGATTAAGAAAAACTGACTGAGAAAAGTCATACTTTTCCTTTCAAGCCACTATAGGCAGGGGCAGCAAATGAACAACTTAGGCATAAGCTACGACAGAACACATCTTAAAACACTGCGAGGCACTCACTCTCAGGAAGAAAAGATATTTAGAGCATTACCACTCAGAAAGTAGGGACATCATAACCTTGAATCAACAATAGAATAAGATGGCAATGTATTGTTGAAGCCCTATGTTCCCAAGTGGAATAAAACAGGAAGAAAACAAAAAAAAAAACCTTGAATCCACATCTACAATTGATATTTCTCAGCAAGATTGGCTTGTCTGATAGCTTGTAACCAAGTACACATCACCCTCTTAATCAATCAAACAAGGCTGATCAGAAATAGAGCAAATACAATGTAGCACACACACTGAGAGCAATGCAATGCTCTTAGTTCTTTGCACGCATAACGGTTTTGAGCATCGCATTTACAAAACATTGAAATTGATCGCTCCCCACGTTTTTTCTCTAAGGTTGTGGTTATGCTGGTATTCGTTGTTCGACGAACACATCATCATTTTCTCTCGTGCTCGGTGTGGTGGATACATTCCAGTTCGTTACAGAGTTGCTTTTGGTCAAAATTACGGTTTTTTTTAATACTATTTTGTTCGCAATTGCAACACTAAATGGTTTACCAAAAAACTTTAAACAATTTTATCAATATGGAGAGTGAAATTAATAATACAATTGAAAAATTATGCAAATAATATGATTTTTCTTCAATAGTATTCACTTTTAAATACTAAAAAAATTCGCAACTTCGCTTTTCTGCAAAGAAAAATAATGATGTACAGGTTTGCATGTTTTCCTTCTATTTTACTTGCATTTTTGTTCCTTTTTTGTAGAATAACTTATTGACACCCTAAATACTCCGCGTGCTCGGTGTACATTTCACCCAGCATATCGTGTTCGGTGTGAGAGTGAATAAAACCTCTCTCTTCGTGTTCGGTGCAACAATTTCATGGTGTTCGCCGAGAAAAATCTGAACATAACTACGATCTTAGTAATAGAAAGATTAAGGCCATATCTGTTTTTATTCTCCTAACCAGGCTACCCAGTAATGGTATGAATGAAAAATATAACTTCGAGAAGTATGTGATTCAAAGTAATATCCAACAACACAAAAAAAGAGTAGGATTTAAAAACAGGAATTTTGTAGTAGGTTCAAAAAATGTGTCTAAAAACTCGCAAAATTATTATTTTACAATATAAAATCTGTTTGGATATTTTTGTCAATTTTTGTTTGCGTTCAAACATTTGCTGTTGATTGTACTTGTGCATAAAAGAAAGACCATGTCATCATAGACTGCGCACAGTGTAGCAGCAAAACAAAATTATTCAGACAGTCAAGCCACAAACAAAGCACAGGACTCCTTTGAGATATCCTCAAAGCTAGCCTGGCCATGCCTAGAGCTTCTGAATGAATTAGGAAATAAAATACAAACAAGGCAACCATATTCTGGACATACAGAAATACATGAAAGTGAGATGACCTACTGTTTGGAAAGAAGACAGCAATCAGGAAAGATGTACATTAGCCATGAGTCCTTTCCAAGTATAGGAATAAAAAAAACTATTAAAGATGGACAACTAATCGGACATTTAAAGCTGAAACCCGTGCTATTATTAGTTTAACCCGTGAAAACTATAATCAGGGCAATAATCTCTTTGAAACTACTCTTCTGATCAAGTACATTACTACATAGAATTATTTTAGAAAATCAAATCTAATTTCACTGCGTTATAAAATTCACATAAAAAATTTAACAACTGACTCACCTGCTCACGACATTGTATATCATCGAAATACATAATATCCTGTCCATTAATATTAAATTTGCCCGTACCCGGTAGGCTTACAGTAACCTCACCACGTGCTGTTTTACGCAAACATTCTGAAATCATTAGAAAAATTTAAAAATTAAACTAACATTTAATTGCATATTAACCATAACATGTATGACACCAACCATAGGTCGTAACAAATTGACGTCCTTGCTCATCAAATTGTGGTTTCGGAACATCCAATTGTTTAGTTTGATCCATTAAAGGTCTCGTAAAACGATCAATGAATTCTTTACGTTTATACGAATAGGGTAGTGAAACCAAACGTTCCATGGCGTTTGTAAAATTGGAATATTCAATATCGGCTATTTTCTCGACCAGTAACAATTCAATTTGATCTTTGGATATCCATTGGAATCCAGATAAATCACTGAAATAATGTATACTTTATATAGAAATTGTAAATGTAATGATTTTGAGCCTACACTTTTTGATTTGGATCTGGTCTATTGCCGCGACGCAGCATGCGCTCTTCCAGATCATTTAAATTATTTATTTCTTCAACAATATCCTGAAAATAAGTGTAAAGATTAATTCCTTTTTCTTTGGCATAAGTTTCAGCTTCACTCACATATAACAACTGAAAGAAATTCGGTTTTCCCGTATAGAACATGCTATGGAATGGTCTGCCAGTCTCATCAAACTCAGCGGCCTTTCGTGCGGGAAATATTTCTTCGGGGCTTTTCATAAGTGGTCGCGCACGTGCATCAAATAAGCCGGATGGAAATAAGTAAGCAATTGCATTCTAAGGCATAGCAAAAAGGAAATCAACTAAATACAAAATATCTAGCACTTTATACACACATCCACATCCTCTTGCGTAAATGTCTCAACATCTTCCCCCATCATATTGGCCAGATGTCGTTTACCAATTTGAAATTCCAGCTTTTGTGTCTTCATGAATTCATCATGTTCCTGGGCACGTTGCAAATACGCTTTCATTGCCTTGCTAACCTTTTCCTTTTTGCCTGCTATGGGTGCTGCTTTTACGGTCACTCCACTGCAATAGGAGGCAGATGGATGCTGCTGGGAGTAGATAGAGAGAAGATTGGTAAAAGATTTATAATGAAACAGATTAATTAAACTAATATTAAAAGCCCAAGGTCCCAAAAAAAAACGAGGTTATGCTCACTCAGTTTTTAGTTGATATTTCGCTACAAATTTAATGCCATTTAAGCATTTTGATATTTACCATATTTGTTGCACTGCCACTATTGATTTTACAAACATTTTGTAATAAATTTTTGTTAGTTTTTATTAAATTAAAACCAAAACCACGAAAAGCCATTTCGGTGCGAATTTTCTTCGCTTTTATTACAAAAGAGGTAAATTTAAATGATTTTTGACAATCAGCTGTTCAGTTGTGCTTTTTTTTTGCTCTCTCACGCAGAGAGCAGAATTGTCAACGTAAGAATTTAGGTATATGGTACAGAAATTTTGAGTTAGCTTTAAAAAATTTACAAAACTTTTCCAAACTCATTTTTACTGCGCTTTTTTTTTTATACATTTCAAGATAACGATGTTACGCAACAAAGCACCTGCAGTTGGATTGGTAATAAGCAGGCCTATGAAGTGAAATTGATTTTGTTTAACTTTTAATTATTTTCTTTTATTAATTTTAAAATTTTAACAATTTTTAGATTATCTGATCAAGCGCTTAGATTGTAAATCTAATCCCTAAAAAACCCTAATTTAATGAATACGACTAAAACTCGATCATTGTGACTGTAACGTTAACTCCAAGATTTTGCAACACCCATTTTTATACAATAATCCAGATCAACCTCCTCCCCCATCAAATAAAAATCATAAATATTTCTTTTTCATTGGTCTCCTCCTTCACAATTTATTTAATTTATTTATTTAAATATATTTTTAATTATAATTAATTTATAAAATATTTCATCATATTGTCAATTGATATTATTTTCACATACCAAATAACAAACAGTAGTTGCAACGAGAGCAAAAATTAGGAAATAAAGAACAGAATCAATCAAAAGAAATGCAATTGATGTCATATATCAATTTTACTGGAGAACATAAGTATACATATATTTTTTAATATTACAAAAACGCTTTACAAAACTAAAGCATTAACACAGTCCAAAACCAAAACAAAAAAGGAAATCCCGTTGCTGCTTTTCTTTCCATTTCCATTCATACGATGTGATTACATGTGTGTGCAATTTCATATAAATAATTTTCTATTTGCTATTATTTATTTAGTTTTATCTTCTTTACATTTGTAAACACTTATGGTTTTTGTTCAACGTTTTAGTTTTCTTTCATGTTTTGTGCTTATTTCCAAGCTTGCTTCAAAATTTTACGTGATGCTAAATGTTTAACGACTAATGAACCTGATGTCAAAGCAATAAGCACGATGGTAATGAGAATATAATCGAAATCCTCTTTTAACATATCGAAAGTTTTCGATGGTGCAACACGGGTAACGAATATATCTACCAGAAATATAAAAGAGAGTTAGAATTTCTCATTAAATTGTTTCCAAAAATAAGTTAGCTCACCCAAACCAGTAGCAACCACTAAACAGGTACTCTCTAGTCCACTCGGCGCAGTATAAATATTGCTCAAACGTGCAATCGTCTGATTGTAATTAATAATATTCTCTGTTGGTAATGGCAATTCAGGAATGTAGGGTATAGCGCCCTCTTCACGTCCCTGTGTTGACGACGATATCGGGCGGCGTGGATCAAGCAGGACCCAAGGCATTTCAATGATTGCACCACTCGCTGTACCAACTATAATTCATTTCAAAATTAATACTAATTTTCTTAATATTTATAAAATGATAAAATGATAATGAAACCTACTCAGCACATGTTTATTAGTAATGCCACGCTCTGTTATGGTTTCCCTCATCGCTTTCACTATAGTTGGTATAACATACGCTTGACGTTCGACGAGAGGCATTGGTGGTGCACTCAATGAACTCCAAACGGTGCTATTGGCTTGTGCTTTGCCCTCGTATAACTCAATTGTAGCTAAAGAGAAAAGGAAGGGTAAATAAATTAAAAATATATTTTATCTATAGTTTGAAAGTAAAAAACAAAACTTACTTATTTCAGTGCGCCGCACTTTATCATTGTAATATGAGTAGGCTAACCAATTCTCTGAATGGACAATACGCAATGGAGCGCGTACTTTACGATGTGTCATTGTAAAGACCACCGAACCTGATACCACATCGACCAGATAAACATTTAAAATAGCTGTGGAAGAGAATAGTAAAACACAATTTACAAAAATAATTGATTATAATCCAAAAATACTACGCACATTTATGGATACTATCGCTGGCTTGTGTTACCACAGCCACTAAATTAGGATTTATATATTTATAAAGCACAGAACGATCGCCTAAGACACGTCCTTGTGAGTGTACACGTTCAATGGGATTTTTGGCAGCTACAGCTATAATTTGATGATCGCCAGTATGGCCACCCAAGCGTACATTCCAAATGGCAGTAATACTTAGTTGCTGAAATGAAAAGGGATTTATATATAAAAAATATTGGGAAAAAAACTAAAAAAAAAAGATAAATCTGACCAAGTAGTACAAGTAACTTCTAGCAACAACAACGTCTTATTTGAACATTTTCATACAATTAAGTGAGGAAAAAGCATCTCGAACGAACAAATAATGTAACTATGTTCTTGAATATCGAAATAGAACTGTATTCTGATTGGGCCAACCGTTTGCTTTGCCATGACAGAGCAGTGATAATAGTTTATTCCTTTACTTTAGTAAATAAAAAAATACTCCGTAAAAGACAAGAATGCACAAAGGTACGGGAGCGCAAGAAACCACATTTCTTGCCCGAAACAAAACATCAAATTGTGAAAGCAAAAACTTGTCGAGAATGTTCAAATTGTTTGCAAAGACATAAATTTTTAAGTATTTTTTACAACAGCTTTCTTTCGAAATAAAACTTTTTTTTCAGAAATTCTTAGAAGAAAATTACGGGCTCTTTGATGCCCGAAGAACAAGTGATGGATTGTTAACATAATCATATATGTATATGTTGCAATAGGAAAGCAGAGCATAGAAGAAATCATAAATTTTGTGTGGCAGAAAGAGAGTGTAACGATGAGAGCAAACACAAATAATGAGTAAAACTGAAAGCCTACGCAATCTTTATGTTTTTATAATCTTTCATATTATTAACTGCTAATACTTACATTATTTGCATATTTAACATAGTAACCATCAAGAATTGCTGTTAATTTATCAGCTGTGAAAATATACAAGCCATTTGCCTGTAGGTAAAATGGAAAGTAAAAGATTTTAGGTATTACAAATTTTATATGACTTAAGCAGTGTTTATGAATTTACCATTTCCTTAGCATTTTCGGGATACACATTAACATTATTATTGTTATCAACAACAAGCAAACCCTTAACAGAATCGCTTTCCGTTTCCGCAAGCAATGAAAATTGTTTAATTTTATAACCAAGCTTAAGAAGACCACCCTCTGTAGGTTCACCAGTGATTGGATTAAAACGATAAAGTATGCCGTTGTCAGTCATCTGAAGAAATGAGAAAGTAATTACAGTTATAATAAAAATATGGAATAAATTAATTAAAAGCCATTCTTTCTTACTTTATCTTTTGCAACAATCGTGCACAACGGTTGCAATGGAAAATGTTTTGACGTACGTTGCACAATCAAACACATATTCTCATTATTGGCAAAATTCTCTACGTTAACCAAATACTGTTGCCAATGTTGTTTACCGCTTATATTATCAATACCAAAGAGTTTACCACTCTTGGTTAGCACAACTAACATTTTATGCAATCCAAAAGAGTCACGTACCAATCCGGCTTTTTGTGTATCAGTAGGTGGAGGTCCCAATCCAATAACGTGCAAGAAAATGCTTTTGATTTGAACCATTTGTGTAGAAATGCGACGCATAAACGCACTAGCTATGTCACCTATAAATGAGGAGGAGGAGAAGGAAAGGTATTAGTATATCTTCGATTTAAGTAATTTGAAAGAAGAAATGCTGATAAAGTAAGTGTAAACAAAAAATAAACACTTTTCATAAAAAATAAATAATAAAACACAAGCTATAAAATTTATACATTGATATACGCACGTGTAAAATAGTATCGTAATTGATGGTAATTGTGCCTCAGGTATTTGGCTTTTTACAATTTTGTCCCAAATCATAATATATACAAACATATACGCTAGGCTATTCTGAAACATTAGGATATTTTTTACAGCCTACATACAACCAACTATTAAATATATTATAAATATAAGTTAATACATCCTTGGAGTATTTGAATATACCATTATGTATCTAATTACTGTAATCATTTTGGTGGTAAGAAGCATGAAGAATCTGCTTCGACAAATAATTAGGTTTCTCCTAAGAAAAATTTAAATCATCCTAGAACAGGGCATTACTAAGTGTTTCAGCTTAACATTAATTTCATTAATTTAATGTTATTAACTTAACTAAAGAACCTTGAATGGGAAGAATAGAATCGAGATAGAAAATATCAAGTACAATAGAATGAACTTACTTTACTTTACTTTTAATGGCACAACAGCCCATGGAGGGCCTGTTGTGCCTCATTCTCCAGTGTGCCCTAGGCCGAGCTTTTTCGCATCCACTCATGTTGTGCGCGTTATATATGTATATGAGTGGAATGGACCTACAGCCGAATCCGAACGGCGAAGTGAAAAGCTTTTCATAGCAATTTTTACTCTTGTAGGTTTGCTTTTTGTTTCTACTTTTTGATTTTGCCTGTGCCGAGATTTGAATACCGGACACTCTGCGTAGCAGTCCAACGCACTACCACTACGCCACAGCGACCAATAATAGAATGAACTAGTTTGCTATATACTATATAAACGAATTCGTGCTGAAGAAGTATAAGTATTTAATACAGAATACAGTGGGTAGTGCATACTCGAAAGGTTGCAGGTTCGATTCTCATAAAACTTCTTATATTCCTACCATTATGAAGTGAATGAGAATTATAAGAATGTATACAAGTGCACCGGTTGGCAGGAAATGGCAAAATCACCAAGTAATAACAAATTTCCAACCCCGCCGTTCGGAACTAATCAGTTTATGTGACACTACACTTATCCACTAAACCCTTCTCCTACCCTATTTGGCTAAAATATGAGTAGCTCGTTCCTTGCTATACCTATGTATTTTTAATTTTTTTTTTTAATATAAAATAAATAAAACTTATTAATACAATAGAAAAAAAAAAATATTTATAACATTCCAAATTATCAAAAAAAAAAAAAAATATTAAAAACAGAGTTTTAAAAAAAGCATTGGAGTATGTTTTTCATAAATTGATATAAATGTTGATTAAAATAAATTAGCATCAATTATAGCAAAAAGAAGGTATAAACGAATAGCTAAACTATTAAATATTTTGCAAAATAATAATTTTATAATGTAAAAATGTATACAAATTAAATAAATATCACTACTAAATTATGTACGAGTATATACAAATTTAAAGGATATTTTAAAATCTATGTAAGTAGGTATGTACTACAAAACGAAATAATAAGAAATCAATGCTATATAAAAAAATAAATAAAAATAGTGCTGCAAGCAAAGCGCACAACGAGTTTTTAAAATCTTACTCACTTTCGAATCCTGCAGATTGTTCTTTAAATTATTTTCGAAAAAAAAGCAAAGAAATTTGTATTTGATTAATTCCAAAGACTTAACAAAATTAGCATTTAACTTAATACTTTAATGCCGCCTTTATAGGTATGTAAAGTAGGACCGCACAAATATAGAGGCATTAACTTACCAGCTTTTCCTTTCATCTCATTCTCCAGTGTGCCCTCTGAATCGGTAAGTGGTAAATCAATAAATTCTGTAGCCTCTACATTGGCTAAAGCCTCTTCACGTATCCAACGCAATTTACTCTGCTGCACGGCTAAAATAGCTTCATCTTCAGTGCTCAACAGGAATAAACAACTTTTGCCATCATTATTGCGTTTCGTTTTACAATCGAATGTATTCAAAGTGGGTAGACCATAATGATGCGGATAGGGTAGACTTTGCGTGAGCTCCGGAATTAAGCTGCAAGTGTCAGCAGCATATGCTCGAATTTCTAAGTTCTAAAGAAAATCGTATTTTATATATTAATATTAATTGTGATTTAAAACTATGCTACTGTGTTGATTTACATCATTGATAACATCCGTCAGCACAATTACACGTCGGTGATTGTATCTGCCTAGCAAATAGCTATTGCTTGTTAATTCTGTACAAACATTAATAGATTCCTTTATGCTGACTAGTTGTTTGTCGACAACGAAAGCGCCGCTGAGGTCCTGCAATGTAGTTGGAATTTAGAATGAGACTAAAAAGTGATGAAATTGAGTTGCCTCCTTAAATTATACCTGCAACGCTTCGATTTTATTCTTTGGTTCTGTTGACAGGGTTGTTTTTAACACTTGTGGCTGTGTTGCAGTCAAATCAAAGCTAATCAATTGATTTCCTTCACTACACGCATAATAATGGCCACTCCTCACGCAATTCTCTGCATTAATCCAGGGAGCTTCTATCTTTGCAGTCAAACCAGTTGCTTGGCCGGAAGTAGCAAAATATTGTGTTACTTCCAAATGACTATTCCACACGGGCAATACGTGATAAAGTATAGCACTTGAATAGAACCAGATTGCTGATTCTGCACGCTCTGACTGCAATGGCATCAACGACCATTCCCACTCAAGGCTGCCTGTATTTGCATTCCATCCACGGACCAACGAGGGTGCATGTCCCTGCACTGTGAGCATATCAAATCCATGATTTGAATTGGGACGGGCTGCAGCTGTACTGCTGGCATCGCCAACCTCGCCATTCGATACTTGAAGCAATTTAATATTACCACGGGCACTTGTTTCGAACAACTGCCGCCACAGGAGTTCACCGGTTTTAGGATCCAGTGAAGCGATTACATTTTCCTGTGTACTCACTAACAGGCGTGGCTGAAATGAATTCAATTCCAAGTGAGCCTGCCTTAGTGCACCTATCTGTAAACTGCGCCTATATTGATTTCGATTGAAATGGAGAAAAATAATAGTGGAAAATATTTTAAACGATTACGTGTCTGTTTCGAGCCTTCCAATCACTGGCTTACCAATCGAATTTCTTGATCTGATCCTCGTACAGCGCATTCACAAAGCCCACCAATAGAAGAAACACCATCGCCACACCGGCCCCAGTGCATTTTGCGTTTGTTTTCATTACTGCACTTTAAAGCGAAGCTACTTATCAAGTATTTTTAATTGAGTTTAGCCTATTTCTATACTCAATTTATGTGAACAATTTACCAACAAAAATTTATAATTCAACTTTAACTCATTCCATTAAAACCAACGTGAAAAAATCTAGGGTGAGTAAAAAAAAGAAAAGCGGGTGACTGTCAAAAGATGACAGGCGCAGTTTTTGCGGTAGTGTTGCCATGTAGCGTGCAAATTCAGTATATAGTGACAAAACCTGTGTTTATTTTGTAGCGTATACCAGTTTAAACATTTTTTTTACCGAAAATTAATCCTATATATGCTTACATCGCAGCGATATCTAAACTTGCGAATAATTATAACAGGGTTAACAAAAATGTAGCCAAAAAATGGCAACATTTATCCTATTGTGAATATGGCCGAAGCTAAATAAGAAGAACAGTGACATTTAAAAGATAAACAATGGAGTTTAATGAATATTTTCTGATAATGGGTCATATAAAAAGTATCCGTGGTTCTTCGTTACAAGATAATGTTGGTACCCACAAAACTGTCATGTGGTTGATGTTTAGCGCCTCCATTATCTCCGACAACTTGAGTGTCGATCTTGCTCTACCAGTTGCAAAATTTCATCGTCTTTTTCAGTGACTGGCCGACCAGAGCGAGGTGCATCTAATTTTTTATACAACCCAACACGAAACATATCCACGAATTTATTTATTTCGAAAGCTAGTATTTTGAATATGGAAAAACAAAATCATGTCTCAGAAAGAAAAAAGGTTACCTTTCGAATCTTGACCTGTTTTTTTTTTGGGTAAAAATTTTCATAAACAGAAAATTGTTTGTCAAAATTATATTTTTTCTTTGTTTTTCAAAATTTGAAATTTGTCACCTTAAACTTCACTTTGCATGCAAAGATGCTTGTGAAGTGAAGTTCACATTAACAAATTGCGTGCAACAAAATTTACTTCAGAAACGGGACTTAACACTAAAATGAACATCGTATGCATGAGTAACTATTTTTTTAACACAACACTGGCTCCTCACAATTGTGAATAAATTGATTTTAAGAAGAGGAGGTTGTGCTTACTTCTAGTGATTTCATGAATTTAATAAAATAAAAATGATTGAGAAGAAATCCGATAAAGCAAAACATGAAGGTAAACCACCACGCGATGATGGCGTTGAATTAGAAAATCAATTTATTATGCGGCTCCCAGAGGTAGGTACAAAAACAAATACAATTTTCATATTGACAACTAAACCGTCTTTGATTCCAGGAGCCAGCGAAAGCATTACACGAAGCCCTACAAACTGGTAATCTTAAGGACCGCGTAACCATAAAATTGGACAGCGATCTACGCTACGGTGAGTTACGTTTCGATCAGTGGCTACTGCATGCGAAGATCGTTGATTTGCCAACAATTATGGAATGCCTCAAAACAATCGATAACAAAAGTTTTTACAAATCTGCGGATATTTGTCAACTGGTAACTATGCAGTAAAAAGTTATAAGCAGTAGAAAGTTAAAATAAATTGTTATTTCCAGATGATTTGCAAAGAAGAACCAGACGCTATAGAGCCCGAAAAAGAAACTCCAAACAAAGGCAAGAAAAAAGATCCGAACAAGGTGGACAAAAAGTATCTTTGGCCACATGGTATTACGCCGCCTTGTAAGAATGTTCGCAAACGACGCTTTCGCAAAACGCTCAAGAAGAAAAACGTCGAAGCGCCTGAAATCGAAAAAGAAGTAAAACGTTTGTTTCGCGTCGACAATGAAGCGGTTAAAGTTGATTTTGATATTATCAACGAAGATAGTATCGACAAACATGTGCAAAGTACCAAGGATTACAATGATGGCGACGAAGAATATAATGACGAGATTTTGAATGAAGGTGAAAAAGCAAATGACTCTTCATCACAGAAGGACATCAACGTGGAATCAGATGGTGATGAAGACGATATACCCTCGAGTTCACAACAAATTGGAGGAGTTGGTGAACATGATATATTCGGCGAAGAGGTTTCATCCTCCGAAGATGACGAAGAACGACACGGATCGTCGCGTATGCGCGGCTTGGAAGAAATTTCACGTTTATCGGCGGATGATTCACGCATGTCAGACTTCTCAATGGGCGGAGGTGGTGGTGTCGGTGGCAGTGGTGTTGGTGGTAGCCATACAACAGCTGGCGGTACTGAGGGTAATGACATAAATAGTGGCAAAGACGAACTGACCGAGTTTAGTAAGTCTATGTTTGCTGGTGAGTGTAGTCCCAAGGCCGATGCCGATGAAATCGGTTTAAAGTTTAGTGGGTCAAATTCGAATTTAGCAGCTCCTACCGGTTACTATGAAGAACAAAAACGTAATATATACGATGATGATTATTCCAGTGAGGCAACCATCAATACACCACAGCTGAGTGTGGAGCAAATAAATGCGAAGATTGCTGAGTTGAGACGTCAACTAGACGATTTAAAAGTACAGCAAGCGCAGAAAGCACAAGAAATTTCAGCAATTCAAAATCCAACACTGAAACAACGCATGCAAGATACTTTGGATACATTGCTCAGTCAGATGGTGGAAAAAGAATTGGAAATAAAGGATTATGAGAATATGCTTTAAGAGGATGACGAACGAAGTGCCAATGAGAGGAGAAGAATTCATTTATTTTTATTTGATATATTTTTACTAACGATTAAAGATTGATTAAAAGTTACATACTTTACTACAAATAAAATTTTATTATAAATCAATACCTAATAATATCTATTGAAAAAATAATTTTGATTAAACGTCTTTAATACACTAGATATAATCTCACACGATGAACTTGCCAAATTCAGAAAAATAATATCAAATTAAAAGAAATCAACAATAATACAGGCGAACACTGATTCTGCTCTAATTTGTTAATAAATTTGAAGTATTTTTAGTCTGCTGAATACGAAAATAATAATATTATATTTTTTGTTGAATTGACTCTAGTTTTTGAGATAAAAGCAATCCATTTATACTGGAAATTAAATTTAAAAAAAGAGGATAATATTTGTTAAGACGTTTATCAAATGATTTCAAACAAACAAAGAGTTATAAAGAATAATAAAATTAATCATAAAAAAACAAAAACATACCAATAAGAGTTCAGGCAAACGCTTTTTATGGGATATTCTATGGTGTTTCTGGTCCGAACAGTCACTTTATGCAAGTTCCAGCAGTAGTCTGCAATCATATGGCGATCCCAACGACCTCCATAATCTTCATATCCTGGTGCAACCGTTCCCCTTGTTCTTCGCTATAATCAAGGTTGTCAGGAAATTTATCTAAATGACTGTACTGTGCAAATAATGCAATTTGATACTCATATTAGCTCCTAGTTTTAGGAAATTCTGGAGCATTTTGTCTACTATTTCTGAATATTTTTCAGCTCTGTTATGCGCCACATATTTGTTGACTACTGATACAAAGCTTATCAATGCTTCCAATTCAACTTGAGTCGTGTGTTTTATGACGACGGCCAGTCTTGTCCTGTTCCTGTTCATTATTCGCATTTCTATTATTATTTCTCATGTTATACTTCGAAAAAGACACGTTAATGTTTTATATAACGGTTTACCATGAGAACCAGAGCCAAATCAAACAAAATAATTTATTAGCTCAGTACTTCATAATCATATGTATCTAAATTGAACTTTGTTCGTGTTCATTGAACGATCACGAACAACTAATTTTACTGGTTTTTTCGTTCCTACATATTTTGGAAGGTAAAAAAAACCATTGTGTGAGTGAAGGACATAATAGTTTCCATGCGAGATGTTGTTTCTCTTAAAAATATCCTTGGGTTTCTCTAAATTGTAGAATTATTTTATTTATAAAATATTTAACAATTCTCTATAGACTGTCTATTTAAAGCTCATGCGCGCCTAGTGAAACTCAGGTAGAAACTCAAACAACCAAATAATTTCATTCAACCGATGATGTTCTCGTATTGAAATAATACACTTTATGTAACTCTCACTTGTTTGTAGTTCTGCTGTATAACTTAACATTATTTCCTGAAATTGATCTTAATCAATCATTTGGCAAATCTGTCCAAATTTAACCAGGCGAACATAATTCTCAAAGCCATAGACAATCTATTTATAATATGGTAAGCCTCTATTTCTCAAATTTAGTTTTCGGAAAATAGGAAAATTATTGCAAAATTGCAGAAAGTTTCCTTTTTCCTTTTCTCATTGTTTTTTAAGGATTGCGAAGAAAAGTAGTTTGCAAAAAGACTTGCAATTTTACTAGGCAAGCAGAATAATAAGACTGAAACTTTCTCCCACACAAAAACTGATGTACGTATGTACATAGTTTTTCAAGGGTAAAATGAATGCCACTGTTTGTACCTAAGTACTGTGGACAACTAAAAGGTGTGAAACAGTTCCTTTGTGTAATTTCTAAGAAAATGTGTAAAGGATTTTTAGATTCTGATTTTGCTTGCTAATGAACGATATCCTCCTGGTGGACTCAGTTGTGTGTTAGCAAATGATGAAAATGAATAAAATTGCATCGGACGACGTTAAATAATTGCCATTTTTATTTATAAGAGAATTACTTTTCGATCAGTATATGCGCATAGGTTATTTTATAATGTAAATGAATTCTATAATTTATAGGATTAAGCGAATATATAAATTAAATGCCCATTAAAATTGATTTTTAACAAAAGTAAATTTTTTAAATGCAACACTGCGCACTCGCCGCCTGACGGTGCAAATAGAAATAAATCTAATTGGGAGGGAAATTTAACGTCCATTTAAAAACCCGCGCTTGGGCCAATTCATAAGATCGAATGTGTCTTAATTTCAACAGCGGGTTCCCGTCGTCGGACGTAATTGTGGGTAGACCTTAACTTTAGCATATGTCTGAAACTAATAAATCAACAGTTTTCTTTTGGCAAAAATTGTGAAAAAATCGAGGGTGAATGAAAAAAAAGAAAACCGAATGACTGTCAAAAAGAGAACAGACTCAGTTTTGCGGTAGTGTTGCGAGCAAATTAAGTATACAATTTGTAGTCAATCGCGATAACGAACCCAGTTTAATTATTATATTTTATACAAAATGGTAATGCAAAAAACAAAAAATATGAATCTGCGGATGATTCACGAACGCTGATGACATCGGTTCAAAGTTTGGTGGCTCAAATTCCAATTTAGCTCCTTCTAACGGTAACTATGAAGAACAAAAATGCAGCTGAGTGTCGAGCAAATAAATGCGAACTTCGTTCGTGTTCATTGAAAGATCACGAACAATGAATTTTACTAGGCGCTCATACATTAGTAGACTACTACAACTACTTACAAAAATTTCAAAAATAATGTGCAAGTTTTTTTTTCACTTTAATGGTTTTATTGCCTACTTGTTTTTGGAAGATAAAAAAAAAAACATTGTGTGAATGAAGGACATAATAATTTATATGACTGGTAATTTATGGCTGTTAGGATATTATGTAGGTACGTGATAAAAAACTTTTCTTTTTTCCTCTAAAATTTAATGGTAGAAATTTTGTATTTATAGAATATTTGATATTCTCTGTAGAATGTCTATTTGAAGATCATGCGCGCCTAGTGAAACTCAGATAGAAATGTAAACAAACAACCAAATGAAATCCAATGATTTTCGCAGATTACAAACAATGCTCGATCGAATATCTCTAACATAAAAAAAATCAGTGTATTTAAGCCACCCTAATGTACCTTTTCTTTTTTTTGGCCCGATTTCCAGGGGAAATTATATCGCCATAACTGATTATTGAATTGTTGCTTTTTCTTTTATATTGTTAACTGTGTTTCGATTATAAATTTGTTTAATATGTTGGAGTGATCAATATTCGGCGTTTCTATAAATTCTGTAACAATATAAGTTTGGATGAGTTGCTGGTAATTGTCTCTTGTTGTGCTATATTTGGAGTATTTGAATAGCACGTGGTCAGTTGTTTCTATTGATTTACAGGCTTCACAAGTGTTATTATTCACTATGTTCATTCTATTTAGTGTTTCATTGCAGAAGCCGTGTCTTTATCCTTGCTTCTTTTCGTTCTATTCTTTTCTTTCTTTTGCTTCTTCTTAGTTCTTCTCTCGAACATTTTCACACCATTCGTTTGGGCTCTTGAATTTTTGTTGCATATTTAGAAGTTCACATAAACTTATATCTCAATTATATAATTCACTTGTGAATTATTCATGGCCCTTCGAGCCGGATAATAAACAGGATTTCCCTGTGTTATAATTCCAATCTTTAAATCAAATATTAACTCACGCCGGAGTTAATCACAATGTGTTCGCCAATGTTATTGCAATTTTACTAGGCGTCCATATATTGAGAAGACTGAAACTTTCTCCAACACAAAAACGTATGTATGTACATAATTTTTCAAACAGTTCCTTACTGTAATTTCTTAGAAAATGTCCAAAAGATTTCTAGATTCTGATTTTGCTTTCTTATGAACTATGGACTCAGTTTTGTGTTAGCTGATAATGAAAATATTTATTTGCTTTTGCTTTTTATTCAATGAAAGCAAAATGCTTAAGCAAATAAAATTTAGTACTACTTGTTGAAATTTAAATGTTTCTGCGTTTCAGGCAAATCGAATAACCGCGATTTATGAAGTGTGCAGTATAACTATATATTTAGGTGGTCGCTGTAGCGTAGCGGTAATGTCAAGGGATTCAAATCTAAGCACAGGTAAAAAAACAAAAACCACATCAAAATTTATACACGGCACCACCTCTTGGCAGGTAATGCCAAACCTACAAGAGTTAATAAAATTGCCTATGGAAAGCTTTTCACTTCACTATGCCGTTCGGATTCGGCATAAAACTGTAGGTCCCTTTCATTCATATACAAATATAACACGCACAACATGAGTGGATACGAAAAGCTTGACCTTTGGCGCAACGTGTGATAGTCGACACTGATAAACTGAAGTTCATTGTGGTAAAGGCATAACACTTGCCACAATCGCTGTCTATGTCTTAATTGGTGTCCTGTGTGATTGCATTCCCTCTCTCATTCTTCCTCTCACATATCAATCTTCCTTCTACTCAACACAATGCTCTGCATTCATAGGGATACACCCTGTGTGTTGAAAGTGTTAATAAAAAAAAAACAACGTTGGATATTCCTGAATCTAATGAATCAAGATTTTTTTTTTGGCATATCAACCCGAATTTTACTAGGCAAACATAACCACCAAATATGAAAGTGAATTAGCCACGGAGAGTTTATTTATGAAATTAAAACTTTATCTAAATTTTCGGTAAATGTTAGTAAATTCCTTAGAGTAATTAATGTCTTTTGTATTTTCACTAAATATCAGTGTGTGCGGAAAAAAACTTTCAATTTTACTAGGTGCTTATCTTGTACATATCAAATAGATACCAGTTATCTCAACTAAAGTTGACACACAGTTTAAGATTTCTCACACTTCCAAAATAAGAACTTACATATTCCAAGGATAAAAGGATTGAATCAGAAAGGCAAAATTCGGGGAAAACTGTGTATTGTAGTTTTATTTTATCTGTAAAGAGACAATTAGTAATGGTACAAAAAGATACAGGCCTAATTTCAAATATTTACATTTTTCTAACTGCATACAATAAATGTTTGGCACTTGCAAGTGCTTCTCTTCAAAGGAATTTTCTTATGCTTTCGGTAGAAGATTCACCATTTTGCAAGTACATTTTTTAGAATATCGCAACGTTGTTCAAGCGTTAAATTTAATTTTCTGTCATAATACGAGTTATTGACATTAAAGTTATCACACTTGAAATAACCAGTATTTCCAAATGTTAGATGGACCACCCTTTATAATCAAAATATTCTACAGCAATGCAATCAAAATAGCCGCTTTATTCCAAGTAATGAATACGATACGATATTGGTTGCTGGTTAGGCAAATTTGTATGTTTATTCATCATAAATACTATCAAATTACTTCTAATCGTTGAAAGCCGCACAAATTCGGCAGCTCTGCATATGTAGTATACACAAAAGTGAATGACGAACAAAATTCAAATCCATTAGCAAATATTTGTAAAAAAATGTAAATTAAATACTCCTTTGGGTTTCGATGTGTGTCGTTTATTTGTACAAAACATGAATACATCATGTAGGTAGATGTAAATCTAGTTTCAATTAATATTTGATATAAAAAAAATAAATATATCAAACCAAGAAAAAAAAAGACAGAGTAGACTGTAGGCAGTTAATACAAAATTGCCTTAAAACATATTACAAGCGGAACATTTACGATTATATAATGCATATAAACTAAATTTAATAAAATAGAATCTTATAAACGAATTTCGTTTTTTTTAAATTTTCTTCATAATAGTTATGCACGTTTTAGCACGTTCATTCCCAATTACCAAGTCAACTGATCTGGCAGACCACCAGGATATTCGCCAGTTAGGCAAGCAGTACAATAACCGCTTTTGCTTGGATTGTTTACTTGACGATTCATTTGTACTGCCTTCACCAAACCCTCAACACTTAAATATGCCAAACTGTCCGCACCGACTTGCTGCGCCAGCTGCTCAGAGTCCCATTTACTAGCAATCAACTCTTCACTTGTTGGTATATTAATACCCATGTAACAGGGATAATGCAACGGTGGGCTGGCAATACGTATATGCACTTCCTTAACGCCCGCCTCACGTAACAGCTTAACAATAGGTCCTATAGTATGACCACGTACGATTGAATCATCAATTAGTACGAGGCGCTTGCCTTTAACATTCTCTGAGAGTGCACCGAACTTTTTGGCGACACCCAGCTGACGCAATCGCGTTGATGGTTGAATGAAGGTGCGGCCCACATAACGATTTTTGCAGAGCACCTCAGCGAAGTCCAAACCGCTCTCACGTGCATAACCATGCGCCGCCGCAGTACCTGATTCCGGCACAGAGCTTACAATATCCGCTTGAATGGGAGCCTCACGTGCCAATTGTCGCCCACATTGCATGCGCACCGAATACACCATTTGTCCTTCAAATATAGAATCACCTCGCGCAAAATACACGTACTCGAATATACAGAATGCCATTTTCTTCTGCTCGGGCGGCTCGACAATATCAATGGTACGGAAGCCGTTACGTGTGAGCTCAACAATCTCACCGGGTTCCACTTGACGTACATACCGTGCACCGATCGAAAGAAAACCACAACTTTCGCTAGACACCACCCAGCCTTCAGCGTGTGCATCTTCGGGTTTCATATCTTTGCCCATGTTCAAGGGCAGTATCTTGCCCAAACACAACGGACGATTACCAAACGGGTCACGCACTGCATAGATTTTATCCTTTAACATGATAACCAGCGAATAAGAGAGCGGCGCAATTTGCATGAAACGGCGTATGCGCGCAGGCCAATCGGGCCCGTCTAACTCGGAAACGCCTTCAGGGCTGCAGCAAAGTGACTGGGTTATTAGCTCACTGTCGCTGTGTGTTGACAAGCCAACACCACGTCTCAGCAGTTCACGTCGCAACGAGCTTGACTGCACCACCTCGCCGTTGTGTGCCAACGCCATGGCACCGTGCGCTGTATGCACAACGAACGGTTGACAATTCACCACATCCGAAGCAGCTGACGTTGAGTAACGTGTGTGTCCAATACCCAGGTTTCCTTTCAACTTTTTAATCGAATCATCATTGAAGAGCGTACTAATTAAGCCCATGCCCTTGTGCACGTTGAAATTTTTTGAACATTTGCCCTCGCTGGTAACAATTCCCGCAGATTCTTGTCCGCGGTGCTGTAGCGCAACCAAACCCAAACATATCATGTGCGCTATATCGATTTGCGTAGGCCAATCCCCGGTAGCAATGGCGCCGAATACTCCACATTCATGCGTTAAACCGGTTACTTCGCTGCCCTTGGGCTGTAGTTGTTTATATTGCTTCACGGGAAAGGAATCCGGTGAAGGCTTTTCCACAACATTATTTCCTTGTGCAGTGATAGCAGCTGCAGCAGTTGCCCCTTCCATCTCCATTTTATCAGTATTCCTACGTGGTAGATTTATTTTAATAATTTTATATTGATACTGAAATGAATGTTCTCTGTTCTAAACTTACGCAATTGCAGTTATTTGTTTAGCAACTCTTCTTTTTTCCTTAGCTTATTTACTGCTAATTTAAACCAACGTGCTCGCAGGCGCACTCAAAGAGTGAATGAAAAAGTTATCAGACATTGTGATCGTTTATTATTCGAGTCGGTCTTAATTAATGTGAGTTAACAACTCTGCTTTAACAAGAACGGGTGGAAATGGAAGAAATTAATGAAAAAAAAGAAATCTATTGTGAACGTTGCGGTATTGCCATTCGTGTAACAAATCCCAACGAACTGAAAATATGTGTAAAGCTGTTGTGTTCGCTTTTCGGCTTAAGACGGAAATCTGGTGACAGATGTCCAGGGCACAATGAGATTACGGAGGGAGCACTTTTCGCAGCTGCTTAATGGCGATGATGGTAATAATCCCGTCACTGCGGAATCCACTCCGGAAACCCCAATCTCTGACGGCGTTGAAGTACCGCCGCCTGACTGTTAAGGAGGTCTTAACAGCCATTGCTCGGCTGAAAAACAATAAGGCTGCAGGTGCAGATGTCCTGCCTGCTCAGTTGTTTAAGACCGGAGGCGAAGAGCTCAAAAAACGCATGCATGAGCTTCTATGCAGAATATGGTCAGATGAAAGCATGCCAAGTGATTGGAACCTCAGCGTACTCTGCCCAATCCATTAGAAAGGTGATTCCACGATCTGCGACAACTACCGTGGGATAAGCCTTCTTAATATTGCATATAAGGTTCTATCGAGACTGAAGCCCATCGTCAACAAACTGATTGGACCTTGTCAGTGTGGCTTCAGGCCTGTTAAATCCTCCATCGACCAGATATTCACACTACGCCAAATTCTGGAAAAGACCCGAGAAAAACAGATCGACACCGCCTTCGACAGCACGATTAGGGATCACTTGTACGCCGCAATGTCTGATTTTGGTATCCCTGCAAAGGTCAAAATTTATATAAAAGTTAATAGTTTGCTTACGATTCTATAAGTTTATATGTTTGGCAAATATGAGTTTACATGTATCCCATTAGTAGTTTAGTCACTTTGTTTGTATGTGACCGGGACATTGTATTATAACTAGTGTTGTTCCGATACAGGAAGATACAATAAGTAATACAAATTTATAAAAGAAAAACAAAAATAATCTATTTATTTAATAAACGTAAAATAAACATTGCATTCCAGTTATTGTTGAAAAATTCAGAATCCGGAATACAGTTTAAAGAGGTTTATCAATATCAGACAGAAAAAGGCAGTTTCTCCTCTCAGAATCTATGTACACATGGCACCTGCTTTAAAGAATAAATATTCACATAAAGAAAACTTCTTGCTATCTGTGTGTGATGAATGATCTTTGAAACGGTTAGATTTTTTTCAAAAATTCAACTTTCATGTTAAAGTTCATGCTTTTCTGACGGACATAGGCTATTTATCCGCCCACTGCCACGCCCGCAAAAAGAGTAAAAGAGTAAATAAAAAAGCATTCACTTCAAATTGAAAACACATCCATAAGGAATGTATTTTTATTTCATATTTTTATAGTCATATTTTACAACGGAATTTGTTTTTCATTTTTGATACAATAACGTTACCCAAACGTGCAGCATTTAGCTGTTCATCTTGAAAACGGACAGCGTGAGTATTTTACCTCGGAGAATGTCGCGCAAAGAGCGGAAACACCACCAGAAACGACATTGACAGCATTTTTCAAGTTGCTAAAACGTTATTGTATGCAGAAGTACCAAGTTATTTTACATGGAATTCAACAAAAAAAGAATTTCAACGTCGTAAGCAAGGGAATCGAGTTGATGGCCATATACATCTGTTTTCAATTGATTCTGTAGGGCGAATTTATACTGTTCATCCTAATAATGCTGAATGCTTTTATTTCCGATTGTTATTGCTCAATGTTCGTGGACCAATATCATTTCAGCAGTTAAGAACAGTTGATGGACATGTTGGTACAACATAACGTGAAGCATGTCAAAGTTTAGATCTATTGGAACATGATACGCATTGGGATGACACATTAGCAGATGCATCAGCATCTGCCCATCCACTACAAATTCGTTCGCTATTTGCAATTATTTTGACTACGTGTAATCCATCGAATCCAGTTGATTTGTGGACTAAATATCGAAATTACATGTTGGAAGATATTTTACGTAGAGTGCGTCGAATTAATTCCAATCCTGAAATAGGTTTTACACCGGCAATTTATAACGAGGCATTGATTATGATTGAATATTTGTGTATGATGATGGCAAACAAAGCATTAGCACATTTAGGAATGACAGCACCAAATCAGTCCATGCATGATATATTTAATCAAGAATTATAACGTGAAAACCAATATGACTCGAATACATTGAATTCATACTTTCAAGCAAATGTTCCGAAATTAAATGGTCAACAAAAAAGAGTATAAAACTAAACTTTTTTAATATCATTGCTTTTAGCAACAATACGTTAATTATGCACAGTGAAACGTCCCCATGCACGTTATTTTTGTATAAAATTGGAAAACTGCTCTTCCTTCCCTTCCAAAAAATACACGTAACGGTCACAATACAATGGCTTCAAATTAATAGTATTATTGCAATGTTGGTCATTGCCTTGCATGCTTGCATAATGGTTTTTCACAGACCAAGCAGCGAGGAAATACTGGGACAATGTACTCGATACCCACCAGATACTTGCATAAAAGCATCAAATACAAAAACTACTAGGTACTCGAAAAAAGAATCGAGTATTTACTTTAAGTTACTTGTATCGTACCAACACTACCATAATTATAACTGACCCTACTTTTGTCTTCAGGTAAGTGAAATTTTCTTACTTCACGTTACAACAAACAAACAAAAAATGTATTTGTTATGTACATATGTTGAGGTGAGGCCTAGCACGATGCACCCTTATTTTACTAAATACCAAGATTTTATGCATCATATTTCAAGAAATATTATTTCAAATGAATACAAAAGTCCCACAAATGGGTCAAGTTGCGCATCACACAATGCACTCTTATCGCTTCATCTCGTTATGAATTTGTTAATGATGCCTTGTTGCATGTGAACTGTAATATCCTACCAAGGAATACGATTATGGCGACGAAGAGTATAATGACGAGACTTTGAATGATGGCGGAAAAGAAAGTGACTCATCATCGCAGGATATCAACGTGGAATCAGTTGATGATGAAGACGATGTACCATCGAGTTCACAACAATTTGGCGGAGTTGGTGAACATGATATATTGGGCGAAAAGGTTTCATCCTCCGATGATGACGAAAACGACACAAATCTTCTTTTCGCTTGGCTTTGGAAAAAATTTCACGTTTGTCGGCTGATGATTCACTCATGTAGTGGTCGCTGTGGCGTAGTGGTAGTGCGTTGGACTGTTACGTAGAGCGCCCAGGGTTCGAATCTCGGCACAGGCATAATCAAAAAGTACAAAAAAATAATTTTTCTAGACAACACTACCTCTTGCCAGGCATTGGCAAACTTATTAGAGTAAAATAAACTTACTAGAACTACAAAAATTTCACAAATATTGTGCGTATTTTTTTCAATTTAATGATTTTTTGGATTCTTCTGTGGCCTTTACTTTACGTATTTTCGTGCCTGGTAGGCAAACAAAGAAACATGTGAATGAAGGACATAATAGTTTCCCATGCGAAATTCTGTTTCTTTTCAACATATCCTTGCTTTTCTCCAAATTTAATGGTAGAAATATTTTATTTATGTATATGTGGAAATATGTATTTTAGTGGAAATGTAAACAAACAACCAAAAAGTACTTAAATGAAATCCAATGATTTTCGCAGATTACAAGCAATGCTCGCTCGAATATCTCCAACATAAATCAAATCGATCAATCAATCATTTAACATGTCTCTCCGATTTTAACCAGGATAACATAACTCTCAAACTCGATAAGCCTTCGACAAGTTTTATATTTCTAAAATATCCATTCCATAGATTGGCTAGTTGAAGGTCATGCGCGCCTAATAGAACTCAGATATAAATGTAAACAAACAATCAAAATGTACTTAACTGAAATCCAAGGATTTGCGCACATTACAAACAATGCTCGCTCGAATATATCTAACATAAACCAAGGACAAGTTATTTATATTGTAAAATATTTGTAAATTCCATGTAAACTGTCTAGTTGAAGGTCATGCGCGCCTAGTATAACTCAGATATAAATGTAAACAAACAATCAAACTGTACTTAACTGAAATCCAAGGATTTGTGCACATTACAAATAATGCTCGCTCGAATATATCTAACATAAACCAAGGACAAGTTATTTATATTGTAAAATATTTGCAAATTCCATGTAAACTGTCTAGTTGAAAGTCATGCGCGCCTAGTAGAACTCAGATATAAATGTAAACAAACAATCAAACTGTACTTAACTGAAATCCAAGGATTTGTGCACATTACAAACAATGCTCGCTCGAATATATCTAACATAAACCAAGGACAAGTTATTTATATTGTAAAATATTTGTAAATTCCATGTAAACTGTCTAGTTGAAAGTCATGCGCGCCTAGTAGAACTCAGATATAAATGTAAACAAACAATCAAACTGTACTTAACTGAAATCCATGGATTTGTGCACATTACAAATAATGCTCGCTCGAATATATCTAACATAAACCAAGGACAAGTTATTTATATTGTAAAATATTTGCAAATTCCATGTAAACTGTCTAGTTGAAAGTCATGCGCGCCTAGTAGAACTCAGATATAAATGTAAACAAACAATCAAACTGTACTTAACTGAAATCCAAGGATTTGTGCACATTACAAACAATGCTCGCTCGAATATATCTAACATAAACCAAGGACAAGTTATTTATATTGTAAAATATTTGCAAATTCCATGTAAACTGTCTAGTTGAAGGTCATGCGCACCTAGTAGAACTCAGATGTAAATGTAAACAAACAATCAAACTGTACTTAACTGAAATCCAAGGATTTGTGCACATTACAAACAATGCTCGCTCGAATATATCTAACATAAACCAAGGACAAGTTATTTATATTGTAAAATATTTGTAAATTCCATGTAAACTGTCTAGTTGAAGGTCATGCGCGCCTAGTATAACTCAGATATAAATGTAAACAAACAATCAAACTGTACTTAACTGAAATCCATGGATTTGTGCACATTACAAATAATGCTCGCTCGAATATATCTAACATAAACCAAGGACAAGTTATTTATATTGTAAAATATTTGCAAATTCCATGTAAACTGTCTAGTTGAAAGTCATGCGCGCCTAGTAGAACTCAGATATAAATGTAAACAAACAATCAAACTGTACTTAACTGAAATCCAAGGATTTGTGCAAATTACAAACAATGCTCGCTCGAATATATCTAACATAAACCAAGGACAAGTTATTTATATTGTAAAATATTTGCAAATTCCATGTAAACTGTCTAGTTGAAGGTCATGCGCACCTAGTAGAACTCAGATGTAAATGTAAACAAACAATCAAACTGTACTTAACTGAAATCCAAGGATTTGTGCACATTACAAACAATGCTCGCTCGAATATATCTAACATAAACCAAGGACAAGTTATTTATATTGTAAAATATTTGTAAATTCCATGTAAACTGTCTAGTTGAAGGTCATGCGCGCCTAGTATAACTCAGATATAAATGTAAACAAACAATCAAACTGTACTTAACTGAAATCCATGGATTTGTGCACATTACAAATAATGCTCGCTCGAATATATCTAACATAAACCAAGGACAAGTTATTTATATTGTAAAATATTTGCAAATTCCATGTAAACTGTCTAGTTGAAAGTCATGCGCGCCTAGTAGAACTCAGATATAAATGTAAACAAACAATCAAACTGTACTTAACTGAAATCCAAGGATTTGTGCAAATTACAAACAATGCTCGCTCGAATATATCTAACATAAACCAAGGACAAGTTATTTATATTGTAAAATATTTGTAAATTCCATGTAAACTGTCTAGTTGAAGGTCATGCGCGCCTAGTATAACTCAGATATAAATGTAAACAAACAATCAAACTGTACTTAACTGAAATCCAAGGATTTGTGCACATTACAAATAATGCTCGCTCGAATATATCTAACATAAACCAAGGACAAGTTATTTATATTGTAAAATATTTGCAAATTCCATGTAAACTGTCTAGTTGAAAGTCATGCGCGCCTAGTAGAACTCAGATATAAATGTAAACAAACAATCAAACTGTACTTAACTGAAATCCAAGGATTTGTGCACATTACAAACAATGCTCGCTCGAATATATCTAACATAAACCAAGGACAAGTTATTTATATTGTAAAATATTTGTAAATTCCATGTAAACTGTCTAGTTGAAAGTCATGCGCGCCTAGTAGAACTCAGATATAAATGTAAACAAACAATCAAACTGTACTTAACTGAAATCCATGGATTTGTGCACATTACAAATAATGCTCGCTCGAATATATCTAACATAAACCAAGGACAAGTTATTTATATTGTAAAATAATTGCAAATTCCATGTAAACTGTCTAGTTGAAGGTCATGCGCACCTAGTAGAACTCAGATATAAATGTAAACAAACAATCAAACTGTACTTAACTGAAATCCAAGGATTTGTGCACATTACAAACAATGCTCGCTCGAATATATCTAACATAAACCAAGGACAAGTTATTTATATTGTAAAATATTTGCAAATTCCATGTAAACTGTCTAGTTGAAGGTCATGCGCACCTAGTAGAACTCAGATATAAATGTAAACAAACAATCAAACTGTACTTAACTGAAATCCAAGGATTTGTGCACATTACAAACAATGCTCGCTCGAATATATCTAACATAAACCAAGGACAAGTTATTTATATTGTAAAATATTTGTAAATTCCATGTAAACTGTCTAGTTGAAAGTCATGCGCGCCTAGTAGAACTCCGATATAAATGTAAACAAACAATCAAACTGTACTTAACTGAAATCCATGGATTTGTGCACATTACAAATAATGCTCGCTCGAATATATCTAACATAAACCAAGGACAAGTTATTTATATTGTAAAATATTTGCAAATTCCATGTAAACTGTCTAGTTGAAAGTCATGCGCGCCTAGTAGAACTCAGATATAAATGTAAACAAACAATCAAACTGTACTTAACTGAAATCCAAGGATTTGTGCACATTACAAACAATGCTCGCTCGAATATATCTAACATAAACCAAGGACAAGTTATTTATATTGTAAAATATTTGTAAATTCCATGTAAACTGTCTAGTTGAAAGTCATGCGCGCCTAGTAGAACTCAGATATAAATGTAAACAAACAATCAAACTGTACTTAACTGAAATCCAAGGATTTGTGCACATTACAAACAATGCTCGCTCGAATATATCTAACATAAACCAAGGACAAGTTATTTATATTGTAAAATATTTGCAAATTCCATGTAAACTGTCTAGTTGAAGGTCATGCGCACCTAGTAGAACTCAGATGTAAATGTAAACAAACAATCAAACTTTACTTAACTGAAATCCAAGGATTTGTGCACATTACAAACAATGCTCGCTCGAATATATCTAACATAAACCAAGGACAAGTTATTTATATTGTAAAATATTTGCAAATTCCATGTAAACTGTCTAGTTGAAAGTCATGCGCGCCTAGTAGAACTCAGATATAAATGTAAACAAACAATCAAACTGTACTTAACTGAAATCCAAGGATTTGTGCACATTACAAACAATGCTCGCTCGAATATATCTAACATAAACCAAGGACAAGTTATTTATATTGTAAAATATTTGTAAATTCCATGTAAACTGTCTAGTTGAAAGTCATGCGCGCCTAGTAGAACTCAGATATAAATGTAAACAAACAATCAAACTGTACTTAACTGAAATCCAAGGATTTGTGCACATTACAAACAATGCTCGCTCGAATATATCTAACATAAACCAAGGACAAGTTATTTATATTGTAAAATATTTGCAAATTCCATGTAAACTGTCTAGTTGAAGGTCATGCGCACCTAGTAGAACTCAGATGTAAATGTAAACAAACAATCAAACTTTACTTAACTGAAATCCAAGGATTTGTGCACATTACAAACAATGCTCGCTCGAATATATCTAACATAAACCAAGGACAAGTTATTTATATTGTAAAATATTTGTAAATTCCATGTAAACTGTCTAGTTGAAGGTCATGCGCGCCTAGTATAACTCAGATATAAATGTAAACAAACAATCAAACTGTACTTAACTGAAATCCATGGATTTGTGCACATTACAAACAATGCTCGCTCGAATATATCTAACATAAACCAAGGACAAGTTATTTATATTGTAAAATATTTGCAAATTCCATGTAAACTGTCTAGTTGAAGGTCATGCGCACCTAGTAGAACTCAGATGTAAATGTAAACAAACAATCAAACTGTACTTAACTGAAATCCATGGATTTGTGCACATTACAAACAATGCTCGCTCGAATATATCTAACATAAACCAAGGACAAGTTATTTATATTATAAAATATTTGTAAATTCCATGTAAACTGTCTAGTTGAAGGTCATGCGCACCTAGTAGAACTCAGATATAAATGTAAACAAACAATCAAACTGTACTTAATTGAAATCCAAGGATTTGTGCACATTACAAACAATGCTCGCTCGAATATATCTAACATAAACCAAGGACAAGTTATTTATATTGTAAAATATTTATAAATTCCATGTAAACTGTCTAGTTGAAAGTCATGCGCGCCTAGTAGAACTCAGATATAAATGTAAACAAACAATCAAACTGTACTTAACTGTAATCCAAGGATTTGTGCACATTACAAACAATGCTCGCTCGAATATATCTAACATAAACCAAGGACAAGTTATTTATATTGTAAAATATTTATAAATTCCATGTAAACTGTCTAGTTGAAAGTCATGCGCGCCTAGTAGAACTCAGATATAAATGTAAACACACAATCAAACTGTACTTAACTGAAATCCAAGGATTTGTGCACATTACAAACAATGCTCGCTCGAATAACTTTAGCATCTGTCTGAAACTAATAAATCAACAGTTTTCTTTTGGCAAAAATTGTGAAAAAATCGAGGGTGAATGAAAAAGAAAGAAAATCTAATGACTGTCAAAAAGAGGACAGACTCTGTTTTGCGGTAGTGTTGCGAGCAAATTAAGTATACAATTTGTAGTCAATCGCGATAACGAACCAAGTTTAATTATTATATTTTATAAAAATGGTAATGCAAAAAAAAAAAAAAAATATGAATCTGCGGATGATTCACGAACGCTGATGACATCGGTTCAAAGTTTGGTGGCTCAAATTCCAATTTAGCTCCTTCTAACGGTAACTATGAAGAACAAAAATGCAGCTGAGTGTCGAGCAAATAAATGCGAACTTCGTTCGTGTTCATTGAAAGATCACGAACAATGAATTTTACTAGGCGCTCATACATTAGTAGACTACTACAACTACTTACAAAAATTTCAAAAATAATGTGCAAGTTTTTTTTTCACTTTAATGGTTTTATTGCCTACTTGTTTTTGGAAGATAAAAAAAAAAACATTGTGTGAATGAAGGACATAATAATTTATATGACTGGTAATTTATGGCTGTTAGCATATTATGTAGGTACGTGATAAAAAACTTTCGTTTTTTCCTCTAAAATTGAATGGTAGAAATTTTGTATTTATAGAATATTTGATATTCTCTGTAGAATGTCTATTTGAAGATCATGCGCGCCTAGTGAAACTCAGATAGAAATGTAAACAAACAACCAAATGAAATCCAATGATTTTCGCAGATTACAAACAATGCTCGATCGAATATCTCTAACATAAAAAAAATCAGTGTGTTTAAGCAACCCTAATGTACCTTTTCTTTCTTTATCCTTGCTTCTTTTCGTTCTATTCTTTTCTTTCTTCTTCTTCATCTTAGTTATTCTCTCGAACATTTTCACACCGTTCGTTTGGGCTCTTTAATTTTTGTTGCACATTTAAAAGTTCATTTAAAAAAGAATTTTATTGAATTTAATTTAAATACAAATTTCCTGTTTTTTGATATTTCAATTATATTGATATTTCAATTATATTATCAACCACTTGTGAATTATTCATGGTCCTTCGAGCCGGATAATAAACAGGATTTCCTTATGTTATAATCCCAATCTTTAAATTAAATTAATTTTGACTCAGACCGGATTTGATCACAGTGTATTATTGCAATTTTACTAGGCGTGCATATATTGAGAGGGGGGCCTGGGGCGTAGGACACAAGGTAAAGTTCGTGACAGTCGCAGGTGCGTCCATGGTCGATCCTTGCGCTTCTACGTTTCAAGTCGACACACAGCCTCCTCGTGGCGTCCCCTGGATAGCGATCTGACAACCGTCAGTGAGTTAACTAATGTGTGCGGCGGGCTTCTCCATGGCCTTGAATGAATGGTTGTGCGTCGGGTTTGGAACCCACCACGTTAAAATACCCTCCAATGAAACCTCCAAACAAGCCTCGGATAATGAACCCCTCTAATATTGACGACTCCCGCAAACGCCCAAAGGACAACGATTTACGGATATGCACCTGGAATGTCCGAACCCTCTACAGGGAAGGTGCCTCTATCCAGCTGGTGGATGTCCTCCAAAAATATAAAGCTGACATCACCGCTGTACAGGAAATGCGATGGACGGGACAGGGTTGCTCCAAAAGAGCATCCTGTGATATCTACTACAGCTGTCATGCGTCGAGACACGAATTTGGTGTTGGATTTGTGGTTGGGAAGAGACTGCGTCATCTAGTCTCGAGGTTCACAGCGGTGAACGAGCGCCTAGCCACTATCCGCATCAAGGCAAAATTCTTCAACATCAGCCTAATTTGTGTCCATGCCCCGACGGATGAGAAGGATGAAACGACCAAAGATGACTTCTACGAGCTCCTCGACAAAGCTTATGAGCATTGCCCCCGCCACGATGTTAAAATCGTGTTAGGCGACTTTAATGCCAAGGTGGGCAAGGAGAGTCACTTTGGTCCGACGATCGGAAAATTCAGTCTCCACGACGAAGCCACCGATAACGGTATGAGACTGATCGACTTCGCCGCGGCACGAAACATGACAGTTAGTAGCACCAGATTCCAACATAAGGATATCCATAAGGCCACTTGGCTGTCCCCTGATCAAAACACACGAAACCAAATTGATCACGTTGTGATCGACGGAAGGCACGCTTCCAATGTACTAGACGTACGCACAATACGTGGTGCAAACATCGACTCAGACCACTACTTGGTTGCAGCCAAGGTCTGCACACGTATATGTGTAGCAAATCGCGTACGGATAGGTACAAAGAGAAAGCTGGATGTCGAAAAGCTGCAATCACAACAGACAGCCAAAGTCTTTGCCAACCAACTTGCACTTCTCCTTTCGCAAAACACCCCTCAACTTGATGATATATGCGCACAGTGGACGCACATTTCCCGCTCTATGCGTACGGCTGCCGAAGAGGTGCTAGGCTACCACCGTCGACGGAGAAATATGTGGTACGACCAAGAGTGTCGCGATGCTACTGAAGCAAAAAACGCAGTCTATAGAGCCACCCTGCAGTCAGTTGCAACGCGAGCTGCTAAGGAGCGATACAGAAAGTTGAGGAGGGAGGAGAAACGTCTTTTCAGGCGCAAGAAAAGAGATGAAGAAAGACGCGAGTTCAATGATATCGAAATGTTGCGGGACAGGAACGAGGTCCGAAAATTCTTTGAAAGAATAAGACGCCTGACTCTTGGTTTGAAGACCGGGGCCTCTTCCTGCAAGGATGAAGATGGAAATCTGGTGACAGATATCCAGGGCATAATGAGATTATGGAGGGAGCACTTTTCGCAGCTGCTTAATGGCGAAGACGGCAATAATCCCGCCACTGCGGAACCCACTCCGGAAACCCCAATCACTGACGGCGTTGAAGTACCGCCGCCTGACTATGAGGAGGTCTTAACAGCCATTGCTCGGCTGAAAAACAATAAGGCTGCAGGTGCAGATGGCCTGCCTGCTGAGTTGTTTAAGACCGGAGGCGAAGAGCTCAAAAAACGCATGCATGAGCTTCTATGCAGAATATGGTCAGATGAAAGCATGCCAAGTGATTGGAATCTCAGCGTACTCTGCCCAATCCATAAGAAGGGTGATTCCACGTTCTGCGCCAACTACCGTGGGATCAGCCTTCTTAATATTGCATATAAGGTTCTATCGAGCGTACTGTGCGAAAGACTGAAGCCCATCGTCAACAAACTGATTGGACCTTATCAGTGTGGCTTCAGGCCTGGTAAATCCACCATCGACCAGATATTCACACTACGCCAAATCCTGGAAAAGACCCGAGAAAAACAGATCGACACCCATCATCTATTTGTCGATTATAAAGCCGCCTTCGACAGCACGATTAGGGATCACTTGTACGCCGCAATGTCTGATTTTGGTATCCCTGCAAAGCTCATTCGTCTTTGCAAAATGACACTGACCAACACCACCAGCGCAGTGAAAATTGGGACAGACCTCTCCGCACCATTTGATACCAAAAGAGGTTTCAGACAAGGTGACTCCCTATCGTGCGACTTCTTTAACCTAATGCTGGAGAAAATAATTCGAGCTGCGAACATCGACATCTCTGGCACTATCTTCTACAAGAGTGTCATGCTGCTAGCATACGCTGATGATATTGACATCATTGGCAAAAACGCTCGAGCAGTCAGTGCAGCATTCTCCAACCTGGAAAGGGAGTCTCGTCGTGTGGGTCTAGTGGTGAACGAGGACAAAACGAAATACCTTGTGTCAACAAACAAAGAGTCACGGCGTCTTGGACAAAATGTCACTGTTGACAACTACACTTTTGAAGTCGTCAAGGATTTCGTTTATTTAGGATCCAGCATAAACACCAACAATAATGTCAGCCTTGAGATCAAGCGGAGACTAACTCTTGCCAACAGGTGTTACTACGGGCTCAGTAGGCAATTGAGAAGTAGAGCCCTCTCTCGACCGACGAAAATAACGCTCTATAAGTCCCTCATCCTTCCCGTCCTAATGTATGGCGCAGAGACGTGGACATTGACCATCAATGATGAGAGACTGTTAGGAGCGTTCGAGAGGAAGATACTCCGTAAGATCTACGGTCCAGTATGCGTGGATGACGTGTTTCGAATAAGATGGAACAATGAGCTGTATGAGCTGTACGCCGACACTGACATAGTCAAGCGTATAAAACTCCAGCGGCTTCGCTGGCTGGGTCATGTTGAGCGAATGGAAGAAAGCGCTCCGGCTAGAAAGGTGTTTTATTCGAACCACGGTGGAGGATCACGCAGAAGGGGACGTCCTAATCTCCGTTGGAAAGACCAGGTGCAGGGCAACCTGACTGCACTTGGCCTTATCAACTGGCGCCAGCGCGCGCATAGCAGAAGTGACTGGCGAAGCTTTGTGGAGGCGGCCAAGACCGATCATCGGTTGTAGCGCCAGCTAAGTAAGTAAGTAAGCATATATTGAGAATACTTTCCAGTTAACTCAAATAGATTTTTTCGAAACTTTCCCAACACAGAAACTTATGTATGTATGTACATAATTTTTCATATCTGTGCGTATTTTTTTTTTTTTTCATTTTAATGGTTTTATGGCTTCTCATGTGGCTTTCAATATACGCATTTACGTGCCTGCATGTTTTTGGAAGGTAAACAAAAAATTATTGTGTGAATGAATGACATAATTGTATCCCATGCTGTTAGCACTTAGGTACCTTATAATAAAGAAATGTTGTTTCTTCTTACCTGATAATAAAGAAATGTTGTTTCTTCTTAAAAACAAAAATTTGTATTTCCATCCTCTAAAACTGAATGGTAGAAATATTTAATTTATAAAATATTTGAAAATTCCTAGCTCATGCGCGCCTAGTGAAACTCAGATAGAAATGTAAGCAAACAATTAATTTCATGCAACCGATGATGTTCTCTTATTGAAATAATATTCTTTATAACTCTTTCACTTATTTTTAGTTTTTCTGGATAACCTAATAATATTACTGAAACTGATCAATTAATCAATCATTTGGTAAATCTGCCCGTATGTAACCAGGCGAATACAACTCTCAAAGCCATACACTCGACAACGATATTCTCCTAATGGACACAGTTGTGTGTTAGCTGATATTGGTAATATTTAACCCTTCCCTTTGCATACTGCCATATGTAAATATATGGTCCCACCACTTAAGACGGTAATAGTGTCGTTATCTTATGTTCAATATACAAACCGCAATATGGGTTTCGATTGCAGCTTTCTATATATGGGCATACATAACGGTATTAGAAAGCGGCAGCTGTCAAAATTTGTTGCAAATTTTATGTGAAAAATTACGTTTTTTTACACAAGTAAATTTTTAGATTTTCAAACAGAAAAATTTATAAAAAAATTGCAATTTGCCGGTCTGAGAACTCGCGAATGTTATGAAGTTGACTAGAAACTTGGCAAATCTTGCCTATGTTTTGTTGTGCTGATGCGAGTTGTTTTCTTTCCACTGAGGAAACATTTTCGGGCAAATCTGGCACTCCTGTCCTTGAGAAACTGGGAATTCGGCCACCTCAATGAGTGCCTGGTGCTGCATAATCTGAGGACCTTCGTTGGGACTCAATGACATGAGTGTTGATGCAATTATTGACTCCAATGAACTCATTTTCTTTTGAATTTGATTGATCATTTGTGTTTGAAATGCCAAATTTTAATAGAAACTGTGTATGAATCAAACTCGCCTCTGTCGCTTGATGGAGGGCGCATAGTGGATGCATATGAGGTGTCCAACATTATTTGTATATACTTACATATTCAAATTTTTTTTTACTTGAGTGATAGAGGGCGCTGCCCTCCATTTCCGTGACGATCATCTTTTACCCCTCATAAATATAACAACTAAAATAACTTCTAAAGAAGTGAACTTCAATAAACTTAAAAAATATTGCTGTGTTGGAATGTGTTTACTTCGAAATAATAATTAAAAGCAAAATTATCAAATTTTTGTTTCCACAAATTGGAATGATATATCGTTCTTTGGGCAGTGTTTAGTCTTTGGAACACTTTGGTGCATTGCCCAGTTTTTACTACAAATTCAGAATCGTGCGACTTATGGACGATGAAGAATGGAATAAATACATACATATATGAATGATTATGTTTGGTGTGAAAGTGAAGAGGTCGTCCTTTTGGAAGGCAGATAATAGCAGACAATAGACTGGATAACTTAGAGCACCTGCCGAAAATGAAGACAGCTTCTGAGGGCTGATTCAAATGCTCAAAAGCATTTCACAGTGTGAACATGTGATAATCTTTTTATCACGTGATAAGTTTAAGTATTTGTTTGATTTTTCTGACTATGACACAAGGCTACTGAGCAGCTACCTGACAGGGCATCTGATGAAAAAGCCGTTCGTTCAGGCGTTCCGCGAAGATCTGTTCTTGGTCCTCTTCTTTTCTCCATGTTCATTAATGATATTTTTTCGGCTTGTAGCCATGTTACAATGCATGCGTACGCTGATGATATACAGTAATACTATATCGTAATGAATGACAGAGTTAATGAAGATATAAATGCCATCTTTGAATGGACTAAGAACCATCATCTTTGTGTGAATGCCATTAAATCGATTATGCTGCCCATTCATAGGGAGAAAATTGTATATACCTGCTCTTTATGTTGATCAAGTGAAGTTACTCTTTGTTGATAAAATTCGTAATTTGGGAATACAGATCAACTTATCGCTCTTCTGCGTCCATTACATTGTTAATGTTGTATCTAAAGTCTACTAAATGTTGTGCAATTTATGTATGCAAAATTTTACCCAATTGAAAACAAGAAAATTACTTGCTATTGTTTTCTTTTTTATTGTATTCATTTAAATATATTTTTGTATCTAATTTTTTTATTATCTTCTTACTATTTATTTTTATTATATTTTTTTTTAATATTGATTATTAATTACCAAATCAATGGACCACCAGGATATTCGCCAGTTAGGCAAGCAATACAATAAATCTCTTGTTTGGCGATTCATTTGTTCCGCCTTCGCCAAACCCTCAATACTTAAATATGCCAAACTGTCCGCACCGACTTGATTCGTCAGCTGCACAGATAGTTGAATGACGGTGAGGCCTACATAACGATTTTTATAGAGCACCTCAGCAAAGTCTAATCAGCTCTCACGTGCATAACCATGCGCTGCCATAGAGCTTACAACATCCGCTTGAATGGGAGCTTCACGTGCCAATTGCCGTCCACATTGCATTAGCACCGAATACACCATTTGTCCTTCAGAATCACTTCGCGGAAAATATACGTAGTACTCGAATATACACAATGACACTTTTTCCTGCTGGGGCGGTTCGACAATATAAATACGGTACGGACGCCGTGACTTGTGAGCTTAACAATTTCACCGGGTTCCACTTCACACGCATACCTTGACCGATCGAAAGAAAACCGCAACTTTCGCTAGACACCACCCAGCCTTCAACATGTGCATCTTAAGTTTTCATTTATTTGCCCCTGTTCAAGCTTGCCCCTTTTATTAAGCTTATTTACTGCTACTTTAAATCAACGTGCTCGCAGGCAACTCGATACCCAGCATACGATAAATAAATTATCCCTTATTGTGATCATTTATTATTCGATCCGTTTCTCAGCGGGTGTGAAGTTAATTCTGCTTCAAAAATATCGGATGGAAATGGAACTAATGAATGGAAAAGAGAAATCTATTGTGGACGATGTGGTGTGTTAAAAATCAAAAGTCACAATATTTATGGGTCAAAACTCCAAATAAACCAATGACACATTTGAGACTACATTAACTATAGCGCGAATGCTTCGTAGTTATGGTATGATTTTGATGAGTAGAACTTCAATTACTCTATTGCTAAGTCCGTCTATACGCACTCTCCTGCTTCGAAAAAACCACAGTTTAAGATTCATTTATAGAAAAAACCCTACACCACTTTTTCACTATTTTATTAATTAAGTTCTTTGTTTATTTTACTATATATAGAAAATGGATTTATTAAGTTAGTTGAGGTGTAGGGCTTCAGTTTTATGATACACCCTCATTTTACTAAATACCAAGATTTTATGTACGATATTTCAAGAAATATTAGTTCAAATGAACACAAAAGGATATGGTCCGAATATTTTACTCCGTGCTATGACGATTCTTCATGTGTGAATTCAGTCCGACAAATTGGTGAAATTTCGCATCACACAATTTACACGCATATCGCTTCACCTCGGAATGAATTTGTTTATGACGCATCAATGCATGGGAACTATGAAATCCTTTATCGCAAAAAGGACACTTGTGATTACGTATATTCAAATGTGCATTCACGTGATCCTTTAGCAACTGTTTGGTATAGAATGCTTTGGGGCACATAGTACAAGGAAAATTACGTTGCCGCAAATGTATTCGTGTTTCATGTTGTTTTAACTGATCAATTCGTCGATAACTTTTACCACAGGTTTCACATGTAAATGTTTTTTCTCCGGTATGTAATTGCATATGAGATATTAAATTACATTTTCGTAGAAATCGTTTATTGCACAAGGTACAAACGAAATCAAGCTCCTTAGTATGCACGGATCGCACGTGTGCATCAAGATTATAACCAGTGGGGAAAATTTTACCGCATTCCTCACATTTAAATGGACTCTCGCCAATTTGATGCTCATTATATAAATGTGCTTTGTAGTTAGTTTCGCCAAGAGCGAAACTGTTGCAATGGTCGCATTTAATCTTTCCTATTAATTTCGAATCAGGCAGAAAGCTACATTTTTCGATAATATCTTTGGCTGCCTCATCCAATACCTTACGCGTTTTTAGTTGATTGTAGTAGCGACGTAACAACTGCAAATTTTTAACGATCTCGTCATAGGAGAATACTACATTATGTCGCTGCTTAAATATCTCAATCCATGACTGTATTATAGTTCTACGATCGGCTCCACTATTAGGATCTGAACGTTTCTTGTCCCATAGAAGTGGATTCTCTCGCCATAAATTTATCATATCCATGACTAGTTTGTTTCCAGGAATATGAAAACGCAAACGTTTGAAGCGACTCTGAAAGAATTGAAAGAGACATGAAATAGAAATTATTTTGAATCCAATTGGAGAATTGCGAATTTTGTTAATGAATAATTTTTTTTGCTAAGTCTATCAAGTTCAAATAAATTCTTACGTTATGTCTACATATAAGAAATTCTGCTAATTCTGGATTTTCAACATTAATTGCTGCGTTATTAGAATCGCCTTCCTGTAAAAATATGAATTAATTGTTTCTGTTTTAGGTTTTTTATTTATATTTTTTTTCAATTTACTGACATCATTATTATCCGATTCTGCATTATAGTCGGTAACTGCACAGCCTATTTTATAGCCGTTATCGGGTTCATCTAAGAACTTGCACTTACTCAATAGAAATTGTAAACGTTTGTCTAATTTTCGTTGAAGCGCAAACTCTTCTTTGGCTTTACGGTAATCCCGTAACATGTCTGATATTATTCGAAGCAGTGCTGAATCCTCGACCAAGTAATCAGCTCTCCTTAGATGTAATTTTATTTGTAAAAAAGCTTGTGTTCTCGCGCGTATGTTTCGATAATCTTTATGCTTGTAGTCCCAAATTAATGAATTTTCTTCTAATATTTTAAGAAATTCCAATGAACTTTGTTTCGATTCAGCATCATGCAGATTAAAATTAAACTGCAAGGTTATGAGCAAATTTAGTCTTTATCATAGTAAATAATGAGGAATCATTTGTTATCGTACCGATTTAAGTTGCCTATGCTCCTTTTTAGATTTATCCTCGCGCCGGGTGGTAGATACATTGGCAGACTTATTTATTTTCTATAAAAGTATTGTTTCTTAAATGAATCTTAAATAAGATTTCTAAAACATTAAACAAACCTCTTGAGAATCTGATTCCGCATAATCTGCTTCCGTTTCAGATTCCCCTTTAATTTCGCTACTACCGCACTCTCCATCCCATACGCTCTCCAATTCATTTTTAATACCATCTTCCTCAATCAACTCTTCATCTCCAAATTCGCATTTTACTGAATTTTTAAGACTATCATCATTTCCGCCACTGTGTTTTAGATCCAAATGTTTGATGAATGCTATCCATTGATCGAAGCTGTCACCACATTCCGTACAACGTAGCGTAAATATTCTGTAATTCTTTGTGCTTAATATATTGCCACATATGTGCAGTGATTCCGTATCGCTACTCATTTGAGATTTTTACCCAAGATTCAAATAATTATCTGTAAACAAAAGATAGAAAAAGGATTTTAACTTCCCGCAGCGAAAAACGAAAATACTGCGAGATTTTTGTGTTTATGCTGTCGCGCTATTCACAGTAGAATATGTGATGCTATCGATTTTATTCGCGATAATTCACAGTATTGCCATTTCAATGTAAAACACCTGACAGTCGAAGATGTATGGCATTATTATTATGTATAAATCTACACATTCTTTTATCTCGATTCCGATTTGTTTGTATAATGATTATATTGTTATTGAAGAATTAGAAGAACAAAATTGTTTGCTGTAAATGTTTAAAAATATTAGTTGCGTGTGTTGCACGTAAATTTCAGTACAATTTTCTCTGACCAACAAGCTCGTGCATTAACGATTCAGAAACTTTACTTTTAATGGCACAACAGCTCATGGAGGGCCTAGGCCGAGCTTTTCGCATCCACTCACGTTGTGCGTTTTATATTTGTACATGAATGGAAGAGACCTACAAGTTTAATGCCGAATCCGAACTGCCAAGTTATAAACTTTTCATTTTTACTTTTGCAGGTTTGACATTGCCTGCCAAGAGGTGATGTGTAGAAAAAAATTTGTTTTTACATTTTGATTTTGCCTGTGCCGAGATTCGAACCCCGGACACTCTGCGTAGCAGTCCAACGCACTACCACTACGCCACAGCGACCACGATTCAGAAACGAAACCATAAAATGTCAATGATTTACAATAAAACTCACCCGTAAATCAAAATGTATTCAATACATTTTGCGTAAACAATATATATATGGTATATAAACTATTGCCACTCGATAAATCAAAAATCATGTATTAAATCTTTTAATTTATTAGAAATTGTTGTGGTTTCACGTCCAGGCGATTGTCTTCATTCATGTATTACAAGTAATTTTTAAGTACTTAGGTAAAATGTCATCTCCTATTTACTCGGTGCTATGGCGATTCTTCATATGCGAATTTAAACCAACAAATTGATGAAACTTTGCATCACATAATTTGCAAGCATATCGCTTCACCTCTGAATGTATTTGCTTATGACGCATTAATGCATGTGAACTGTGAAAAGCTTTATCGCAAAACGGGCACTTAAAATTCCTTATATTCAAATGCGCATTTAGATGATCCTTCAGCAATTGTTTGGTATAGAATGCTTTCGGGCACATGGTACAGGGAAAATTACGTTGCCGCAAATGTATTCGTGTTTCATGCATTTTCAACTGATCTATTCGTCGGAAACTTTTTCCACACGTTTCGCAAACAAAAGTCTTCTCTCCCGTATGTAGTCGCATATGGGTTATTAGAAGACATTTCCTTAGAAATCGTTTATCGCATACCGTACAGCAAAAATCAAATTTTTTGTTGTGTATTGATTGAATGTGCGTATCAAGATTATACGCATTAGGATATGTTTTACCACATTCCTCACATTTGAATGGACTCTCGCCAATTTGGTGTTCGTTATATAAATGTGCTTTGTAATTAGTTTCTGTGAGGCAGAAACTATTACAATGGCCACATTTGATCCTTCCACTATTCTTTGACTCAGGCAGAAAGCTGCATTTTTCACGTATATATTTTGCTGCCTCATCTATTACCTTACGAGTATTTAGCTTTTTGTAGTAACGACGTAATAATTTTAAATTCTCAGCAAAATCTTCATACGTGAATATTACATTATGTCGCTCCTTGTAAATAGGAATCCATGACTCGATTATGCGTCGACGATGAGTTATATTATTATGTTCAGGAAGTTTTGAATTCCATAGAAGTGGATTCTCGCGCCAAAGTTCTATAAGATCGACGACTAACTTATTGGAAGTAACATGAAAACGCAGACGTTTGAAGCGACCCTAAAAGAGTAGAAATAGAAATTAAATCGATTTGAAAATAAGCAAAAATGCTTTGCAATCAATCCACTTCCGATAAAGAATTAAATATAGACGCGCATTTCATTTCTAGATTACAAAACAAACTGGTTGTTAATTCTGTTGAGCTTCAATGAGTTCTTACGTTAGGTTTACATATAAGCATTTTTGCTAGTTCTGGATTTTCAACAGCATTTTCCGAACTATCCGATTCACTTTCCTGAAAATATATGCATTCAATATCTATACGTACATACATTTGTATATATTTTTCTTTAAGGAAAGAATCAAAATTAACTAACATCATCTGTTTCTGCATCATTGTCGTTAATTACACTACACACTTTAAAGCCAGCATCGGGTTCATCTAAGAATTTGCATTTATTTAATAGGAATTGTAAACGTTTATCCAATTTCCGCTGAAGCGTCACCTCTTCTTTAGCCTTACGGTAATCGTGTAAAATTTCTGTTATTATTCGAAGTAATGCAGAATCATCGACAGAATAACCCACATTTCTTAAATGCAATTTTATTTGTGCAAATACTTTTGTTCTTGCACATATTTGTCGATAATCTGCATGCATATAATTCCAGAGTAAAGGACTTTCTTCCAATAGTTTTAGAAATCCCAGTGCAACTTTTTTCGATTCAGCATCATGTATATTAAAATAAAACTGCAAGGACATGAAAATATCTGTTGAGCCTGCACACTCTAGTTTAGTTACGTGACCGCAAACCCGGCTTCCGGTATGCGAGACGTGGAGGAAGTACAAAATGTAACTACCCAAGTGTGGGCAGGCTCATTTGGCGTTTTTAAAAAGTTAATAAGCCTTATTATCGTACCGTTTTAAGTGGTCTAATCTCCTTCTGCGATTTTATAGCTCGATGCCTTGCTGTGAATTTAGCAGGTTTTTCTTTATCCTGTAAAGGTAACTTTTGTTGAAAGATCTTTATATGAAATTTCTGAAATATTATACAAACCCCTTGAGAATCTGATTCTGGATAATCTATTTCCATTTCATCGTCATCTTTAATTTCGCCACTACCAAACTCTTGTGGATCTCCTTCCCATACGCTCTCCAATTCATTTTTAATACTATCTTCTTCAATGAACTCTTCATCTCCAAATTCACATTTTACAGAATTTTTAAAACTATCATCGTGTCCACCGCTGTGTTTTAGTTCTAAATGTTTGATGAATGCTAACCATTGACCGAAGCTGTCAGCGCAATCCGTGCAGCGAAATGTAAAGATACTGTAATTTTTCGTACTTAGAATATTTCCACATATGTGCATTGATTCAAGATGATCACTCATCGTTGGCAAATACTCAGGAGCTTTGTGTTATTTTTAATACAGAATGTTCTTTCTCGCCAGAAAAACTCACTGTAAACAAATTTGTTTATTATTATCGTGATTTTCACAATAGAATACATGATTAGGGATGCAAACGATATATCGATATTTCCAAAATCGATGATTTTTCACCTATTATCGATGCAGAAGGGCACCTAAATACAACGAAATGATTCCAAAGTATACCTTAAATAATTCGGTAGTGCCGAAGTCCAAGTGCTTTAAAGTCCAAAAAATTAGAATTGTATCTAAAATTTTAAGACTGCATATGACGATAAAACCTGTAGCTCCCTTCCATTCATGTACAACAAATATATCATGCACAACATGAGTGGATGCGAAAAGCACGGCCTAGGCCCTCCATGGGCTGCTGTGACATTAAAAGAAAAAAATAAAAGGAAGAACATGGCGATATCATACTGGTAACAGTTGCCACAAAATTTTTGTTGTTTCCCATATAAAATGAAAAAAAAAAGTAAAGAGGGAGATAGAGAGTAATTTTAGTCACTGGCAACAAATTCATAGAAGTTCAGGAGAGCAGAATGCATTTGTCCCTGCGGCAACTGTTGCCAATATGGCATCAGCCTATTGAATCATTACCCGCTGATGTTTAAATGTAGATCACTGATGGGCAGTCTGATTAACATGTATTTAGTACATAATGGTGGCGAACATTTCAGTATAACGTGTTCGCCGAGCAACCACGGCCCAACTGTACGCATTTCAATATATTTCCAGGATCTCCACTCATTTTAACATATTCTTTTAAAAGTTTTGTAATACCACTACATTTCCTTTCTATGTCATTGCCAGGGACAACACTATAAACAAAACTGTTTATTATAATCGGTCTATTCACAATAGAGTACACAATGCAGTCGAGATTTTTAAGCGCTAGAAGAACCCAAGGGTTGCAAAAGTGTGTATACATATTTAATCATTTCACGTTCATGTATTTACATATCGCTACCTTAATTTGCAAAAGGGCTCTGCCTAATATTTTAGAGGCATACACCAAAAACTTCGTAATTTTTTTACGATATTACAATTACAATATTTTTAAAACAATACTAAAAATATTAAAGTTTCAAAATGTTTTGTTATGTTGTTAATGTTTGAAAATTTAATGTCATCATACCACATCTTTCATTTCAATGGTCGCCGTCAATGGCTTAGTTGGTAGTGCGTTGGCTTGCTACGCAGTGTCTGGGGTTCAAGTCTCAGCACAGGCAAAATCAAAAAATGCCAGTAATGGCAAACCTACAAAAGAATAAAAATTGCTAAGAAAAGTTTTTCAACTTGCCGTTCGCACAACATGAGTGGATGCGAAAAGCTTGGCTTAGGCCCTCCATTGGCTGTTGTGCCATTAAAAGAAAAGAAGTAGACATTTTTCATTTCCTTTTGTTTGCAAGTGAATTAGACGAGCAGCATAGCATATGCATCAATATTCAGAGGCAATTATGCATATTTTAATATGTAAATAAAAGAAACCACTAATGAATTAAGCATTCAATTTATTAAATATTTATTTTTTATTAATACCTATTTATGAATAAATAAAATAGTTGTCTTAGATCTAAAACTTAAATTCATGATTCGAAGCACTTTTGATTTACAGAAAATCAATGTCCGTTAGTTGTTTCGGCTGGTGGACTTTGTTAAATGAAATCAAATGGTGTTCATTGTTCACGATATGATAAACATACATATGTATGTAAATGTTAACGACAACACATTTTATTATAAATAATATGCTGTCGATATGTCTGGCAGCAAAACATGCAGGATATTTCACAACACCTTTGCTGCATTCATTTTTACATTTTAATTTTTAAGCGGAATTGGACTTAACTTATACAATTATTATGGTAAATGCTAGTAGATATATGGTGTTGTTATAAGTACTGGTAACATAATCTAATATTTAGTCTACAAAAAGCATGATCGGGTCGTTCGAATCTTCTAAAATCCATTCTCTTCATCAGCATGCGCCACTTTCTCCATTTCAATTACCACTTCAGCAGACTCTCTACTTCCAATTTATTCTGTACTGTGGCGATTCTTCATGTGCGAATTCAAACCAACAAATTGATGAAACTTTGCATCGCATAATTTGCAAGCATATCGCTTCACTTCTGAATGTATTTGCTTATGACGCATTCGGGCGTGTGCACTGTGGAATGCTTTTTCACAAAATGGACATTTGAAATTACGTATATTCAAATGTGCATTGATATGGTCCCTCAGCAATTGTTTGGTATAGAACGCTTTTGGACACATAGTACAGGGGAAATTGCGTTGACGCAAATGTATGCGTACTTCATGATTTTTCAAATGGTCCACTCGTCGAAATCCTTTGCCGCACGTTTCGCAAATAAAGGATTTCTCGCCCGTATGTATCTGCATATGAGTGGTTAACTGGAATTTGCGTAAGAAACGTTTATCGCATTCTATACATGTAAACTGGAAATCTTTAATATGTATTTGCTTCATGTGCTCATCGAGATTTCCCGCACAATTAAACATTTTGCCACATTCTGTACATTTGTATGGACTATCGCCAATTTGATGGGCACTATATAAATGTGCTCTATAATTATTTTCAACAATAAAGAAACTATCACAATGTTCGCATGTGATTTTTCCTTGTTTCTTTGGAGTAGGCAGAAAGTTGCAGTTGTCACGTATATATTTGGCTGCCTCGTCTAATTCTTTGCGCGAACTTATTGCATTGTAGTTCCGTCGTAATAATTGTAAATTCCTTTTCATGTCTTCGAATGTGAAAGTTACCGAATGCCGCTGCTTGAAAATTTCAATCCAAGACTCTAAAATGTGTCGCCGGTCGTACAAGTTATTATAATCCGGGCGTGTTGCATCCCATAGAACTGGATTCTGGTGCCATAGACTTATGAGATCAATGACCAATTTATTGTTAGCCACGTGAAACCGTATACGTTTGTAACGACTCTGAGGAAGAATCCAAGGAAGAAGTTACGTTTATTATTCACATAAAATACGATATTTCAATACTTTAGGCACTCACTTTTGGATTGTTTGTAAGTACTTCTGTGAGTTCAGGATATTCATCTTTGTCGTCAAAGTCATCAGAATCGTAATCCTATAAAAGCATGCAATTAAATTTTGTTTTCCAGAAATGATTTTTATATATTAATTTTACATCATTCTTATTAGCCTGTTCTTCGCCAGGTACACATTCGAATTTTGCGGCGTCAATCGGATCATCCATAAATCTGCACTTATTCAATATAAATAGTAAGAACTTATCCGATAATGTGCCATCTAAAGTGAACAGTTCTTTAGCTTTTCGGTAATCGCGCACAATGCCTGCTATTATGCGCGACAGTGAAGCATCAGTGACCGTGTAACCGATTTTCTTCAAGTCGAGCTGTAATTGCGCTAATGCTTTCAATCTTGCGCGCAAGTTTCGAAAATCTTCATGCTTAAAATCCCAAAGTACTGAGTTTGTTTGAAATGATCTAAGAAATTCGACTGAAGCATACTTGGATTCATCATCGCGAATATTGAAAGTAAACTGAAAATGCATAAATTTGTCAATATAGCAATTAGAAAATGTACATACTCAATTGCTGCCGTACCGACTTATATATTCCAGTGTCCTTTTTTGGCACTTCGTTCCAGGAAGGAGTCTTTTTAAATCTTTTAGTTTCCTTTAAATGAAATATCTCAATATATTTCAATAAAGTTCAATTCTTTGTACCATACTAACCCATTGTGTATCTTCATAGGTATCCTCATCATCTTCCATTGTTTCTTCGAATTGAATCGCCACTTCATCATTGCCAGTATTATCTTCTTTTTCCGATTCATCTTTGATTTCGCTATTATCCAATTCTGCTTTATTATCATCGTCTCCCCCCATGCTGTCCAGTTCATCTTTTATACTATCCACGATACTATCTTCATCCATGAATTCAACACGGCCGTTTTCACATTTTATTACATCGTTAAGGCTATCATTATCGCCATTGTTGTGTTTTCGTTCCAAGTGCTTGATGAAAGACGTCCATTGCCCAAAGCTGTCGCTACAGTGCGAACAGCGCAGAGCAAAGTAGCTGTAGTTCTTTGTGGTTAATATATTTCCACATACATGCAGTGATCCCATGTCTCCACTCATTACAAAAGTTGCCACTAGCTTACTATTGAAATTATCAGTTAACGTAGTATAATTAATTCATAAAAATCTTGCTCCCTTGGGCAAGAAAATATTCTCAGAAATCTTCTTTTTCGGTTTAAGTAATGCTTCCTCTTCGCTCTGCTTATTCACAATAGAATTGTGCTGTTTTCGATTTTGTATGCCATATTTTGAATACAATAAAAAGAATAGAGTTGCCAAGTCATAGGAAATAGAAACTTACCAGCAATGAAAGGTTTCAGTTAAATAATAGTAAAATGAACTATTCAAATATGATTTAATTAACGATAGTTGTGATCTCCACAATATTTTTATGGGCAAAGATGGTAGGGGTTAAGACGAGAGGTGGATGGTAATATTAGAGCGATTGTCAATATCAAAAATTTGGTAGGTAGCCAAACAAATCATGGTGTCCACGATGTTGTTAAACTGAAATTTAATATACAAAGTAACACGCTGGAGCAGCTTCACATGGTTATATTTCGTACTTAGTCGTTTCGCTCATTTGCATAAAGTTTAAAACCCAGGGTGTGGACCGTAACAACTAGCAGAGCTTGGGGAGGTGTAGGCGCCAAGCTCGTAGAGGGCAGTTGAAGTAATTTCATTGTCCATTGAATACTTACTGATATTTCCAAAGTTCCATTTCGACTACTAATTGTTTTACTCACCAAGTGAGAAGGGCAACTATGAGTTACATAAACAAAACCCAAGCATCGGTATGATTATTCATTAAACACACACATATATATTTTTCAAAAAATTTTCTTTTGTAAAATACAAAAACTAAAAAATGCGCAACATGATTTATTGCTAATAGCATTTTAGAGTATCATTAGTATCAATTCTTGAATGAATAACTTTAACATCATTTTGTGTCTTATTATTTTATTTACTTGGTCCATCTAATAGCCAAAATGTTTCCATTTCTCCCTTTCCCTTGACTTTGACAAAACCGCGTGATTCGATTATATAGCCCACGTCGCGTACCTTTTGTGCTGTATAATTTGATAGTTGTATTTTGTATGGTTCACTGCTGCTCTCCATTCTTGAAGCGGTATTCACTGTATCGCCAAAGAGACAATACCGTGGTACCTTTAACCCCACAACACCGGCAACAACAGGTCCTGAATGTATACCAACACGTATAGCTAAGCCTGGTATCTCCAGAGCTTTGATTTTCTTATTAACACTTATAGCTAGATCGCTAGCATGCTCCGCATGCAAAGGATTAATATCTGGCGCGCCTGAAACAGCCATATAAACCATGCCCACCGTTTCAACTTTATAAACAAATGGTGATATAATCTCTTCGTCAAATGCCGAGAATACGGTGTTTAAAGTGTGTATAGCATCTTGAATATTACTCGAGTCGCCATCATATACGTTCATGACTTCAATGAAAATAACCGAAACTTCTTCGAAACTCTGACACGTCGAATCCTGCCCATTGCGCATTCGCTCGGCAATGGAACGCGGTATCATTGAATAGAGGAGGTCGTCACCTTGACGCTTCCACGAGTCAGCAAGTTCCAATGATTTCTCCAATTCATCTGAACGTTGTTCTTCCTTTTCGAACATTATCTCTAGTTTTGAGCCATGCTGCCAACCGGCCATAACAAGTTCGCGACTCAGGCCATGCGGATTGAGATCGTTTAAATACAGACCGATTCCATGCAACTCATCCAAATTTTCAATTAGCGGACTGCAGAGAAATATTAGCGAATCGATATCCTTAAGGTAAAACATTTGTCCTTTCAGCAAAATTGATTTATTACCCTGAGATATTTTACGTCTACCCGCAGCCGCATCGATATCTTCCTTCTGCTGGGCTTTCAAATAGCTCGCTACGCTGTTACTCGCTTCGGCTTGTTTCACTATTTCCTCGCCAATTGCTGCAGCATCACCATCATAGTCATCGAAAGCCAAATTCATGGCAGCATCATAAGCAGCATCATTACGCCCAGTACGTATCAATTCAAATTCAAATAGTACCGAACTCATTTGCACAATGACATTCCACTCCATCTTTGTATCCTTAGGCCGACGTATCTTAAATTGGTCCATGACATGCGATCCCATAAAACTTTTCGGATTCTTACCGGGATTATGTAATATCCATGTTTCAACTATTTTCTCCCCAGCGAACCTTATGTGCATATCATGATTCAGTACGATGGTGAAGGGAAATAATTCAAGAAAAACATCTATGTCGACAGCAGGCAGCACCAATTGCGAGGAGTGTGCGGCAACATTAACACGCTTCGTCATGTATTCACGATTATCGAAATCCAGACGATATTTCACAATTACCGTTAACGGAGTATCGCTCAATTTGATTGGGCCAGCCGTGCCGCCAGAAATATCATTTTGGCTTTCGATGACATAAACCTTAATGGGTAAACCGAAAAATTCTCTGGCGACTTCAGTCAATTGGCCAATTAAGTATTTTGAGAAACCAGTGCGTCCACTACGATATATCATGACGGCGCCTTCATCGTCGACGTGCGTCAACTGCATGGATGGGCTCTTCATTTTCGGGTAGGTGAAGCGCATTTGCAAGTGTATATTATCGATGGACTGTAGGAAATCACAAAAATATCGACCAGTCGAGCGAATCATTTTATCATAGCCGAAATTAGTGAAGAATCGAACAAAACAACGGCCGAAGAAGCACATGCAAAAATCAAATGATTCGCCCGTGCATGCCGACAGTGCAGCAGCAATATCGGGCATTAGTTTATCATTATAAATTTGATGTGTTTTAAAACAGTTAAACTTGCATTCGACAATCTTCACTACTTCGTTCCAGATGTCTTGTCCATACTCTTCCTGTATATAATGTTGGACGGATTCCAAAAGCATGCCATACATTTTTGCTGATTGCTTTCGATTATTTCGTGGGTGGGTGGTTGGCTGGGTGGTTGGCTGGGTGGTTGGCTGGGTGGTTGGTTGGTTTTGTGGGAGTGCGAGTAGAGCAAGCGGAGACTGAAGTAATCTATGCGAAAGTTGTGTGGTAATAATTTATGAGTTGGTGGTGGTGTTGAGGTGGCGATAGTGCACGTATTCTTCGGTGCTTCGTATGTGTGGTGTTGGTGTGGAGTGTTGTGCGTGCTTTTCATTTATTAGCTTTGATATGTCGATATGTAATTATTGTTCAGTAGCTATCTTGATTACATATACTTAAATTTTGAAAGAGTAATAAAGATTAAGAATTAGCTAAAGAAGATTACGAAAATCTTCGTACAACAGGTGGCAGTTTAAATATTTGAGGTAATTGCGGTAGTATAGTCACTTGAAGCGTTTGTAAATATTTTCTTTCTTTTTTGTAGTGTTTTTTTATATCTTCATCTTAAGCTGCTTACAGGCAATTAGTAACGACTTGACCTTAATGAGCATTCTTTAACGTGCATTCTTTTTGCAACATTTTCACTTTACACCATAAAAAATAATGTAATCTTCATTTTATTGTTTACGATTAAGCAAATAAATTTGTACTCTTGTTGTTAGTTCAATTATGATTATTGTTTTTAGTTTAATTGTAAATAATTTCTTTTTTGTTTTTTGTTTTTTGTCTTCTAATTATTATTTTTAGTTAAATATTTAATTTAGTATTTTCACACAGGAGAAAGACTCTCTCCGCTCATCGGAAATTTCTCTTCCGTGTTTCGCCTTCGTTGGATGCTTTCTATGCTACTAAATTATATTGCCAAATTATTCTGCATCACTCGTTTCCGTATGTTTATTGTATGTATGTATATAGTTTGTAGGTACTCTCTTTTTTCGTCTTCCTTTTCGCATGTGGTACTCGTGCTCCGTGCTCCGTCCTCCGTGCTGTAGTACTAAGTATTATTTTGTTCTTGTTCTTGTTGCTGGTCTTGGTTGTTTTATGCGCAAGTTTCACTTGTACGTTCATATGCGGTGACACCAGTGGAATTTACGCGAGCCGTACACCAAATGAAATGCGTGAAAAATACAGTGTAATTGCCTTTTATAGCCGACGGCTGCCAACTTTCTTTTACTATTGTATTTCATTCTTTTTGGAAATCGAATTTATCAAAGAAACAAATATGTAGCCAGCTATGTAAGAAATTGTCCTTTGGGTGTCATTGTACATGCATATACAATGTATATTTATGCTAGTGTGTATGCGGTGAATGTGTGCGTGTATGTATGTATATTGCACGCAAAAATTGGGAAAACTGTCACACGAAGTTTGTGGCTTAGTTTCAATATTTATGCTATACAATAAATTCAAATAAATATGAGTACAAAGCAAATGCTTATTTAAATGGAATGAAAGTTAGAGGCCGCAAATACGAAGGATAGTATGTTAAAGATCCTTAGCGTTAGTGCAGAATTGTTATTTTTATTCAAGTGAAACATAAAATAACTATTTGACCGTTTTTGTAGTTAAAAATAAGCTAACTCAGTATGATAAGTACAAGGTAATCAAGAATTGTACTAAGAGTTAATGTTAAACCCTATTTGCCTGAATAAATCTTCTCTATTGTACAGGGTGGATCATTTATAATTTTGAATTTGATGTTGGTGTAAATAAGAAACGAATAATTTTTGTTCAATGTAGTTCTTATTATTCGAAAGCACAATCCTTCCAATTAATTGTGGAATACTATTTCATTCAACTGACTTCCTCGGCTGGCCTTGCAGAAGCCCATACGATCCACCCAATTTTCAGTACATTTTCGACTATGGATCTGTACTTGACCGATGGCTACACCAATTTCATTCTTAAGAACCTCAATCGTTGCTGGATGAGTTGCGTAACACTTATCTTTAACGGCTCCCCTCAAAAACGGCTAAGAACGCGATTTTCAAACTTCCCACGCAACAGATCGATTTTTGCACAGCTTGTGTGACACGGCGCACCATCCTGTTGGAACCAAATGTAGTCTAAAATAGACTACAAACAATCAGTTATCATTGTGCGGTAGCGCGCATCATTCACTGTAACGCATCTTCTTTCCTCATTTCCATAGAAAAATGGCCCAATGATACCGCCAATCTAAAAACCACATCAAACAGTTACTGGTTGAGGGTGCATTGGCTTCTCAACAGTTGCGCATGGAATGGATTTTTGAGACACAGATGCAACAATTTTGCTTACTAACGTAACCATCGAGGTCAAAAAGTGTTCTTCATCAGAAAAAATTATTTATTAATTGAACTTTGTACGGCTTCATATCTAGGTCTTAATGCAAAATTCGCAACAAAGAAACATTTCGCGTGAAATGTTCAATTACTGAGAACAATGGGGAATTTTTGTATATTTGATTTTTCCTGCACATTCTGAGAACTCTTTTTGCGATTGTGATCACTGTAGCAGTACGAGAACGTGTTGTTTTATCTAATAGAGATCCAGTTTCACGCACAAGTTTCACAAATTGATTCTACAAATTGCATGGAAGGCGCATAATCCATGTAGAGTAGCTATAACTGCCCAAGATCAGTGATTTAAGTATGTAATGTTTTTGGAACGAAAAGCTTTTGATCACGAGTTGTCAGCATTTTCTTACGGAAAAACTTGCTTGTAAAAACTCGCCTTTCCTCAATAATTTTCTTGATTTTTATACTCATTTAATTGTATTATCCTTTGTCATGTTATTTATTTACTATCTACTTGATTCTCTGTAAAGTATAAATAAGTATTTACTTACTTTTAATGGCACAACAGCCCATGGAAGGCCTAGGCCGAGCTTTTCGCATCCACTCATGTTGTGCGTGTTAATTTGTACATGAATGGAAGTGACCTACAGTTTAATGCCGAATCCGAACGGCGAAGTGAAAAGTTTTTCATAGCAATTTTTACTCTTGTAGGTTTGCCATTGCCTGCCAAGTGCCAAGAGGTGGTGCCGTGTAGGAGATTTTTTTTGATTTTGTTTTTTTTTGGTTTTGCCTGTGCCGAGATTCGAACCCCGGACACTCTGCGTAGCAGTCCAACGCATTACCACTACGCCACAGCGACCACTAAATAAATAAGTATTTTAACGATTTTTTTTAGTTGAACCTATCCTTTTTTTTATACAAGTTGCAGCAAAATAATGTGATAATGTCATAATGTGAATTGAATGCCATTTTGTTAGAATTGAAGAAAATTGGGCTCTGTTTCCTCGAAAATTATATCAGCCACCTCATTAGTTGATGCAATTTTTGTGCTTGTTTCACAGCATTTTGAATTGTTCTCGCAAAACATCTGATTTCTTATTCAATGTTGGCTGGCTTTCCTACATGGTTTGTGGTTTGTTGTGGTAAACGCGAGATTTCAAAAAGCCCTAAAGGATGTACTTTGGCGCCTGGTCGGCCTGTTCATATCACCAAAACGGGATTAGTGTTTCAAAATTTGCAGTCGCTCCGTTGCTTGTTGTCAACTAATTCTCTATCTAGTATAAAACATTTCATTCTGTAAATGATATGTTGTGTACACCATTGTAAAACTAACTGCATACAACATACATAGCTCTACTCAAATTAAATGTCGCACAAGGGATTTTTCAATTTCAACACCAAATACGAGTATGATTTATTTCACTGAATAGAATCCTTTCTTGAATTGATTGTGTCATACCAACGGTTTGAATGAATTACAATATAAAAATATCAGACCAATGCTACCCTACATATGTAATTTATTTTCTTTATACATATGTACATCTTGCAACACTAAAACTAAAATACCCAAAATGGCACAATCTGATCATATAAAATGACAAAAGCCGAATTTAATTTATTCTTTATTTACTTTTACTTTTACCCTTCTTTCTATCCGTATAAAACAAATAAAGAACTATCAGATGACAAGATGGAGTGGGCTGGTAGGTGGCATACAGTAGTAACTGACAATCAGGATGTGGGAGTGGGTGAGAAAGAGTATTGAAGGGAATGAATGTGTACATATAGTACTTCGCTGCCTTAATTTGCAAAAGCCCTAACAAGCATTTTCAAATTTTTCAGGTGATGCGAAAAACATTTTGCAACTTTTATATTTTCAGTATTGTTTTCAAATAATTGTAATGTAAAATTTAGAAAAATGCCTATGTTTTTGTTATGTGGCTCGAAAGTTTCAGGCAGAGAATCAATCTGCAATACGTTTAACAATCATAATTCATTAAAAACTCGATTTGGAAAAATTTAATGTTAGGGCTTTTGTAAATTAGGGCAGCGATATTACATATATACATACTATGGGTATAGAGGTATAATATGGTACTTGAATGCTTAAATGAAATAGGCGTTAGTTCGTTCTGATGCGTGATGAAAAAGGCACAGAGGGTGGGTCGATGGTGCTAGATTAGCAATTTAAGTTAAAACATTTATTGAAATAATTAGTAGCAATTGATGGGGGGAAAAAAATACAAAAAAGAATATAAACGTAAAAATAACATCACGCAATATATTCTCAAAAAGGAATTTGTACATTGTTGACATGATTGGCAAAGAATTAAAGAGATAGCAAGAAAGTCATACATTTTTATTATTAAAATTAAATTAGTTGAAAATAGTAACGAAATACTTAGCCAGAAGGAAGTGCATATAGTCTTTTCAAAATGTAAAGAAGAAATCTCTGTAAAATTGCATGGTAATATCCAGCCAGAAGATGACTCCCTTAAAATATGCATGTACCTAATGGTTTAATTGTGTAGGGTACAAGATGAAAGTAAAGCTTGCTACCACCCCAATCAAAGCAACGAACGTTACCTTTTAAGCTTCTAGGGTATGAAAAAATTGTTGAATGAACATTGTCCTACTCACCAAATTAAAAATATCAAAAAAAATTAAATTTCGAAATACAGTTAATTCATGTTTAATTTTCATTAAAATTTTAGTTCCACATATTTCTGATATAAAGTATAAAAAGATAAATTTTATAAATGACTTATTTACCAAGCCCAACTTTGTTAAATAGTTTGTCTTTAGCGATTTGCGCCATTAAGCCGTGAATAAGTTCAATCGAGGCACGACTGCAGTCGCGTGTTGCCTTCGACAATTTATCTTCATGGCGTTTCTCAGAAATATCACCACCTGTAATAATAAAAAAAATTTAACAAAGAACAAAGTCAACATAAAATACTATACTTATACCTGTAAGTAAATAAGGTCCACGTGCCAAAGACGACTCGCTTTGCTCAAGCTTCTCAGACAAATCAGCAATTTGTCCTGTAGTGTATTCCGTATTGGTTAGCAGACCAGAGCTGCCCAAAGTATTAACCCAATATTTATTCCACAGTGAGTCTAATAGTTTACGATCTAAAGCCGACTTGAAATAACTAACCTCCAACGGGTAGTACTGTTTGCAGTGAACACCAAAATCTTCGATTTTATTCAATGGTATAGTTTGATACTCTGATGGCTCTTCATTTGGTGGGCTATAACCCTTGGGATAGGTACGAAAAGCACCTAGGCACACTTTTCCAGCGGATACAGTGCGTACGGGATCAACAACGATAGCCACGAAAGGTTCTTGGTAATTTTGATTTAACATTTGTGTCGAAACATCAATACCCGACAACCAGCAACCATAACCGGGATGGCTGTGATACCAGCCAATGGCATTCTCCAGTCTCCCCACCTCCTTGGCCGAATCCATGTAGGCAGACATGTACTCGTATGCCTGCGATTGTGCATTTACACGAGTCTCTGTGCCCTCTACCGGCAATGCGAATGCATCCATTACGATCATTGTGTTATCTTCTACTTTCCCCAGAAGCAGACCCATTATTTCCAGTGTACCACCGGAGCGTGCATGCATCACCATCTTCAGCAATGAAAGTGCTGAGATCTTGATATCCTTAAAATAATGTGGATCTTTCTCCCATGGCTTGGCGTCCAATATCTGACGTTGCTGTTCGGCATCATAACGAAAAATCTCATCACAGCTGGGTAGAGTTTTAATGTTGTTTTCAAGCTCCCAAGTTTTACGAGATGTTTCAGTATCCATTTTTTGTTAGATTTAATTTTCAAGTTTTGATCTAATTGCAAAAATTTCTGAATAAACGAAAAACAGCTGAAAACACACACAAAAGTAACTTGACGCGTTCGCACTTTAATGTAATGAATTTTAAATGGGTGGGTTAGTGTATATTGGTAGCAAAAAAGTACTATTCCGTAACAAATCTTCAACATCAAAAATCATTCGATAAGCTGGGTTTGAGAAATAGAGGACAAATTTTTAGTTTTCAGTACAACGAAAATTTCATGGTGTTCGCCGAACAATATTTTCAATATATTCACGGTCTAACGAAATATCTAACTTTTTTAATTTATTTTGGCTGGTAAGATTTATAAAAATTTGATTGTAAGGAAACAAGGTATTTTATCAGTTTCTACTGCTGCTGTTGCTGTAGAAATCAATTGGTTGTTGTAATAACTCAAATCACTGTTATTGCTATTATTGGTATAGGATATGGTAAAACGAAACTCACAAGGTTAGTTCCTATAAGAAAGCTAATGAAGCCATGTGGTTGTGGTCAATTAGTCAAATTGGCATTGGCAATATGTCATACGAATTAAAAGTGGCCCAACCCACATTCATTTTTAATAAGTTTGTGCAGCTTTAGCTCAATATTACTCCGAAAATATGTATATGGAAAAGTCAATTTGACTGACATCCGATGACGCTGAAACTCAATGGTCTACTACAGTCGTTATGCAGTCTTAACCATATGCAAATCTGTCACTTGGGACTAAAATAACTCTCTCAATCTCTCTCTTCCGTTTTTCATTTAGCATGTGAAACACCAACAATTTTGTCACCTTTTCGACAACTGTGGCCAGTGTGATATCGACCTACAGAAGCAATTTGGCTGCATGGCACAATGGAAGATTTAAAAGAGATAAACTCAGAGCCGTTAACAATTTATGAAGATAATCGTGGTTGCTTGGTATGGCAAACAATGTGGTAAGTATGTTGAAAAGCATATCGTCGTTACGTTACGCTACGTATGCATAAAGCGGCCTTTAATAGATTGTTGACGTTACGCTACGTTACATTCCACTACGTATACATAATCAAGTCTGCTATCTCTTAACAATTTCACATTGTGTTTATAATAGTGATGCAAAAATCCGGTAAGTTAAACCGAACGAGTTTTTTTTTCTATTAAAAACCCGTTTTTATTGAGTACTTTTTCCAGCGTTGACCGGGGAAAGCGTTTAATACCGACCTTTCACTAAAATGTTCAACTTTATTAACCTGTTACTCGGCATTTTACTCTACAGCGTAAATAGGGCAATGTTTTTTTTTGTTTTATATTTTCTAAACAAATTTATATACATATTTGTGCATGTGTTTTGTTTGAGTACTTTTTCGGTTTTTTGAGTAATTCCGTTTTTTTGTTTCGTTTTTTCGTCCGGGTTTTTCTTCTTTACTTTACATCCCTAGTTTATGGCAGACAATGAACAATGTCGGACAATATTAATATATAGATATATGTATGTATGACAGTATTGTCTGGTACAAACACAGTTGACTTTCTGCAATAAATCTGTGGTTAGAATGGAAAACAGCTAAAGTCGACTTAAGCTATAAACTTTTTTATGATATAACTTTGACTTTTTATCATATAAATTTGACAAATTGGATGGAACTTTTAAATAATTTTTGGAATTATATATTATTTCATTGCTATAGTTTCTACGATATTTTCATTAATTTTCACCACGTTTATACTGGATATTTACATTGGTGGAAGCATGATCATTATGGATTTGACTGTCGTGTCAACACTGGCGCATGCCTGACTGATATTTATACAATTCGTCCTTATTTTTTTTCTTTTTCTACATGTCTTCGGTGGAAATTAAAAATAGTTTAAATCAAACCTTACTAAAAATAATTTGTTGTTTTGTCGAATTTTGGCGGTCAGTTCAACATTTTACTTCTTGATGTTGTCTGTTTAACTTCTATAAATTCGTAAGAAATATCGGCAAAATAGGAACATTTATATTAATATGTTTACAAAAACAAATACATGCGATTCTCAATTACTACAAATATAAAGAATGCAACAGCGGGAGCCTATTGCATCTTTTGTATAGTATTTTCGTATTTGCCAATCAGTTGGCACGACAATGTAATGCTGCCATATAATTTATTTTCTGATAAATTTTGAAGACTTTTAATAGTCACATTTTTTTTATTGAAAATAGCTCAGCGTTCGTTCTTTTTTAAAATCGATTGATGTATTTTCCCACATATCTTGGCAAAAAATTAAAAAAAATTAATTAATTTTTTAATTTTTGCGTTTTTACGTTTTTTGTTATGGCAGCACTTTTCTGGCTACATTGTTAGTTTCTCATGTTCTTCTTCTGCTTATAACACAACAAATATTACAATAACAGGTAGTAAATATTGTACATTTTTAGAAAAATACTACAAATACTTCATACCGTGAATATCGCTAATATAATATTCTGATTAAACCAGGGTTTAGAAATTTTATCTAACACTAAGTTTATCTAACTAAGTTGAAGTCAATGTTGTAATGAAATATTTTTTCTTTACATCAATCATGTGTCCATTTTCTTTTTTAATTCGCTTCAATTTTCTTCTAGTACGAATAACTTCAACTCTGTGATATACGAACCAACCACCGAACCGCATAAATTCAAAATTTTCAAACGAACGTCAAATCGGCAACAAAAAAAGAAATGAACGAAGGAAACGAAATAAATTGACCGATTTGGACGCGTCCCTTTTTCAAAGCGTAGAAGAGAAAAATTTCAACTAACAACGATTGGAGGAAAATTGTTAATTGTTTTGTGTTACTGAAAATAAGAAAAAGTATTTAAAGATAAGCAGAAACTAATCAACTCTGTCTGATATGTGAGAAACATTAAAAAGTGCTGCAGACAAAGTTGAGCCAGAAAAAAAACTTTCTATTTTTTTTTGTCGGCTTCGGCTTTAATCTATATATTTTGTTCATGTGAAAAAAAGCAGAAAACTTGTGTACAATGTCATTGGATGGAGCAAAATTTGTATGCCTTGATGAGAAGGAGGTCAAAGAAACTGGAGAAAAGAACGGTACAGTTATCAAAGCAAAAGGCCGTAAATTCACAGTGGGTTATTATACGAATTGCGATTATATCCTGGAAGACGCAAGAGCTAAAGGAATCCATTGCGAAATAAATTGCGATGCTTTCGGGCGGGTAAGTTTTTATGGGAATGTGTGTTTGTGCGAGTGCGAATAATGAGCTGCGTGCATATGTAAATAGCGGCTGCAACTTACTGGGTGACCGTGGGGAGGCAATTAAACTTTGATTTTCGAATAGAAAAAAGTCATTTAGGGCGTAGTTTATTAATATTGTTATATATTAGAGGCTTTTAACTACTCCCTTTTCCTTTCCACTACAGGTCACAATAAACAATATGTCTGAGGAGCATCCTATTATAGTAAATGATCATATAACGAATGTGAAGCGTCCTCTGTGGAACGACTCTAACATTACGATTTTGGATAAGAAATTTCTATGGAAATTTCCTAAATCGACCAGCAGCGAATTTGAGGATTTAACTGTAGAGCAAATGTCAACACCAGAGAAAGAAGCTGGTATACTCAAGGTAGCGCCCAGCTCCTGTCCAGATTTTACGGTATACATATATTTTCATTAAATTTGTTTCTGATTTTATTATTAATTTTTAATTTTTTTTATAGCTACATCGTAATTTTGTGAAACGTTTTACCGTGCATAAGTAAGTTAACAATACTGTACTATTAAATATATATTTTGATATATGTAAGTTAAAATTCTTGAATGAAACATTAGCAAAACATTAGTACTGTTTGGGATTTAAATAGTTCCGGTTGCAAGGAAAAACAAGGGTCGTTTGAAGCATTTATCAATAGTTTTTGTTGGCAAATCCAGATGATTTACATAAAAACAAAATCTTTTTCTTCTCATTTGTGTTCTTGCCAGCGAACTAAATGAAGTCTAGACACTCTCGGATGCAAGAAATTTTAACTCTCGGCTTAATTAAGGCTAGTTTGAGCTAGTCAAGTGAATGTCTTGGCAATTTATTTCTATTTATACTTTGTACTAGGATCCTCCTTTTTTCTTAAAAAAAAATCACTTTAATGTTTTCCTTTTGAGTGCATTTAATAACAAATAACTTGCAGTCAATCTATATTTACCTTGATTCTATTTTTGTGTTAAAATCGACTCGAAACAAAATTGAAATAAACTACATGAAAAAAATGTCATATACATACATACTCGTATAATAAATAATTATTTTTCAATTTGTAATTCCATTTTTGTAATTTTTTTATATTAAAAGCTTTGCATATTGTATACAATCTGAAGAACAAAGCACAGAAAAAGAAGAGGAAGCACGAGAAATTGAGAATGAAAATACATCAGAACTAGAAACACCAACAGCAGAGAAAAGTGAAATGGATGCGTGCGATTTACCGAAAGATACAAATCGCTGTGTAACACCAGAGTTACGCGGAAATCCCAATACAGAATTAATGGAAACTCCCAAAATGAATTTAATAAACTGTACTAAAAACAAAGAAAATGCAAGCACAGAAAAAAAGAAGAAACTATTGTCATTTTGCAATCAATCAGATGTTGTAATTACATCATTCTCGCCGCGTGTAACAGGCGTACGCATTGAAAAGTCATTCACGGCTGTAGTAAAGCCTACGACACCGAAGAGTGTCTACAGCACACCGAAGAGTATGCTGTCTGAGTTTAACGATGATGATAGTCACAACTTTATTGATTTTTCGACGCCGGCCACATCGAAGAAAACGGGTGTCTTACGACTGGCAAAGAATTCTTCAATGCATTTAATTGACTTGACCATCACACCTACTAAATTCTCCAACAAAAACAGACCAGTTAGTCCATATTTAAAATCGGCTTTAAAGTCTTCAATTAAAAAGAATTTACAAACTGTAGAGACCCCTAGTGGTAGCCAAAAGTTAACTGGAATAACAAAGTTACGTTCCTATGAGCAAGTAGGCGTTAATAACTTTCCAGCAACACCAATTGCTACTTCCAATATCTCGCAAAACACCCAAACGCCTAGTTCCGTTGAATCGGTTATAAGTGTGGATTCTGCATCAGATGCATCTAGTGTTATTGAAGTATCTACAGATGCAGCTTCGCCATCTCCACGTATTCCTTCTGCTGTTGTTGCTGCCAATACGAATACACAAGCTTCAGTTAAATCTCAATTAAAAACACCTAAGAAACTAACAGCATCGCCGCACCGCACGCCACAATCGCTAATGAAACGCGCTATACTCACAAGTGCCAAAAAACATATACAAAATACAAGGACCCCCGGCAGTCGCTTAGTAACCGGTTCCTCTGCAGCAGGTCTGAATTTTCCTAAAAATTCCCCTGTTACGCCGAAAACTGGTACGGCTGCCTCCACAAGTAAAGAAGCATTGCTCGCGAGTCGTCAAAGTTTAATGTCACCCGTTCGCCAAAGTTTAAGTGCTGCTACTTCATCCACCGGAACTAAATCTTCGGCCAACTTGAATCAACATAGCACCATCGGACGTAGAAAATCTATGGCAACATCGACACCAGTAAGCCATATTTCTACATCAATGCAACAATCGCACACAGTAGCGTCGAAAGCTTCATCATCATCTTTGCATAAAGTGCGTAAATCTTTTGGCTACATTTCACTCAATTCACACATTTCAAAGACACGCAGATCGAGTATAATACCTAATCGAACATCAACGACTGGTTTGGGTGCTCATCTGGTTGCAAAGGCGCGTCGGAGTTTGGCTTGTCCTACGCCGTCCACAAGTGCGAGAGCACGACAACAAGCTATTGCATCTACTAGCTTTGTCAAAAGTTTGCAATCGATGTGTAAAACAGAGCAGAGCGAATCCAAACCTGAAATTGTTATATGCAGCGATGAAAACCCAACATATTCAGCGCTGAAAAAGAGTCGTACATTTATTTTGGATGTGGAGGGTGAATCTACAAAACCAGAAGAGTTTAATAAAACTATCTCACCTGTAAAGAATATAGATGGCGTTAAACGAGAGACTGAACTGAATAAAACTTTCTCACCTGTGAAGAATATAGAAGATTTTAAACTAGGGTCCAATATAAATAAAACTTTTTCACCGGTAAAAAATGTAGACGATGACGGGAAACAGGAGGATATATTAAATACAACTTTTTCACCAGTAAAAGATACAAAAATCAAACGAGATTTAAATAAAACGTGTTCACCTGAAAAACAAAAGGAGGCCGAAGCAGAAGTAGCTGAAACAATTGATGTATCTGCAGAAGTTCAGCCAGTAGCTGCTCAGAAGGATATAAATGATTCGAACCCTTCAGGTCAACGTGCAAAAGATATCGAGAATAAACAAAATTTTGCAAAGTGTAGCAAAAATGTTTCATCAATTTCAATTGCAGCAGAGCAATTGATAGAACATGTTGATAGTAATACAGATATCATATCGGAAAGTTTTGCAGAAGTGGTTGAAAATACCACCCAAGCAACAATTGCGGATAGCTCTGAAAATCAAGAGAATAAAGTAATAGAAAATCAGATTGATCAATCAACAACAATTTCAAAAATGTTTGAATTGATGATCCCAGAAATGATTGAAAAAGCAAATAAGATTGTTGCAGAACCTGCAGAAAGAAAAGATAATTCCACAGTTGAAACTGTTTCAGTATCAGAATCGAGTGAGTATGTGGAGAATTTGCTGCAAGAAACAGAAGAGGGTAGTGAAAGTCGCACAATTCCGTCTGATATTGCTAAAGAAAATAAAGAACCAGCACTTGAAAAATGGACTAATGAAAAAGAGGAGTTGTTGTCGGACGAGAAAGATGAAAGCGACGTAACTTTAACTGCATCGAATGTTTCGGTCGCTAATGAAGAGCAGCTGCACACAGACGAGACAACTTCTAATCTTGATACCGTCACATTAGACGCCAACAGTGAAAAGAATATGGAGGAAACCGTCAGTGAATCTCAAGAAACTGCTGAGCTTTTGGAAGAAATTGAATACGTTTTAAATAAATCCGATGAATTAGAACAAAAACATATAAAGAAAACTCAAAAAATTGATGAGAATATAACTGAAACATTAGGCGAAGACAGGGAGAATTTGAAGACTAAGAAGTATGATGCAACTGAGGCTGGTGAAGCTGAAGAAAAAGATGAAGAAAAAAATCTGAAATCTGAAGAAAACTCTAAAATTGAAGTGGAGAAAGTAACAATAGCAGACTCAAAATCAATTGAAGAAACTGAAAAGGAAGTAGAAACTGAAAGTGATGGTAAGAATGCATTTGATTCAGAAACTCAGGACGAAAGTGATGGAAAGGAGAAACAAACTGAAAAGGCAACATTGGATGAGATTTTCTTAAATATAAAGAAAACTAATGCAGAGCCAGAGCTGATGTCGTCCACTTCACTCGTAGAGGACATAACAATGAAACATTCTGCCAGGAATGAAGTATTGAAATCAGATGACGTTGAGAACGAGAATCAAGGCGATGAAGATGGTAATGATGCTACAACAACAATGAAAAGCTCTTCAAAGGAAGCAACAATGGATGAGATTCTATTAAATACAATAAAAACTAATGCAGAGCCAGAGCTTATGTCGTCCACTTCACTCGTAGATGGCATAACAGAGAAACATTCTGCCAGGAACGAAGTATTGAAATCAGATGACGTTGAGAACGAGAATCAAGGCGATGAAGATGGTAATGATGCTACAACGGCAATGGAAAGCTCTTCAAAGGAAGCAATATTGGATGAGATTCTATTAAATACAAGAAAAACTAAAGCAAAGCCAGAGCTGATGTCGTCCACTTCACTCGTAGATGGCATAACAGAGAAACATTCTGCCAGGAACGAAGTATTGAAATCAGATGACGTTGAGAAAGAGAATCAAGGCGATGAAGATGGTAATGATGCTACAACGGCAATGGAAAGCTCTTCAAAGGAAGTCTTCACACCAAATTTACGAGGTGTACGGGAAATGTTGCAAACACCTAAAGATGCCGAAGCAAAAACACCCCGATTTGTTGGAATGCGTAATCTGCTACGCACTCCCAAAGGCAATGGTGATGATGAGGAAGCAGAAGAGTTAGAAGGTATTAAAATATTATTGAAAACACCACTTGTTGACACAATGCAAGAAGAAGAAGATGAAGATGAGAAACGAAAAATTGAAGAGACCCCACAAACATCAATGAAATCCACAACAAAATATAATTTTCCAACACAAACAACATCTACACCGGTTCGTCGCAGCTCTAGAAGAGCAAGCATATCAGCTGATGAAGCTATTTCTAATTTATATACTCCTAAAAGTGTTAAAGCGCGTCGGTTGTCTTCATCTAATGATGCTGCAACTCCATCAGCGTACACGACGACACCAAAACGCATAACTACGCGTAGAATGTCAACTGCAGAAAATGCAAAAACTCCGTCAACTTTTGCCATGACACCCAAACGAATTACAACCCGTCGAGCGTCATTATCCTTGGAGCCGGAGGATATTAGTTTGAAATTAACACCATCTGCTGCAGCAAAACGTGTTAAAAGAGTAACAATATTCGAAGAAAATGATGAAGAAATGGGTGCAATAATCGAAGAAGAGAAAGAGGAGGTAGAAACTACAGCCGATGAAATCAAATTGGTTGTGGAAGAAAAAGGTTCGTTTTTCTTTTGCACTATATATGTACATAATTTAATTGGTTCGTATTTTCCCTGACAACTAAATGGATTTCTATTCCCAGCAGTTTCAAGGGAAAGCCAGGATACTTTGCATGAACCGACCATTGTTGATAAATCAGAGAATGCTTTAATTGAGCAGGAAGTTCAGGAACCTAAAACAAATAATGGTATGTATATAATATTAATTTTCAATTTGTTTATGTTAGAAAGCAAATCTTTACTTTACTAATATTTGGAGTCAGTTTACTGTATTTTTAAACCATAATGTTTATTAAAAAAAAAAATTTTAAATTATAATTTAAAAAAAAAAATCAATTATAATTATGAAATACTAATCGACACATTATTTATAGATGAGTCAGAAATTATTGAAGATAGCATTTGTGAGGTAATTAGTGCATCCAAGAGCGAAGGACGAATGGAATCTGATAGCAAAGATGCGCCAGAACTGAAGGAAGCCCAGCTAAAGAGTTGTGTAGCAGAAAAAGAAGGTGAATTTCTTATTCTTTAAATACTTGCCCCAAAAAAAAAAAAAGATACCTTACACGTTCTTTAATTTTTTAAGCAGCTTCAATTATGGAAGTAGAGATTCACGAAATTGAAGATGATAGCCTCTGTGAAATTGTCGAGGATAATAGTGGTAAGCGTTGACTACTAAACATAAAAAAAAACTCTTAGGCTAATATGCAGTGAATTTAAAAACGTTCAGGTGAAAAGAAATTACCAACAGCTATCGAAGAAGAGAGTGAAATTTTGGATGAATCCGATTATGAATATGGCAAAGAAATTAGTAAAGGTAATTTTAAAAATAAATGTAAAAATATTTTAAACAACATATTTTTCTTAATTTTATAGAACTCAATGCTGGCCATAAAAACGAAAAATTCAACATCATTGCTGAAACAGAAATTTCTATAGCTACGACTCCTAAGATAAAGAAATCCATTAAAATAGATGCGCCACCTACACCTAAGACTCCAATCATGTCTGGTGTGCGTGAACTGTTAAAAACTCCGAAAGCTACTAATGAAACTCCAAGACTAGAGGGTGTGTGCGAACTTCTGCGTACGCCAAAGCAAAGCGCAACACATGCCAATGATAGTAATTTGGAAGGTCTGACAGATCTAGTGAAAACACCAAAAACTGAAGTGAAGTATAAAAAAGAAATAACATTTAAAGAAGAAGAGGAAGATTTGCCTTCTACATCAGCTGATGCTGCTGCTAGATCAGCAGAATTTTTAGGTACGCGTCAAATGCTTAGAGCTCCTAAACGTTGCAGTACACCACGCATGAATGCCAATGGAACTGTTGAACGTGGAGAAGATGATGAAGATCTTGATAAATTTTTTAAAACGCCACGTGCCAAAAATGTCATGATTCCTGGTTTGCCTTCAAGTGCAGTTATTGAAAAGAGATCAAAATTATTTGAGTTATTGCCAACAACAGAATATGACCTTAATGCTACAAATGATGAAGCGCAACTTGAAGAACTATTTAAAACACCAGTTTCTATACGTTTTGGTGAACGCTTAGGCGACGAATCTTATGATACTGAAGAAAAAGTTGAGCAAGTGCCAGAAAGCGATGCAGCACACAAAGATGAACAAAATCTTTCAGCTGAAGAAGCCTTTGATAAATTAACCGGACAGCCATCTGCAATTAAAACTCCTGCGCGTAACGTTTACACACGAAAGTCACACGCACTCTCGGCAATTCAAAAATCACCATTCAGCGGAAGCGATGTTCTCTCCGATTTGCCTAAAACAGATGTACAGGAATGGGTGGACAGTCTGGAAGATGATGAAAACCCGCTTAACAGTTCCCAAAATGAGTATACAGATCAAAATATTGTTGAACAGGAAATTACCATCAATTCAATGCATGAAGAAAACAAAAATGAATCCGCATGTGATCCATTAATCCAGTCAGCCTTCAAAAATATTTCCAAAATTTCAGAAATCGTTCCAGATTCTTGTGTGAAAGTTTATATACTAAGTGATGCGAATACTACGACATCTTCTGAAAAAATGGTTGATGTTAGTGCGGTAAGTGTGTCCGTAACTGATCCACTGGTTGGTGGCAGCGCCTTCAAATTATTTGAACAACGAGCAGTTGAAAAGAGTGGGCCAGCCACAGAGAGATCAACTACTCCCAAAGAATCAGAAATGAGTGGCATTAATTTACTTGATGAAACAAATGAATCAATCTTCTCGGAAACATTAAAGATTAGTGATTCTGAATCTGAAAATGATACTTCAGTAAATGTAAAAGTGGCAACCAACAAAGCAAAAGAGACGATTAATATCGATTCAATGGATATTGAAAAAATGGAGAATATAATAAGTGATGAAGTTAAAGGAGACAAAGAGCTAGGTACGGTCGAGGAAGCTTTTGAGAATGAAGATATCATACAGCAGTTGGTAGTCAGTGATACTGAGTCTTCAGATGAATATTTAGAAGTTAAAGAAGAAATTACTACAGAACATGCAATTGAATCAGAATTTGAAAATTTCAAAGAAAATGCAATCGTACTTGAGCAAAGATCAAGAACTCCTGACATTATTAAAGTGCGTTCAAAATTGTCTCGTAAGACGCTAGGTGCACATGAAGAACTGCAATTGACTATTGATTTTAATGATGAAAAGTATAAAATAAGCCAGGCACCGGAAAGTGCCACGAAAGCGGAGAACTTACATAGCATTGAAACTATTGAAGAAATAACAATTCGTGATTATGATGAAGGCGAATCAAATATTGAGATGATTGAAGGCGACCAAAAAGAAGAAACAGTTCCGAATGAAGAAGAAGCTAAGCCTATTGATAACGAAAGTATTGAAAAGTCATTACGGCAAGAAACTATTGAGTATGATAATGACGTTGCACTTACTGAAGGAAAAATCACAAATGCCTCAGGGGTGGAAAAAGTGGTTGATGATAACATTGCAGAAAATACTGAAAATATTGAATCTGAAGCAGCAATAGAAACCGTAGAGGAAAAAAAATTTTTTGAATCAGAGTCCATTGATGAACAAAGTCTAGCAGATACATCAAATATTGAGCAGATTGTGACTGTTAAAGAAGTTACTAATAGCGAAGTCAAAGTTTCTGAAGACAATAATGAACAAAGTATGAAAAATATAATAAATGATGATGAGATTATTTCCGATGAAGAAGTTACTAGTAGCGAAATGAAAGTGTCTGAATCCAACGATGAACAAAAACTTGACAACTCTCCGAAGATTGAGACTGACAAATTATCGATTGCCGAAGAAATGGTTACTGAAACTATTGATGATCACAGTACAGGAAATATAACAGCTGAAGAAGAGAAAGTAACTGATGCAGCTTGCTGCGATGGAATCTCAGAGAATATTGCATCTAGCGAAGTATCGATATGTTATTCGAATGAGATGAAATTATCTGAATCTAATGAGATTCAAGTCACCAAAAATTCTTCAAATGAGACTCTTTCCACTGTAGAAGTTACAAGTAGCGAAGAGAAAATGTCTGATTCTAATGATGAGACTATTGTTACGGTTATAGCAGTTACTAGCAGCGAGAAAAAAGTTTTTGATTCCTGCAATGAAAACATGCCACAATCTGAATTCACAGAGGAGGTTGAGTCTAGCAATGAAGAAATCGCACAAGCTGAAATCACAGGAAGTGTTGAGTCTAGTAAAGAAGTAATATCTTATGGTGAAATATCAGAAACAAATACACCACGTAATAAAACCACTGAAACCAGCAAAGAAGAACAAACCTTAGAAAATGTTACGAATAATGAAATTATGGAAACTGTTGGACAAGATACACAAATTGAGGAACATCTTCCTGAAACTTGTGGTAACACAAGTACAGAAAATAACAGCTCTGAGAAGAATGAGACTAATACAAAAGAAGCAAATTTAGAGAAAAATGTTATAGAGTCAATCGACGTTGAAAGTGCAGAAAACTCAACGGACAGTTACCCAATTTTAGAAGTACCTGTCAACCCCGATAAAGAAAGTGATGGGACAGTGGCAAGTACTGTAACTAGAACTCTAATAGATACTGTAGATCTTGATAATGATATTGCTGAAGTACCAAACGACATTGCTCTTGAAACTGTTGAAAAAGATCTTAAATCGGATGAAATTTCGGAGGATCTGGAAAAGATTCATGAAAATCAAATTTCAGAAATTACTCGTGTAAACACTCTAACCGTCACAGAGGCAAATAAATATGTTGAAAACCCGAAAAAGACCTCAACCTCACCTCCAGCGTCTAGTGCTATTATTATTGAAGAAGATAATGTAGCGGAATCCATTGAAATCAATGAAAAGCAAGTCAAAAGTGATACATCGAAATCTACTGAAATTGTTGAAGACAAAGTACAAAAAAGTATACCTAAGAGAATAGCTTCACAATCAAGTCAATGTTCTTCCATTGACGGTGCTGCTGAACCACCCAAACGGGAAAAAACTAAGGCACCTATTGAAGAAGTGCTTGAAGAGACTGTGCAAAAACCAGCAGAAGAAGAAGATAAAGAAAGAATAACAACAATTGATTTTGAAATAAAAAAAGACATGCAGGCAAGTGAAAAGACAGAGGAAGGGCTCAAAATTGTTGTCAAAGAAACTCTTGAAGTTCATAACGATGTTGAAGTTAATGTAAATGCAATGTCTAAAAGACTAGCTCGCAAGGCTTCTGCAAAATCAGCTGAAAACACAGCCGAAGTTAAGGAAGATAATGTCACAAATACACATGAAATACTTGAGAATATAAATAAAACGGAAAGTGAAGAAATTGACATGGAAAAAGAACCTTCTTCTTCAAATGCAGAAAATCTAAAAACTATTGATGAAGCTGAAGTACCTGAAAATCATAAAATAACCGAAGAAAATGTAGCAGAGGTACTTAAGAAAATAACACGTAAGGATTCAGCACAGCCAAATGAAAGCACAATTGAAGAAAAATCGAAAGTAGAATCAGTTGAAAACAAGAATGAATCTGAAAGCGATGAAAGCCACAAGTCAAATGATCCTTCATCGATAATTGCGGACCTAAAAACGATTGATGTTAAGGCTACTCTCGAAAATAAAGAAATTTCCAACAATGAGAAAGATGATAATGCAGAATTGCCTAAGAAAAGAACTCGTAAAGCTTCTGTAAATCCATTGAAAAGGGCAATTGAAGAAACCACAAGTGTGATAACAGTTGCTAGTGCACAACAAACGGAAACGGAAACCATTGAAGCTATTGCTAAAAACTCGGAGGTTCACAAAAATGCTGAAGATAATGTAGAAATACCTAAAAAGAGAACTCGTAAATCATCTGCCAAGCCAAATGAAAACATAATTGATGAACCAGTAGAGAAGAAAAATGAATCTGAAGATGCTGAGAGCCACAAGTCAAATGAACAGCCATCAACCAATGTTGAAAGCCAGCAAACCATGGACAGTGCAGATGATCTCGAAAATATTGAAGTCTCGAAAATCTCTGATGCTAATATCCCAGAATTACCGAAGAAGAGAACTCGCAAAGCTTCTGCGAAGCCAAATGAAAGAGTAATAGCAGAAACTTCGAATGTGGACGCTACTGTGAATACTAATCAAACTAAAAGTTTAAAAATAAAAGGACCACATTCCTCATCAAATATTGAAAAACTTAAGGACATTGATGAAGCTGCTCTTGAAGTATCAGAATCTCACAAAAATGCTGAACATAATATTGTAGAAATACCTAAGAAAATAACCAGAAAATTTTCGGCCAAATCGAATGAAAAGAAAATTGAAGAAAAATGTACAAAGGAAACAGTTGAGAATGTGTACGAATCTGAAAGTCATACTTCAAATGCACCATCTTCATCAAATGTTGACAGCTTAAAAATTATTGATAAAGAAACAGCTCTTGAAAATACGAAAGAAGTTCTTAAAAATGTGGAAGGAAATGCCACATATGTACCTAAATCAAGTGAAGATTTAAACGATGATAACGTCGACATCTCAAAGATGGATACAGTTGAAAACAAAGTGGGAGGTGATGAAAACGTGTTCTCTGTAGCCAGCTCTTCGAGTAGTGAAACTGTTGCCGACAATGTCGAAATTGCAGTTGAACCTGAAAGTGAAAATATAAAATTAATTGCTGAAGATGAGGCACCTAAAGTCGATGTTAACGATCTCAAAGATAAATCGAATATTGTTGTTGAACATATGGAAACAATAGAAGTTTCTAAGACACGCAAAAGAACAGGCAAAGGTTCTCAATCCAGTCAATATTCCGCAAAGGAAGATGAGTTGCCAAAACGTAGAATTGGTCGTCGCAAGGCTGAAACAGCTGGGCAGCATAAAGATGTAATAGAGCACAGTGAATTATCAGGAGATGCACAGGCTGGTCATGTTGCTGAAGAAATTGCAATCCAAGAAACGACGGAGCTTGATGCTGTTGTTGCAGACTCGATTGAGAAAAATGTTGTTGATATGAAGGTAAAAGCTACCCGAGGAAAACGAGAACGTAACGGTTCACAATCCAGTCAATATTCAACAAAGGAAGCTGTTGTGCCTAAACGTCGTGGTGGACGCACCAAAAAATTGAAAACGGCTTTAGACGAACTTAAAGAAGATGCGAAACAAACTGAATCTTCTGATATTGAATCAGTTTCAGACGGCAAAGAATTGTTTGAAGAAACTGCTTATGTAAATGAAGGAAATGCGCCCGTAAAAGATGAATCTGCTCTCATGGAAGAAGTACCTGCTTCAGAGGGTGCAATTAAACATGATGAAGCATTAATTGAGAAGAATAATAAGGGTGGCGTTATTGCTAAAGTATTAGAAGAACAACCGAAATATGAAGAAGATGATACTACAAAAGGCGACGAAGCCGTTATTACACAATCTGAAATAACAGATTCAACGCCTCTACGAAAAGGTAAAGCTACAAGAGCCAAGAAAGCACCAACACGTAAAGCTGAAAAGATAGATGAAGTAGAACATTTGGCAACAGAACAAACAATTGAGTATGCTGAACAAATAGAGGGCAAACAAAGTAAAGAGAATGCAGAGATAAAGCCTCAAGATATTGTCCCGAAGCGTAGAGGTGGACGGAAGAAGCTTGAACAGCATGTTGAGACAATAGAAGACAAACCAAGTAATGAAACTGCAGAAAACATGAATGCTAAAGAATCCAGTCCAAAAGATAATAGTCCCCAAGAAATTGCGCAGGAAATTGAAACGAAGACAACAATAAAGCGGCGTGGAAAGCGTAAAGTAGCTGAAGCAGTTGTACCTGCAAAACGACGAGCTACGCGTAAAAAGCATGAGGAGCAACACGATTATGGGAATGAAGATCACGCGCACAGGACTGCAGATGATGAAGAGCAAACACACCAGATTGCAGATGATGAAGAGCAAACACACAAGACTGCAGATGATGAAGCTCAAGAACACAAAACTGCAGATTATGAGAAGGTAGCAGCAAAAGAAGAGGATAAAACTACGGCGGGCACCACAGAAATTGCGGATGACAAAGTTGAATCGAAGGATGAATCTGAAGATGTAAAGGAGGAAATAAATATGGAACATGCCCGTAATATTGACACAAAAACGGAAATTGATCATGATAATAAAACGAAGTCAATAAACAGAAGAGGCCGCAAGCGCAAGGAATCACATGCTGACGATGAGCAGCATGATGATACGCAGGAACCACCTAAAAAACGTGGCGGAAAAAAGGTGATAGCACCAGAAACAACTGAAATAACACAACCGATTGCTACTCCCGTTCCAATACCACGTCGTACTCGCAAAGTTTTTACTCTAGATGTTACCACACCTTCACAGACGCCTACACGAAGTGTGCCACGCCGTGCTGCGACTGCGCACGAACGTAATTACGACGAGAGCTCAGATACCGAGTCGTCGCATCACGTCACCTACAAACGGCGAAGTGGCGGCGAATCAAATACACACAAAACTAACAATGCGGAGAAGGCAACTACAAGCCGTGGACGCACGCGAAAACCCACCGCAAAAGTGCAGCAGTTTTTGGAAGAGGAACGTGCCAAATCAGGTACTCCCAAGAAGCGTATGTTATTAGCGGCGCTGGTTGCTGATGCTACGCCAATGTCGGCAACACTGACACCGACTACCAGGCGAGGGCGCAAAGCTTCAACTATGGAAACCGATCATTCAGCGGGCATCAGTAGTACCCCGTTATTACTAGCAGCTAAGAAACGTGGTGGGCGTGTACCACGCACTGCACAACTGCAACAAAGTACCGACGCGGAACCACACGCCACTGAGCTGGAAGAAACAGCAACAACACACAGTAGCTGTACGGAAGAAAAAGAAGAAGGAGAAGTAACTGTTGTCGTCGCTGTACCACCTGCCAAAGGTCGTGGACGTGGAAGAAAAGCTAGTGTTGTCGACGTTGATACTGACAGTGATGCAATTGTGCCTGCAACACCAACGCCAATAACAAACAAGCGGGGGCGCGCTGCGCGACGTTTGCCCTCAAAAACTACAGAAAGAAAAGATCATAGCTCGGAGTTAGAAGAAGCAGCAGCAAAACCAAAAGTGGCGAAGCGTGGTGGACGCGGTACTGCTGCACAGAAAAAAATCGAAACAGAAGATGCCGCCATCGCGACCACAAACATTGAAGATATGGAAGACGACGAAGAGGAAAATGAGTCCTTAGCACATGTCGCAGAGAAAGTGGCTGCCACCAAGCGTACAGCGGCTGCTAGCACAGAAACCGCCACAGCTACAAAACGTGGACGCGGCCGTAAGAAAGTAGTTGCGGACGAGGAGATTAATGAGGAGGCGACAGATAGTGTTGTTACAGCAAGAACGTCGACGAGAGCGCATGGAGGGCGTAGTCGTAAGGTCGTGCGTTTTGAGCCGACCAATGCCGCTGCTATCACCGCACCGCATATTGTTGCCACTGATGATGTGGCTGTAACACACGGTGCGCTGCTTTCACCGCCTGATACTCTGCCATCTCCGCCAGCTAAACGTGCTACACGTGCTCGTCGCAAATAAACAAAACATAAAGGCGTGTAAATTTTATATTATTATTTTTAGAAATCAACGTACATTATCATTACACAAATAACAAAATTACATACTTACTACTTATATAGTTATATTACATACATTTTATATTTCATGAAACAAAATATTTTTTGTGCTAATTTGTTGTTTTTTTTCTTTGTTTAGTTTTAAAAATTTTCTTAACGATTATTATTTTTTTGTTTGCGCTTTTTATTCTTTAATATTTTTTCAATTATACTATATTTGAATTACATTAATCATCATTTTCTTCTTTTTGTATTATTATATACGATATTTGGTATACACATTTATCTACTTACATATATGTCTACAACTACACGATATGGCAAAATAAATAAATAAAAAAAAAGATAATAAAATTAAGTGTGCGTGTTTTTTTTCTCAAGGAATACATTTCCTGGTCAACCAATAATCAAATTTCCATGAGGAAAGCCTTGGAAATTTTGTTAAACCAAAGAGATTGTATTTATTCAAATATTTAATTTAACTTTTTTTTTTTTTTTAAATTATTTACCAAAAACCGCAAAGAGCGAACGAAAACGACTATTTGCTTGTAGTGATGCAAGGAGAAGCTTTACTTGTGAAAGGTCAAGTCTACAATAGAGAAAACGTAGCAGAGGGAGGTTTGTTCTGGCAAAGTACATGTACAATATTATGTACCATTCTTGTTTCTCACAACGTCGTTACAACTGCAAAATCGCCAAATATAACGCTTCATTTGATTACTCATTTCCTTAATGACATTGCAATTTTAACCCTTAGTCCCCTTTTCCACACGGCAAGTTTCGAATTCCCTGTTGGTCTTGCCACTTGCATTTCCACACAGAAAGATCTTGATCAATTTTGCTTTTACTTTGACTGACGACATGTCAAAGAACGAACAGCACAAAAGAAAACTTTCCTTTACGAGTAAGTTTGTACTCGCCTCTCGTCAAGAAAACTTGCCGTGTGGAAAAGAGGACTTACTTTACTTTTAATGCCACAACAGCCCATGGAGGGCCTAGGACGAGCTTTTCGCGTCCACCCATGTTGTGCGTGTTATATTTGTACATGAATGGAAGGGACCTACGGTTTAGTGCCGAATCCGAACGGCTAAGTGAAAAGCTTTTCATAGGCAATTTTTACTCTTGTAGGTTTGCCAAGAGCCAAGAGGTGGTGCCGTGTAGAAAAATTATTTTTTCTTCTTTTTGATTTTGCCTGTGCTGAGACTCGAACCTCTGACACTCTGCGTAGCAGTCCAACGCACTACCACTACGCCACAGCGAAAACAGGACTTACAATTTCTAAACTAAGGCACTAACAAAACGAGTTTTTCTTTTTAAATAAAATTTATTTTATTTCACATTAGTATTCCTACAAATAATACAAAAGTTTTGGTATAATTCGACAAATACAATTCTCATTTACACATTTTAGTTTTTTATATTTCTTAGATTGTATATAAAAGACAATGCAATGCAAAATATTACAATTTTATAAAAGCATACAAATTTTGTTGTTTTATTTTTTTCTTTAATTAATAGCAAAAGGCGCTTCTTACTTATACAGTACAAATACAATTACAAAAAAGAATATCCAATATTGTGAAGATATTGCGTTAGCACATTTCAAATTACAAATAGAAAACAAAAGGAATAAGCGTAAAATAAAGTAAAAATGAATTGCAGGCAAATAAAAATAATTATATATAAATGGCATAGCACATGCTTAAATATACGATAAAATTTACAAATAAAACAATACAAATAAAAGACTCGGACATTTTAAAATGATAGCGTTTCCGCTTTTTCATAATAGAAAAATATCATAATGGAAATAAGCTTTGTGACGTTTGCTTGTGTGAATAGTATTTAATACTTTAAAAGCTTCCAATTATAAATAAAAAATTTTAACAAAAAACATTGGACGTTTTACCTATTAAATAAAAATATTTAAAGAAAATTAAAAATATATACATATGTATGTAAAGCATTTGTAGTATCTACATACATATATACCTATGTATGTATGTTTGTATATACATATGTAGTATTTATTTAAAAATTAAATACTTCTTTTATATTTGTTTTTTTGTTTTTATTTCGTGTTTCTCTTGGAGTTTTCTTGTTCTATTATATACCTACATACATACATACACATTGTTTCTTTATGTATGTAAATATATAATATAATATTTTAAGTATTTGGTTGAATTTGTTCTTTACAATATTTTTGTGTTTATGTGTTCTAGTATGTGCTTGCGCGAGTATGTGTGCGTATCGTAAAAAAAAAAATATTTGTAATACATATGCCCTCAGAAATGGGGAAAATAATGGCGGTTTTAAATTTAATAGTTACCTTTTGACACATTTCAATAAGGGGAAAACGTCAAAAGATCCACAATTAAATTTAAAGTCAACTTTATTTTGTTTTTATTACTATGGGCCATAGTATGTAATTAAAAATTAACTTTAAACTCGTTAAGCTTTATATTATTTTTATACTAGGCTTTCATTAGCAAATGCGGCTCAGAGCGTAATGAATCAGTTAAATATTGTGTTTTCATTGTTTTTTGAAAGTAACGTTTCTCATTCGGTGAATTAACTTTGTAAACTATGGGACGTACGCCAACATTGCGCCATAACTCTGCAACATGACTGTAATAAAGAGAGAAAAATTATGTATTAGTTTTTATTTAGTAAATATTTGTTAATTTTCCGTGCTGCCTTTTAAGCAGAGAACATAAAACATATAGAATCTGCAGCTAAAATGAGAATAACGAAGTGAGAGAGAGAGAGAGCAGAGAGTACTTAAATAAAAATTGCAGTGCTGTGTGCCCTAGTGAGAGTTGGTTAAAATGGCTGCCTTGGGGATATTAGCAGCAGTGATGGAATAGTAGATACAATTGCAAATTATCTCCAACTTTATTAAACTAATACGTACACATTTTTAAGTATAATTTGGGATTGTCAGAATAAAGAAATGTACTGGTTTCATTTAAATACTAATACTATTTGTAGTAAGTGAAATGCAAAGAAAGAATGTCAATGAGAAGAATTAATTATATCAGTTATTTTAATTTGACGCTCATTGACGTTCATTGAGTACATTGAAGTTCATTGAGTACATTGACGTTCATTGAGTACATGGACGTTCATTGAGTACATTGACGTTCATTGAGTACATGGACGTTCATTGAGTACATTGACGTTCATTGAGTACATTGACGTTCATTGAGTACATTGACGTTCATTGAGTTCATTGACGTTCATTGAGTACATTGACGTTCATTGAGTACATTGACGTTCATTGAGTACATTGACGTTCATTGAGTACATTGACGTTCATTGAGTACATTGACGTTCATTGAGTACATTGACGTTCAGTGAGTACATTGACGTTCATTGAGTACATTGACGTTCATTGAATACATTGACGTTCATTGAGTACATTGACGTTCATTGAGTACATTGACGTTCATTGAGTACATTGACGTTCATTGAGTACATTGACGTTCATTGAGTACATTGACGTTCATTGAGTACATTGACGTTCATTGAGTACATTGACGTTCATTGAGTACATTGACGTTCATTTAGTACATTGACGTTCATTGAATACATTGACGTTCATTGAGTACATTGACGTTCATTGAGTACATTGACGTTCAGTGAGTACATTGACGTTCATTTATGTAAATTTTTGTTTTGGGTAAATTGGTTCAATTTGATATTTTGACATTGCATCACCGACTAGCATACATACATATATAAGCCACAAAGGCGCCTGATAATACCGCGTGAGAAGTAACTAAGTCCTAATATTTATAATTTTGGTCATTTGAAAAAATAAATTACTTTTAAGGAACTGGGTGATGTCTTTTCTCTTATGTTATGGGTGAAATAGTTATATTTTCTTATATAAATCAGAGTAGAGCGCGGGAAAAGAGGAGTGCGGCAAGCCATAGAAAATGTCGCTTCATGTTTTATATTAATTTCTTTTCATATTCTTGGTATATTTAAAAATTTCCAACACTTACAAATTAAACTCCTCTTTGCTTATAAACACTAAGCTCATGCCAATCACTGGCGCTATAATATTACGAAAAATAGCGCCATAAATCGATGTAATCAATGTGGATGCTTTGAGTATCACAAATGATAGTGATTTTTCCGTCCATAGGCCACAAATTAATTCCGGATGCACTTTGCGTAGCTATAATAAGAAGAAATAATACAGAGAATATAATTAAGGAAAACATAAAAAACACAGGCCTGCTTTTATCACAACGTGCAATCAGAGCTAGAGTTAAAATTCAGTATGTAATATGTTTCAAAATTCGATATATATTGTTCATAATTTATATTTTTTAACTTTTCAGTTATGTGCTAAATCTGCCTAAACTCGAATTCAGTCTAAAAAATTATTTTGAATACTAAAGCTTTGGTAATGGGTCTATTGGAATTGCAAATTTCGCAGGCCTATGCAATTTCCTTTTCAAAAGTTCTTCCCACCTGGTAAATTGCATATGGCGAACGACTAATGAGTATTGTGCGCCTTGTAAATTGTGCATGTTCCCTTATAAATGCCTTGAGCTTCTCCAGCATGTTCGTGCTATTATCGCTAATGTGTAGAAAAATTGTTAAGGTTGTATTTTCCAAGACTTGCATTAATTCAGTCAATGTAAATATATATTCAGTTTCGAATTGGGAGCTGTGAAGTGAAAAACAAACAAAAATAAACAGTATATGTTGATGAAACAATAAATAAATAATTCTAACCCTAACGGGTGCAGCTCCGTAATATTGATTTTTCTTAATTCATCTAAAGTATGACAAGCAACACCTCCCGAAAGTCCGGCACGTTCCAGCGTTGTACGATTGCAAATTACAATTTCACCGCATGCCGTTAAACCGGCATCTAGTAAAACATTACGATAACCACGTGAAGCACACTAAAAGAGTACAGAGCAAAGGATATTATTGATTTTTGGTATTTTTTATACCATCTCACTCCACTTGTGTTGCATGTCGTCATCAGCAACAGTGATGAGTGATATAGCATATATACGAGTATGTGTGCGTGATTTGTATACACACCTTTTTTAACGCTGCTTTCGAATTTTCGGGCGCGTCATAATAAGCGCCACGATTTGCAATTGGCCAATATGAGAGATCTTCACGGTTGGTATTTACACCGCCGCCTCCGCCTCCGCTTCCTCCCAGCAAGCTCAACAAGCGCTTTTCATCGGGACTACGTAATTTTATGAATTTCGATGCTACACATACGACCAGTAGCACCAATGTGAACCAAGGAATGCCCGCGGAAGCTAAATTGCAAATGAACCAGAAGACATTGAATAGTAGCGACAGAAGACTTGCCGAACACCAGAGTACTTGATAAAGCATTTTTAATAGTTTCCAAAATACGTTTAGTACGTTCATCAGCTTATTGGAGTCGGCGTGATTTTATTTTTTATTTTCTATAATATATAAGTGTAAAAATGTTATATATGGTTTTAATTTTGTACTTAAATAATGCCATAAAAAGCACTTTCATAAAAGGCAAATGTACATTCGGTTAAAAGGTATAGCCCAAATGTAGAGGAGGCATCAAAAAAGGCAAAAGGACTCACAATTTCTTTAATAGTTTCTTATATAAATACTCTTATCATTTATGAAAGCTTTTTTTAATAAATAAGTTTTGTCATAAACTTACTCTCGTTTGTCGGCAATTTTAAATTAATTTGTTCTCGCCACTTTGCACCACTCCCTCTTTTCTAGAATACCTCGTCTCGTTTAAACTATTGCTAATATTCCTATTTATATTCTTTAAGGATTTTTTCTTAAATTCAAGTTAAATTGGTCATTCTACTACACTTTTTTCATTGCAGTTGTTTTTTCACACATTGTTTTAGTAATTGGTGTCAAAGGACTTTCGTTTTCGATGTTCTTCGGAGGTTAAATGTTCTTTCAGAACTTTTTATATTGCTTTCCTTCTAATTTAACAATAAGAAAACTTTGACATTTTCGCTTTTTCTTCACCTGTTTGTTTAAAAATATTTTGATATGGTAATACCACATAATTTCCATTTAATTTACTGGAAATCTACGGTACATTTTGATAGGAACGATAGGAATTAGTTCGAACCACGTTTAAAGAAGGGTCTGGTGGTAATTTCAGTTGTTTAGGAGCAATTAAATTATAAATTTTTTATTCTGTAAGATGGAGTATTTCACAACGGATGGGAAGGATGAAAATAAAATCTCTTAAATTCGCCGTTCGTTCATTCCATTCATGTACAAATATAACTGGCATAACATGCATAGAAGTAAAAAGCTCGACTTATATCCTTCTAAGTGTGGTATAATCCTTCTGGTCAAGTTATATGAGCTTAAATTTTAATGATATACATAAATACGTATACATACTTAACTAATTTTAATATCTATACTTATTTTTTAATGCTTTCAATAATTCTATTTGAATTTTGATTGCAAGGTAGTTTACTTTTTTTGAATATCTTAATATTAAATTATTTTAGTTTTACATAATTAAATTAATTAAATTATGTATTGACCAGTGCTAATATTTGTGTACGAGATATTTAACTTTTAAAAACTTGTAAATGCTTACTTTACTTTTAATGGCACAACGGCCCATGAAGGCTGAGCTTTTCGTGCGTGTTATATTTGTACATGAATGGAAGGGATCACAGTTTAATGCCGAATCCGAACGGCGAAGTGAAAAACTTTTCATAGCAATTTTTTCTCTTGCTTGCCAAGGGGTGGTGCCGAGTAGAAAAATTAGTTTTGCTACTTTTTTTTTTGTTTGATTTTGCCTGTGCCGAGATTCGAACCTTGAACACTCTGAAGAGCAGTCTAACGCATTACCAGTACGCCACAGCGACCACTTTTAAATGCACTTTTCTCAAAATATCCCAACTTATGTAAAATTCTTTTGAAAAATTCAAAGTAATTGTTTGAAGATCTCTTAAATATCTTTCTGTGGGCTGAAAAATCAATAAATTACTATAATAACGAACAAAAAATAATATAAATAATAATAATATAATTTAAATAATTAATAATTATTTTATTGAAAGTTTTGCCGAAACAGTTTAACTAAATCGGTTTTTCTCAACTCATGCAAAATAATCATGTACATACTATTGCCGTACGTGTAAAAAAAAAAAAAAAATCCTACAACATGTTCCGATCCCAGGCCGAGCATATTGGAATCATCCATTTTTTTATATGAACTCTAATTGTTGTTTACGGCTCTACGAATCATTCATAAAAATTGACAACTTAACTTATTAACTCATTTTACAAAAAATATAAAAATTGTTAGTTATTAAATTCTTGAACAAAACAGCGCCATGAAATGCTCCGTTTTACTACGTTTCACCATGCACTACTATTCTTTTATACTTGAGATACAGTACGAAACAGAAGTTACACACACACATGGGATAACAATATTGAACAGCTGTTTTATTAATGTAAATATGCATTGGAGTAAATAGTATAAATGTATAGACACGTATTATTCTAGTTAGAGCTGCCAAGGTAACGGAGGGTATTTCCATACAACTTAAAATCTAATAATAGGCTAGGTAAAAGCGCAGTTGTGATCACAACTGAATGCAATACATTTTTATTTAAATACATATATTTAGTTTAGTTTATTTAGTCTACAAGTTTATTTAGACTATCAAAATTCTTAAACTTTAAAAATTTATTAAATAACTTTAATAAGAGTAATTTAAAACAATTAAGGTGGATTAAAATTAATAATAAGAGCTAAGCTATTACACGACTATACTTAAACAATGTATGTCATATTCGTTGCGTTTCGTAGACGCTAGTGCTCAAGATATGCCACTGTACTGCTCCACAAGTGCCACAGAATCTCAATCCGCCCAGTATGTGTTCAAAAAAATTTGCTATAACGATCGTCATTTTTTCGAGCACCAACTGACCGACAAAAAAAAATAAAAAAATTATGTGAAATTGATTTTGCTACAAATAAAAATTGATTATAAGTTTACCACTCTCTCGTTACATTTATGCTGTCCATTTGTTATTTTCTTTTTTCTGTTTTTTGTAATTTTAACTATAAGAATCGTATTGTCAAATATTTTTCCGCTCAAAAGCAACAAGCCGTTTCGCAGACGCAAAAGCAGCTCAAGAGCACAGGCGAATTAAATTGCGTTTGCGTATCGTGACCCTTATATTCCCAACAAGTTGCAAGTTGGCAACACACACTGGCAGCATTGAAAGTGAAAAAAGTAGGAAGGAAGATTGCGAGAAAATTGGTACGTAAATCGTTACTGCAAAAGTGCGTAGACGAAAAAAGATTGAATTAAATATTTCTCAAATAAAATAGACAATTGCACAAGGAGAAAAAACTACATAATTATTAATAATAGATGATACGTTCAAGAGTGCAAAATTGTAGATAAGAAAATTTATATAAAGTGAAAGAAAGCAGCACAAAAACAAAACATTCAACTGTGATAGACAAAAAGAATTGAAGAAAAAAAACGAAAGAATTAAAAAGCAATTGTAATACCTACATTTCCAAAACGGTTGCAGAAAAAAGAAGCAAAATACTTAATTAGTATTAAAATTTTAATTTAAAGAATTACATTTAGTAAAAGTACAAGAATTGGAGTAGAGAAAAATGCCACCAAAAGAGAGGAATATTGCGATGATGGGATATCGTTCCGTCGGTACGTTTTTAAATAGTTTTCGTTTTCTAAATTTTTGTTATCTTTTTTCGATTTTATTTAATTATACTATTTCGTTTTTTTAATGCTATTTCCACAACTGAATACACATGCTAAATATTTTTAGGCAAATCGTCGCTAAGTATACAATTTGTTGAGGAACAATTTGTGGACTCTTACGATCCCACAATTGAGAATAGTAAGTATCTATGAAATATATTTGATTTTTTTAATTTGATTACTATTTTATTGATGTGAGTGAGACTCAGAAGTGATTCGTTCTGTTTTATTTAATTGAATGGTTTTTAAAGCGTGTTACTAAGAAGGAAGAGGTGGCGTAAAAACAGTCGTCATCTCTCCGTGCCAAATGCTAACAATTGCCGATGACAACTCCCTTTTTGCTATTGAGGAGACCAATAACACAAATGAAAAGAATCAATTAAAATGTTAAGAAGAACGAAATCAGTGTTTTCACTTATGTATGTATGCATACATAAACCTCCCGAATTGCCCTTCGAAAATATTCCAAGTTATTTCATTTTATCATTGATTTCTACTCCTTACAATTTGTTGTTAAACTACTTTTGTTTTTGTGTCTGGTTTTCTCTACTAAAACGTGATTACGCATTCACTGCTGCTGTTCACTGTTTTCACTACTACTACGCAGTTTTATTATTACTCAAATATTATAATTTTAAATGCGATTTTTGTACTTTTTCACATCTCTCACATTTTTCGTTGTTTTGCAATATTTTTTTTTGCAATATGAAGTATGAATTTATTATGATTTCAATTTATTGCCTTTGCCTCCTGATCTTTTGTTCTCCTCTCTTAATATTGCACTTTCTAGTTATTATTATTTTTATTTTTTAGTTTCGCTGCTGTTGTTTGTGTTGTCATTGTACTGGCATAGTACATGAATTGTTTACAAATTGCGTTGTTGAAATATTGCTAAACAAAACAAAAAATATGAGAAAAAAGAACAAAACAGAAACAAAGTTTTTATTACATTTTATTATAAATTTTTCTTAGTACACACTAATGTTTATGTAAATACATTTCATTTTCTTGGAAAATTTATGCACATATTTCTGTAATGAATCTTTTAAATTTATATATACATATATGCACATATGTATATTATAAATATGTAATCGATTACATACATTCATACACTTTGGACATATGGACACCTGGACAAAATAATACTTAGGTGTGAACCCAAAAATTTTTAAAATGAACGAAAACAAAATTAATTGGCATGGTCTACAATCAAAAGGCAAATTTGGAAGTGTTTTGGAATGAAATGGGGGAATCCGCACAACAAAAGTTATTCTCCATAAATATTGCTGCCAAGCTTTTTTGAAGAAAAATATTTCACACCTATTATTTTGTCCAGGTGTGCACATATATTGCTACTTTTATCCTTCAATCATATAGGTATGTATGTATCTCCACTTTGGATGAAATTTAATTTTTGCTATTACTTACATTGAAAAAAATTACATAAGAATCGATATAGAAATAACTTGACAGCTAGTTTATATGAAAAAAAAAAAATTTAACTAGTTTTTCAATCACCCGATCTCCACTTGAACAATGACATTTATCGAAAGATATGTATTTGGTTTTCTTTCGTTTTCTTCAAATGGTAGGTACTTTTGGCGATACATCGTTGAAGAATAGACGATAGCGATATGTACGAACAGTAAGGTGGGAGAAGTTGTATGGGCGAAAAAATTTCATGTTTTTGTCCACGCAATTGATACATTGGCTCATTTGGGAATGTAGCGCCATAAATCGTGTTTTGATTGCTAACACTCCGCGTAAGCTGAATAATTTGGAATTTTACTTTGGAATGTACTTCTTTTTCATTTAACGGCAATGAAAGGTTAAAGTTTCTTAAATATCGAAACGTTTGAGACCTTTCGCTCGAGACTTTATTTAAGAAAATCTTGTGGAAAAAAAATGCTGGTCGCTGTGGCGTAGTGGTAGTGCGTTGCACTGCTACGCAGAGTGTCCGGAGTTCGAATCTCGGCACAGGCAAAATCAAAAAGTAGAAAGTAGTCGGCCGGCAATGGCAAAATAAAAAGTAGAAAAAAAAAATTTGCTACACGGCACCACCTCTTGGCAGGCTATGGCAAACCTACAAGAGTAAAAATTGCCTATGAAAAGCTTTTCACTCCGCCGGCGGATTCGATTAAACTGTAGGTCTCTTCCATTCATGTACAAATATAACACGCACAACATGAGTGGATGCGAAAAGCTCGGCCTAGGCCCTCCATGGGCTGTTGTGCCATTAAAAGTAAAGTAAGTGGAAAAAATGGCCGATATAAGAACGATTATAATGAACGTCGTTAAATGTTTCACACTATCTACCTAACGAGGGGTCTTCGTAGTCGAAAACTGGGTTTATGGCGCTAAACTCTAAATGGGAAAACATTAACTTTTTTCTCCGCCCATTTTAACGTATATTTTGACTTAAGTTTAACCTCGGTTGATTAGCTTTCGTAATCTAGGAAATCGAGAAGATATGGGATGGGCAAGTAAATAGTATGACGTCATCGAGCTTAGCTTTTCGGAGTTGTATACGAACATTTTTACGTACCGAACTACAACAGCACGAACAAAAAAAAGCATAAAAAAACGAGGGTACAATTTTTTTTTCATGACATATGATTTTCTATGCCAAGTAGGATTTTATCTCCTTGATTTTTCTTTCTCTTTTCCTTTAATTTGCTGCGAAGTAATCTATCTCTCAAACAAACAAAAATATGTACATATTTCAGATTCTGCCCACGGATTAACGACTGGTAGTATTTTAAAATTCCGAAAATACAATTTTTTTAATATTTAGGTAATTAAGATTGCTTAAATTCTCTAATTTTTATGCAAAATTTTACAACATTATGATAATTCAACAATATACGACCACTTTTAAAAAGCTATCAGCCCAGATATATCGCTGACTTTTTCGAATATAATTCATAACTTTGTAGATGTTGCAATTCATTAATTAATCTCTTTCTTCTTTATCAGTTTAATAGATAATGCAAATTACAATCTAATCTTTAATAGTAATGACCTTCAAGTAACCTCTTATCCTATACACAATGCACAGTGAATTCTAGTAGCAGTTACAAGAAAGCAGGTGAAGATTTCAGTTAGCAAGTTGAATGCATTACCTTTGAACCAGGTTAGGACTTGGACACATTATGAAAACAGCAACTCGGAATCCTTTGAAGCTACATATATAAACTTTTTAGCAGTTATTTCCAATGATTAAACATTTTATATTAAAAGTGCATATTCTTACATAGAATTTTTTTTATACCGTTAGTTTGTTTGTTTTTATTGTTGTTATTTTCTCAAATTCAATCTAAATAATAAATTTTTAATATTTTCGGAAATTTTTGGATTGTGATTGCTTCCTGCGGCTATAATACACATCGCAGCTCATAGCCGAAGCATTTTTATGAAAGTTTGAGAAGTTCCCTATACGAAATGATAAAGTATACCTCTAGAAAACTCTTCTGGTGGTTATTGCACCCATTTCGGTGAAGGCTGTATAGTGGTGACACACTTGCGAACTAGAGGGTTAAAGGGAATGTTGATAAGTTGGCACCACTGTCTCCTATATCCTGACGTAAAGTTTGAGGGCGATCTGTCATTTAGTTTGTTTACATTGCTCGATTTTGTCAGTTCTAATGGTTTGTTTAATGAATAAAAATATCGAACAAAGAATTTGTCTCAAATTTTGTATTGCAAATGGAATTTTGTGTGCCTGATAGTTGAAAATGTTACAGAAGGCTTACAGTGAATCGACTTTATCAAAAGCCAGTGCATATGAGTGGTACAGTGCATTCAAAAGCGGTCGGGATGTGGGTGGTGGTCAAAGGCAATCAAAAGTCATGGTAATGTTGATCGTTTTTCTTTGATTATCGCGGTGTTCTGCACTCGGAATTCTTGGCACAAGGACAAACGGTAAATAAAGAATAATATCTGGTAGTTAAAAGAGCAAGTTTGTGGAAAGAAAACTCATGTAGTTTGCACCGCACCATCTCACAAGGCTTATCATAGTGAACGAATTTCATACAGTAAATTTGAATGAATAATAAATATTTTGTGTTTTATTGACCAATTCTCGGTACTTTGTATATGCAACTATGCCTAGTGCTTTATTTTTGTAAAAGTTGGTTCACCTTATTTTCCACCATGGTTCCTTCAGAACATATAACACTCTTTTGTTGTATAATTTTCTGTATAGGGTTTAAAAATTTGTGGGTTGATCGAAAAAAGTGATGGCGTTTTAAGTTCCATGATCTAATTGAGCTAAGTGTGTCCTTTTGAGTGGTCGCTGTGTCGTAGTGGTAGTGCGTTGGATTGCTACGCAGAGTGTCCGGGGTTCGAATCTCGGCAGGGGCAAAACCAAAAAGTGGAAAAAATAATTTTTCTACACGGCACCACGGCAATGGCAAACCTACAAGAGTAAAAATCGCTATGAAAAGCTTTTCACTTCGCCGTTCGGATTCGGCATTAAACTGTAGGTCGCTTCCATTCATGTACAAATATAACACGCACAACATGAGTGAATGCGAAAAGCTCGGCCTAGGCCCCCATGGGCTGTTGAGAAATTAAAAGTAAGTAAAGTAAGTGTCCTTTTGAGAGTAGAGTAAATTTAATCCGTTCGAGAAAAAATCTTTCTACATTTGCAGTTTTTTCTAGAAATTGTTCATAATTTTTCTATATTTACTCAAACATTTTTTTTAATTTCCATTTTTTCTTTTTTTTTCTGGTTACAGCTTTTACGAAAATGACACGTGTCAATTCGCAGGATTATAATATAAAATTGGTCGATACTGCTGGCCAGGATGAATATAGTATATTTCCGGTACAATATAGCATGGATTTTCATGGTTATGTTCTTGTCTATTCGATAACCAGCCAAAAGTCATTCGAAGTAGTTAAAATTATTTATGAGAAATTATTGGATGTGATGGGGAAGAAATAGTAAAGTGCCTGGATTAATCAAATGAAATTAAAGCCATTCATATTTAATTCATTTATTTTTGCAGTGTACCTGTAGTGTTAGTAGGGAACAAAACTGATTTACATCAGGAGCGTACGGTGTCCGCGGAAGAGGGTAAAAAATTGGCTGAGTCGTGGCGAGCAGACTTTTTAGAAACATCTGCCAAACAAAATGAGGTTAGAATTAAATGAAAATTTAATTTACAATGAATCTATCATTATACATAATATATAATACTATGAATTTATATTCCCGATTACAGTCTGTTGCCGACATTTTCCACAAATTGCTCATGTTAATCGAAAATGAGAATGGGAATCCCCCAGAGAAAGGTAGTTGTATTATCTCGTGAGAAACTCAAATGAAGTCGCCACAACAGCAAAAGCAACAACTACATCCACAAATACCAACAAATCCACAACTACAGCATCTACAATACTGCATTTGGGCGCATGAGAAGTATCTGCTGGGTCTAAACAATCATTACCACCATCGAGAGGAAACCATGAGAGTTGTGTGCTGAAATTCATTGTATTTGAGAGAGAGGGAGGGAGAGCGAGAGAGAGAGAAAAGAGGAGAAATTGTTGCAATCAACACAAAAACAAAACCTACTAGAAAACGCTTGAGACGCTAAAAAACACAGGACACCCGATTGCGTTGAATATTTTGTTTTCAATATTTAATTTAAACTTTGGTTTTTTAGATATATATAAATATAAGTTTTCACTTCAGCAAAACCTAGCAACAAGGAAAAGAAACAAGAGGAATAAACAAACAAACAAAACAGAGAAAATCACAAAAGTTTTAACACGCTTAATAAACCTAATAGTTGTACATGCAAATATAATGCCAATTTTAAGTAGCAATCCAAACAAAAAGCTAGATTATTCTCTACATAAAAACAGAAATTTGGATTAAAGAAAAAAATTAACACATTCAAATTAAAGAATACCACAAAAATAGACTTAAAACACCTTGAGCGATGTTGTAGGAAAATAAGTAGCTCAAATTCGAACCATTCAAACTTTTTCTTTGTACATTTTTATTTTAATGTAAATTTTTAGATATTAATAAGTTTAGTTGAAATTCACATTACATTTTTTTTTTAAACTTTTACTTATTATTTGCATTGTTCTAATGTAATTATATAAGTTTATGTTTTAGACGAACTAAAACTAAACAGGAAATAACAAAAACATCTTATGAAATATTTCACTATTTTCACATGCAAATAGAAGGGGCAATTTACTGTTTTTATGTTGACTTAAAAGTTTTAATGATGAATTTAAGTTTAATTAAATATAATAAAAATTAATTGAAAATAATTCAAATGCTTTTTATTTTTATTTCCTGTTATAAGTTTTACATCATATCATTCTAACGGTTTTACATCATTTGAAGCAACAAAAGAAAACTATGAAACCTCTTTGTTAATATTTTTCTAAAAGTCATTGAATTTATGAATACATTGTATGAGAGTAATAAATTGAATTAAACTTGTAACACAAAATCTATTTAAGGTAACATTTTTGGTCAAGTTTTGTGTGCTACAAAGGCTCTAATACTATCTAGTATGATTAAGTTCATAAGAGCATACAGGGTAATAGAATAGCGTTTTATTTCTTTTATAATGTCATATTGTAGCGTAATAATGATTTTCTAGAATAATATCGCTTTCTTTTAGCATAATATCATCCCAATAACTCCCAGCGATAATATTAAGGCGTTCCATTATAGAACTTGTAACAATATTTTTTTTTAAATTTATGCAGCTAACTCCAATATGCATTTTAATTAAGTTTTTGATCAAAACGTACGCCAAACGTAGAAACGAAAACATATAGAAAATATTTTTTTTGTATTGTATACAGTATAATCGACAGTTTTGTAAAGCGATAGTTGGCAACGCTATCGTTCATACACCGGTGACTTATAATTAAATTCTCATGCGTACTGTACTTAAATGCTATCTATTTACAAAAAATAATGTGGAATGAAAAAATTTTAAAAAGAAGAAAATAATTAATATCTTTAATATCTTTAAATAATAAATATGCGCTTCCTTTTTACGATAACTATATAAATTTTACTTTCTGGACCAATTTTTGAAATCTCGCGATATCTTTAACACGTTATAAATAAATTAATCATCCCTGCATACATTCCACAACTATAAGATTTCTAGTAAAAAGAAGAAGGCAAATCAAACAAAATTTTTTAAATCAACGATTTACAAGCAAGACGGAAACGACGACGTACAGAAATAGTTGAGCAGCGCACTTAACAAAATAAAGTTAATTTTCTGCTGTGTGTTTGTGTGCTTTATTTTGTTCTAAATTAATAGCAAAAAAAATCGTATTTACCCAAGAAATAAAAAAAAATGAAAACGTCATTTTAGCAAACGAGGAAAATGGTGAAAATTGTCTTTCATTTGTTAAAATTATAGTAAAATTTAACGTGAATATTATCTGTAAAATTATAAAAAAGTAAGAAAATTTGTATTATATACAAAAACAAGTTAACAGAAGTTATATTTCTGTCCTTTGTTTTTGCAAATAAGTATTATAAAAATAGAAGCAACAATATTTCTCATTAATTTAAACATTTTTTTTTTTATAATTCCGCTTTATCGTAATCTTCGTTTCTCTATTCCATTCTTCCCTTTCGACAGTATTCAATTTTTTATTGTTGCCTTTGCAGCTGTCATTGTTGTGTATGCACGGCGTTGTTGTTTTCGTGTGTTTTGCGTTTGAAGCGCGTTTATGGATGGAAAACGGTGTTCGCGCGATTAAAGTTTTAAAAGGGGGTGCCCGCTGTTTGTTTATGCGTGTGTGTGTTAAATGTGTATGTGAATTGCTGCTGCTGCTACCACTAATTCTTAGTTGTGTTTATTTTGCAGTTAAAACGCCGAAGCAGTACCAGTCGCTAAAAGCCAAGTTTGTAAAAAATCGTTGACCGAAAAAAGTGCTGCTTGCCATTTTGGCCTTTGGTTGGTTGTTGCTACTGTATTTTGTTTGTTTGCCTTTGTTCTCTTGTGCTGCTGCTCCTCTACCACCTCTGCCGATTGTTTTTGGAGCGCAACGTCGTCGTCATCATTGTGACAATTGCCGCAGTTACAGTGAATTAACATTAGCGCACAGACAAAGGGACGGACAGGCGGCAACTAGCCAACTACCACTCCTCCGCATTGAATATATCCATACACACAAAGTTACACATTTGGTAGCTTCTGGTAATTCCAACAATCAACAACAGCGAGAAAAAGGTTAGTACTAAATGCATTTACTTGAGTGTATCGATAAAGGTTCATGCATACCATATTTGTCAATGTCAGTTTTTTGAAATTCTGTTATATAATTTAGAAAAGTTAAATTTAGTTAATTGCTATTTAAGGTCATTCAGCGGTATATTATTTTATAATTATTCGATAGGATTATATTTTATCATATGTTTAGTTAAGTAACTGAAGTGGTTCTTGCTGTTTTCCTTGTGATTAGAATTACCAACTTTGGAGGGAAGGTTATTAATCTAGAAATTAGAGGGCTGATATAGAACACAGAAGTCCTCTTACGTTACCTATCTACCTGTAACTAGAATATCGTAAATATAGCGAAATTTGTAAGCTCTATTGTTAGATAGAAGGATTTAATCTAGCCATTTACTTAGTAAACAAAGCTGGCTTCCTTCTTGAGCTTGTTCAGTGATGAAATATGATACGCCGTGAGCAGCAGATCCCACGGTGGGCCTAGAACTAAATGGATCCTGAATGAAACCGCCAAATCTTTTAATAAATTATAGCGTTTAGCAATAAATTGACCCGCTTATAGATTCCTTACAAATAGCCTATGTTTCTGCAATAAACTAATAAATAATATAAAATATATCTTTTAACTGTCCGCATATCCTCTATAAAAATTGAAAAAATAAATTTTATATGCTTCGATTTTATATATAAATAATGGGAAAGCAATATACAAATTGAAAATAAAACTCTTTTATCTTGTTTTCTTTGAAAAATTATTTAATTTCAAATTTATTTAAGAAAATATAAAAAAAAACTTGTCAGTTTGACAGTTGAACAGCTATTCTTGTTTTTCTCTTGATACTTTTAGTTGTAGAAATTTCTCCAGTAAGAATTTGGTAAAATGATCACGGAGAGAGTAAATTGTCCATCTCCCTTTTTGCTCTCTTTACCAGAATAGAGCTATTATTGAACGTGTTTATTCTTGTAAAATGTTGCTGTTGATTTTAAGCAGAAAAGACAAAAAAAAGTAAGGGACAGCAGGTGCAGTTTAATTTCGTTTAATTCGTTACTTTCCTGTTGAATGAGTTTCTTCTCATTTTATTTGTTCTCCCGTTTTACCTTTTCATTTACTTACAATACAAATTTTTGTCTGTTACCTCATTCCTTTATGATGGAATAAATAAACGCAAACATTAAAAGAAACACTTGTATAAATATTGAATACCTCCGCTCTTTCTCTCTTTGACTTACCTTTCTGTTTACTCTTTCGCGCTATACTCTAGTCATTTGTTTCATAACGGAAATACGGTAGATAGTTATGAAAAAATCGCGCAATTAACTAAAAATGAGCACAGTTGCTAATAAAGTTAATGTGCCCTTTGGGTGGATATTGGCAAATGTCTACAGACATGCGTTTACACTCGGTACACATGCGAATCTTGTTATTAGCTCCTTTCCTTTTTTTTTTTATAGGTAACTACGTAATATTTGTTTGCTTTTGTCAAGAAAATGTTATTAATATTTATTACCTTACTTCTTTTTTAATGGCGTTACAAGTCAAGGATGGCCTAGGACAAGTTTTTTGCATTTATTTATGTTGTGCTAGTTAAATTTGTTAATTAATGTAAGGGTCTACGTTTCCGAATATGGAGCAATTTTGAGAAATGAGCGTGTTCCTATGTTTTATTCGTTTTGACTGTGTCGAATTTTGAACCCTACAACCGAGTACACCGTGTAGTCTCATGGCAATATAATAACAATGATTTTTACTTGTGCTACTCGTGTAGTAGCAATGTAATTTTCGACCTGACATGTACCAGGCTCATTTCTATAAAAGAAAGTTCAGCTGATTAGTTGTGCATATGTGGGTGCCCCCAATGACATAGATACTTAACTAAATATTCCAAAATTATTCGTATCGTTAATTTAATATATAAATTCATCTTAAAAACCATTATATTTAAATTACTTGTTTTTTTTTTTTTTTGCCGATAACTCTGAAAGGAAGTGTGAATATGTATGCGCTTTTATGTTTTTATTTTTATCAATGCCAGAAGTTTCTGATATATACATACATAAGTTAATTTCTTAAGTTCTTTTGATATTTAAAGAATTACGCTTGATAGGACAAATATAAAGAATTTATAAAAGCTATGATAAATTCATAACATATCCGAAGTTATTATTTATTTGCAGAACTGCAAAAGCATTGCTACACAAATAACAAAATCATTTTATTGTTAAGAGGTTCACATTTATATGTACATAGAGTTAAGCAGAAATAGAGCATTCTCTGTGTTCATTTATTTGCAAATGCTCTTGCTGACTAAAGCGTTGAATCTACATAAATATGTACACTGTGTTCAATAAGTTCCCGGACATGAAAAAATCTTGGTATTAAAATCTTTTTCAAACAAAATTTTTTTTATGTATAACCTTCGAATAATGATTACTAATTGAAATCTTTCTTTCAGATAATGCCTCCTTTAGAATCCTTAACAATTGAAGAAAACATCTTTCAAAAGAATCTACGCAAAATTTAGTTCAAACTTTTAGCATTCTTTGCTTAAAATGAGACAAATCTCAAACTTTTTTTTATCCTTAACTTCCTGCAACATGAATGAAACTGATTTTGTCATACTTTACTTTACTTTTAATGACACAACAGTATTGGAGGGCCTAGGCCGACCTTTTCGCATCCACTCATGTTGTGCTTGTTATATTTGTACATGAATGGAAGGGGACTTACAGTTTAATGCCGACTACGAACGGCGAAGTGAAAAGCTTTTCATAGCAATTGCGTAGTGAATCGCACATGCAAAGACGGAAAATGTACGATCCACCGTGCTTTACATAATCGGCCTTCAGGAATTTAAATCCGGTGAGCTGGGTGCCAAAAAAAATGTGCACTTCATTAAAACATTTTTGCTTTCATCTTATTTTTGGTTAAGAAATCACAAAAACTTTTGTCGCGTCAACGCTGTATTGGTTTGCGTTGCGACAGGGCCCCCTTCATAATAGTTTTCCCAAAAAGGAATAGCAATTTTACAGCTTCCAATATATATCATCAATATAATTAATATTCAATATCATTAATATAATTAAATATATAATTAATATATAAAAAATGAGAGTGACTAAATTTTGATTGCACGGAAGAATAGAGATGGTCGTGGAACGCCATGGATCGAAACAGCTCACAATATATTTCTAAAAGCTTTGGTGAAGCTCCTAGATAAACAACTACTCATCGTTAAATACAATTTAATTTCCAACATGTCAATTCAAAAGTCGTACTTTTATCTTCACTGAAAGGTCGTGCCGGAGTACTCGTAAATTATGTACTGATGAATTAGTAATTTTTAGCTGGCTAGCGATTTTTCTAATGGATTGTCAATTTCTATGCCGGATTTGCTCTCAAACACGTTTGATTATATCCTTAGTACTCTTGACGGCCTTTCTACAACGGTTTTCATTAGAGTTTGTTTGGTTAAATCGATTATTTTGATCATACACGAATGTACGCTAGAAAACATTACTCGACAATAATTTCAGAACTGTAATTTGAATTTCTCTATTTCAAAACTAACACACTATTAAGTTGCTAATTGCTTCTATCCTCTCCAAAATATAACAAAACTGTAATCAAGAAATTAACTTTGCACAAAATAGGTCGCACGCAGGAACTGTTTTTATTGGGCACAGTGCATAACGAAAAAAAACCTGTCTATGTTTTTATTAAGATATAAGCAAGATTATAAACATCAATTCAGTACAATTTGAACCATGAAAGTGTTTTTAATTAGATATTTATTATGAAATAAATTAAATAATAACTATTTTTAACAATGTAGAAGTTAAAAATATGTATGTATGTAGAAGTTTTAATTATTTTATTTAGAATGTACACTTACTTTTACTTACTTTTAATGGCACAACAGCCCATGGAGGGCCTAGGCCGAGCTTTTCGCATCCACTCATGTTGTGCGTGTTATATTTGTACACGAATGGAAGGGACCTACAGTTTAATGCCGAATCCGAACGGCGAAGTGAAAAGCTTTTCATAGCAAGTTTTACTCTCGTAGGTTTGCCATTGCCTGCAAAGACGGCACCACCTCTTTAGAAAATTTTTTGTTCTACTTTTTGATTTTGCCTGTGCCGAGATTCGAACCCCGGACACTCTGCGCAGCAGTCCAACGCACTACCACTACGCCACTACGAATGTACACTACCGTTTAAAAATTGATGTAATCTTATATTTTATGATTGTTGGACTACTGTGAGTCTTTGATCTTACACTTTTTTTTACATATTTCTTTCCTCAATTTCATATTGAGATGGCAAAAATACTATGGTAAAAGTTAACATAATCTTAATTTTTTTCTAACTGTGTTTGGAACACCTTATCTTCTTTCGATTCTACATATGGTATAACATATTTAATATTTTAGCGATTTATATGGAATTGTTATTGTATATAGTAGTTACTTAATTTCCATAAGAATTGCCTTAAGCTGCATTTGTTCACAATAAACAAAAATCTTTCGAAAAGATTCATATTATCTTTGTATGGTATAAGTTCAGTGCTCCAGAAGAGAGATTTTCTATATTAAGTTTGAGTCTACTTTTTTTTTTTTGGCAATGCTCAAATTAAGCTAAGGCTAAAACCATAAAAGAATCAAAGTTTTAATTTAATATTTTTTCAAATATGTATTCAGGATAAGCTGTCACGGTATCCGAGTAGCGCAGTATTTTTTACATGGTTATCGTCTCTGATTTATTGCGCAAAGTCCGAGTTGAAAGACGGACTGAGTTGTAACATGTTCCTCAATATATTTCTCTTATAAAAGTAACAAGTTGCTAATAATTTAATTAAGAAATTGAAAGAATGTAAATGTATGTATAATTTTACATCTGAGACTATCTGATTCAATTCAACTTTGACCTAAATTTTTTCTGACTTATGCTCTATACCGCAATACAATACAAAATAACTTATCTTAATTGAAATTCTTGTGTATTTGTTAGTACAATGCTTTGCTTTTCTTCTTCGCTCAAGTGCGTTTCATATTTTTAACTCAAATGTGCATTTAAATAAGACAAACGCATTTGTTTTTAATAGCGGCGAAGGTGAAAAAACTACCATGTGATGAACGCTTGATGTTTTGGCGCTGATGTCACACATTTCATATCTCACAAAAATAAATAGAAACACAGAAATAACCGAAAGTTATCTAAAAGCTTCTTTCACTTATCCAGACTCGTAAATATAACCGATTTCACGGTGTTTTTTTTTTTAATTTTATTTATTTTTTTGTACATAAGCAAATCAAGTAGAAGAATACGAAAAAAAGCAGAAGAAACATTTAAGAAACTTGTTTTTTAGTCGCAATTTTTTCCTTTATATTATATTTCTTCGTTTTTTATTTCTTTTTATTATGTTTGATTCATTAATATTTAATTTTGTATTTGCTTTTTGTTCTCTATGAATGTTTTTCGTGTATGACGTGAACATTTAATAAAACTTTGTTTACTTTCGCACTTTTATTTCACAAAAGTGCAAAATAAAAGTATCGCAAAAATTAAAGAAAATATTTGTGCAAGTTTATTTTTTTAAATATTTAAGTGCTGCTTTATTTAATCTGACATTTTTTTGCGAAAACAAATGTTTTTATCTTAAATTTTTGCCTTTTGCTTGTTTTTAATTTTACTCAAGCTTATCATTTTTATTTTGGATTTTAAAAGATGTTTTTTTTTATATTATACTTTTTTTATGTTCCAGAAGCGAACGAAGAAGTAAAGTGATTTTTAATTGGTTTTAGAAATTTTACACATACATACAGTACAGGCCAAAAGTTGGAATACATCTAAGAATAAAATGAATTTCTTCAGTTCATTCATTTATTGAACAAAAAACCTATTTACACTCATCAATAGTGCAGAAAAAATGGTTTTTAGCATGGTTTTTTTTGACGACTATACGTCTAATCATACCCTTTTTCCAAGTCAGTCCTTGCCTTTAGTCAAAACAAAATTGTTTTATCATCGATTATTATTATTATTATTCATCGATTTCGTTGATATCGATCGGCTTTACTAATGCCATAAAATCTTATTATCGACTCCAAAAATTGTTTTTCGTGGTTGTTCTGACATTTATCTGTTAGTAATTAAGCCAGTTTTTCGATGACGCGCTATTGATTATTGATCTGCGCCTACTGAAAACTTGGATATTTTGAAAAATAATGATTTAAGCACGTTATTCTAAAGATAATTCCTTTTGTTTAGCTATTTTCACTGTCCAGCATTGAATTTTTCATCAATATATTGGCTAAAATACTTAATTGCTCAAATTTGCAATAACTGTAAAGTAACCAGATTTACGGTTATGTTGAGGAAATGAATTGTTACCTGATTTATAAAAATTATAAAAATTCGATTTAGATATATGTACATATTTTAATGTGAACAGTTGAATGAATTCTCAAAAATTGCGCCGAAAATACAAAAACAATATGTAATAATTCTCAAAATAATCGTCCGGAGTTACATTTTTGTTGTTTGAAATCGATTTAATTTCTATAAAATACATTCGGAATAATCAGAATATGTATAAACTCTGTTGTACACACCAAAATCGGAAAATGAAGTAAGTTGATTTTGTCAATTACATAAATGGAGAAACTGGATAAATACATAGGTGTATTGAAACTACGGCCTGTACTGTAGATATGAGAATGTATGTAAGCTTCTGAAGTTGAGGAACTTCCGAATGTAAATACGTAATTTTATAGTATTTTTATTAATCTGCTCCCGGCTTAGAATGAGTTTCTTCAGTTTAGTTAGGAATAGGTTTTTTTTTTGAAATACATGCACGCAATAATATTTATCTTTATGAATACATACATTATGAATATATGTACAATATTAAATTTAAACGCCAATAAACATAGATTTTCACCAGCAGTGCTGGTTGAGATAAAGAGGCTGGTTATGTGATGAAAACAATTAAGAAGTAGAGATATTCTTTGAACTAAATTAGCTCTTAATAAAAACAAATTTACTTTCATAAATAAATATATATGTACCATACATATACACTTTAAAGTAAAGATAATTATTTTCCACTTTTAATAAATGAACGAACGTACTTCAAAATGTAAAATAGAATAATCAGCTGATTGTGACTTACTCGTATGTCTACCAGCTCTCTTTGAAAGTTGACAGCTTCGATCTCTGCATGATTGAAAGGCATATGTGTACCAGGGTTGCCAGTATTTCAAACTGGAAAACACCAATAGAGTGGCGATTCATGTGAAATCAAATTGGTTTTCAAGCATATAACATATTCTACGCTAATTTTACAGATACAAAATGAAAAATTTTACAATCTACCTGATACATGCTTTAGGCAATGTACGCAACGTTATGAGAGCACCTTTCGAAATAGTTATAATTACAATTTCTGAGTGATCATTTTTAAAATCAGGTAAAAAGGGGGAAAAATCGTACGTTATATTGTCGCCTGAATAAATTATTGTCGTATGAAGACTTTTGGGATATAGCGATTAAAATTTGAAATCTGATTTTTTACATCTGGTCGCTGTGGCGTAGTGGTATTGCGTTGGACTGCTACGCAGAGTGTCCGGGGTTCGAATCGCGGCACGGGCAAAATCAAAAAGTAGAAAAAATAATTTATCTACACGGCACCACCTCTTGGCTTTTGGCAGGCAATGGCAAACCTACAAGAGTAAAAATTGCTATGAAAAGCTTTTCACTTCGCCGTTCGGATTCGGTATTAATTCGGTAGGTCCCTTCCATTCATGTACAAATATAACACGCATAACATGAGTGGAAGCGAAAAGCTCGGCCTAGGCCCTCCATGGGCTGTTGTGCCATTAAAAGTAAAAGTAAGTAAGTAATCAATAATTTGAGTATGGATTACACTCTCCCTTTTTTCTTCTAACAACATCTAAAAGAATGTCTTACATAAAAGAAGGAAGCACAGTACTTCAGTGCCTTTTCCTCATCTCCAGAATGATTCGATAATAGAATCGTTATCGAATCGAATTTGGTGTAAGGGGATCAGATCAAAAAACACTAGAAGTAGAAAGAAAACAGGTGTTCTTGAAATTATTTCGTAATATAATTTTCGTTGTAGAAGTTCTTTGTAGAGAAGTTTCGATTGTAGCTTGTTTCTGATAATTAAAATTTGGTCTAGTTGAAAACGTTGCAAACTTATCGATAGATATAATATAATGGTTCCACTGTATGCAGTGGAATATAAAAAAGGGAAATTTGATGGCTTAACTCAATTTAAAGTTTTATGAGCAACATAGTTTTTTAATTTTTTTGCTTTTTAAAAATATACTTTTAGATACCTCGAACAACTAAAACTTTCAAACTTTTGAACCTAATTTAATATCGTTATGTTGCGATTAAATTTAAATCTATTGAATCAAATCTATTGCTTCATTGAATAGTCACAGTTCAATGTGTCTGCTTTTTCAATTAATGGAGATATTAAAAATTCCTTTCTTTTCTTACATAAATACTGCAAATAATACGCTCATAGTTAAGTGCCACAGTCTTTTAAGTATTAATTTTCAGGCATAGTTAAATTACCTAAAATGCTCCAAAACTGTTTATACTTGTTAATATGATTATTTTTTAGCAAAAATGGAGTTCCTACCCTGCAGATACGACGCATTACCATTAAGCTTTTACTCTGATTCATATATCATCTCGTATCTTTCTGTGCTAGGTAGGTTATGAACTTTTCATTTGGCGGCAATTATCTCTTATAAATTTTTGCCGATCGCACACATTCCTTTAATCGTTGGGTGCATTTGAACTGACTCCACACATGCACAGTCGAGTATGTATTAGAGTTAAGCTCAAGTAGCTTGTAAGCGATTCCACTGAATGAACTGGCGTCATTGAATTTGATTATGGCACAATAAAAATAATATACAACAAAATGAATGTGAGCACATCCATTTATTCATCAGCATCATCATCCATCGTCGTACATGATTTTATCTCTTCCATACTATGTGTACTACATCAATTAGTGCTAGTGCACGGAAATTTAAGGTCCGAGACAGAGCTACGCTTTGTTTGCGCAGGGTTAAAGTTTATATAGGTACATATGTATATGTAATTTTCATAACGATAATAATTAAGTAAGTCAATATAAATTTACATATACATATATATGTATTTGAGAATTTTTTTCGTTTGTTTTTTTTTAAATTTCCAAAAACCTTAAAACTGCTTTAAGGTTGTAGAGTTAATGGCTGTAATGGCATTAATTGTTGTTTTAATTTAAAAATGAAAGTAATTATATTAAAAATTTTATGTTTTTATGAGAAGTAGCCAATATAACAAGAGATAATGTGGTAAATTATAAAATATATGTGTTAGGAATGGATTTGTCCCAGGTTTGTCATAGGTTCTATGTAATGTCGGCCATAAATATTACCAGCTTCAGTAAGCGTATTTTTTCTTTTCACGCTTATACACAATTAGCTGTAAATTTTTATGGAGGGATAAGTGGAGAGATTAGCTGTTAGTTGTGGATAAAAAGCTGTATTGGTAAAGTGGAGTTTCCTATTTGTTATCGAAATTCACCAAAAAAGTCACCATCTCTAGGTTAAATCTCTAGACAGGAAAAAGGAGCGTACACAATTAATTGAAATTTTAGTTTATCTAAAGAAAACTACTCACAAAATGTAAATTTTTGTAACTAGCAAGCGCAACAAATGGACGAAAGCGGAGACTTTGTTGCTGCTGATGAAGTACTTTTCGTTCCGAAGGGATCTTATCATCGTTTCTTGAATTCTCCATGTTATATGTTCTTTAGTGTAGATAAAATTTTTTATTTTATTTATTACGTTTTGCTCATTGTGTATAAGCGTAAAAAGAAATATGTCTAATGTTAACGTCTGACTAACAGCAATGGACGGAGTGTCAGTAAAAGATTAATAAAAGTTAACAGTTCCAAAATCACTGATCCGATTTATATAATTTTCACTGCTATGTATCTCGTTAATTGTAGAGATATCAGTTGAAACTCTTACCGTTGATTCTTTTATCACTCACGAGGCCCGCTAGATATACTCGTTGAGGAAAAGTGGTAAGAGTGAGAGAGAGCCTTTATCCAACGCTTGTCTATCCATTATAAGGTAAAGCATTATTAAATGCCAACAAGGCAAAAAGTATGTTTAACTTTAGAACACGTTATTTTTGAAATATGCACATGTGTACATAAAGCTTACTCTTCAGCCTTTAAACATTTAAACCTATTTTGAAAAAATACATTTATAATCTTTTCCCAGAATTAATCACTGTTTAATATTTCTACACAGTTTTGCCTTCAAATTGTATTGAATCGTTGAAAATTATTATGTTTCTCCTCGCTAACAGGTCAGGTAAACAGATAAGAAGTTTGGAAGGTAGTTTTCAGAATCAACAAACATTATTAAATTTAATTATTTTGCATTTCAAATGAAAACTCTTCTAGTTAAAATGTCAAACTTGATGTAGAAATTATATCCTTACAGGTCTCAATATATATTTTTCAGAGACTGCAGTTGACCAAACTATTGTAAAAAACAAAAACAGTAAATTAAAACATGATATTGCCAAAATTTGCTTTCGTAAAAATCCGAGATCGGGGGGATTCTCCCGCTATATTCGAATTTAGCATCGAAAATTGCATGGGTAATGTCACCTATGCTGCCTGAATCTGACAGACGTAGAGTACGACAGCACTCACTTAAGTCGAATCTAGGAATGAAGTCAACTTCGAAATATAGTACTTTTCGCTTAGAGCGAACTGCGAGGGACTGGGCAAAATGGTTCGTTTTAACCGAAGTTCGCTTTAAATAAGCGAAAAAAAATACATGGTTTATTAGAAATAAAGCGGGTACTTTTGAAATTAGTTCGTTTTAGGCGGAAGTTCGTTTTAAGCGAAAAGTACTGTAATTCTAAAATGTGTGATGTTTAGCTAAATTATAGTTACAACAACAAAAAATAATTCCAAATATAACTATTGTTATTGCATTCATACTAAAAAACAGTTAATAATGAACAACTTGGACCACATTTATCAGTGAAAATGGCATGCAAATAAAAAAATAAGAATTAATGAGACGATGCCAGGTAGCGTATTATTGTTGCATCAATAATGGAAATATTGTGTCTTAATATTAATTTAATAATATAATAGCTGTATTTTATTCGCCAACTCAATTTAACATTTGCGAATAAAACGATCAAGCTGCTTGATTGTGTTGTCATTCACAATAAATGTACTCAACAGTAGCTGGCGGCTGGAACTGATATTCCGATGCACATAAGCAATGGCCTTTATGTATATCCTTTATTATATGTACTTACATACATATGTTTGAGCCCATCCATGCGCGCCAAAAATAAACATTAATTTAATGGGCAGACATTTTAACACATTTTTTGCTTTTTGCCAAACTTTTTTCTGCTTACATTTTTAACAGTTCCACAGTAGGATCGTTATAGAAACCAGGGATGGTAAAGAACATGCTTTTGTCATACATAACAGCTATCATTTTATGCATTATCTCTGCAGCTTTTGTTGCTGCTACCCATGCACTAAACGCTGCTAGTTATACATACATAAGTAGGAGCGTGTGGTGAATAGAACGCAGCTAATATTTAATAAGAGATTTTATACAGGTACGACAACACTAATTTAATTCTTCAATAATCACATTGTCAATAATTTCTTCTGTGACTATCTACTAATTTAATTGATATTAATTTTTTCTCCTACTTGACACAATCTACTCATAAATATGTATGTATTGTATGTACAAAATTAAACACCTAAACTCACTAAATGCCTAACTTTGTACGAGTATGTGAATTATCCACACATTTAGTTGGTGTGCATCGGAATGATGCGACATTGTAATTCTTTAGATACAATTTATATATAGCAGATTAAGTATATTTAAATATGCCTTCGTCAATACATATGCACGAGTAAGTATACTGTATGTAGTAGATACATATTGAAAGTCAAGTGCGCAAGTGCAATTGCACTAATTAAATTCACCTTTTTGCCATTTGGCCACATTGAGCAACATCAATTTAACACGTTCTTCTTTTTCAATTTTTGTGTGCAAGCGATGACAGAGAATGGTGTGGTGCAGTGTATTGCAGTGCAGTAGGTTTATTATCATCACAGTGTTGCACTCGTATGCAATAAATTCTTTTTTTTAATGCGGGTGAACATTTGACATTTGTTTATCGTGTAACAATGGCGGATGCGATGATGGGAATTAAATTAACATTTTCTATTTATATTATAAATAACAAGAATAAAAGCGAAAACGAAGAAAAAAAAAAACTTATTTAGCACGTAGGCAAAAATAACTTTTGTGTTATTTAAATATTTTTTGTTGTAAAAAAAAGTGTTCTACTGCAGTAAGAGAATATGACTTTAGCTGTTAATTACACAGTGAAACACTTACTTATAAAGTGGGTAACGGGGGGGAGGGGGGGAGGGGGGGGGGAGGGGGGTTTTGGCGATCGAGAAACTTTTTTTCTGATATTTATGTGTCCCTATGATCTCGGTTAGTGGGTTATTCGATCCCATACAGCGGCTGGAAAAAATGTATCGAAAGAGTTCCCAAATCTTTATGAAATTTAACATACTTACCAATAATTTGAAGGGGTTGTTTTGGTCTCAAATTGTATTGTAACCGTAATGATTTCGCCGTAAATAAGGCTTCATTTTACAGTTTTTTAATCTTTAAATTTTAGCCAGTTATAACCTCTGAACGGAATTATACATAATAATATTAGTTTGTTTAATGAAATCAGCGAATCCTGATTTTCAAAATTCATTCATTTCCTTAATAAATTTAATAATGTCTCTTAAAAATGTTTTTTGTGTTTGCTTTAACTGTTCAGTTGCTTTTTTTTTTTTTTTATAGTAAAGCTTGCTTACTTTTAGGACAATTTTTATTAAAAATGTGCAAAAATGTGTTTAGACAATTTTTCAAAACGATTTTTAAGACTTAACAATTCTTTTAAATTTACTATAAAGGACTAAAAGACATTTCTATTTGGTATTTTTTTTACACATATTGTAGTAGTATTTAAGATAGAAAGTACAAGTGAAATGGAGTGGTCGCTGTGGTGTAGTGGTAGTGCGTTGGACTGCTACGCAGAGTGTCCGGGGTTCGAATCTCGGCACAGGCAAAATAAAAAGTAGAAAAAATAATTTTTCTACACGGCACCACCTCTTGGCTTTTGACAGGCAATGGCAAACCTACAAGAGTAAAAATTGTTATGAAAAGCTTTTCGCTTCGCCGTTCGGATTCGGCATTAAACTGTAGGTCCCTTCCATTCATGTACAAATCTAACACGCACAACATGAGTGGATGCGAAAAGCTCGGCCTAGGCCCTCCATGGGCCCGCATAGCAGAGGCGACAGTCGCGAAGCTTTATAGAGGCGGCCAAGAGCGATCATTGGTTGTAGTGCCAGCTAAGTATGTAAATAAGTAAGTAAAATCAGATCAGGTCTCCTGGCAACTGTTCACAATGGGATATCCTAAGATATGCTCTGACAAGACTTCTCCAGACTCTAACTGCTGTATTTCACTACATAGTATATAGTGACTTAGACACCCTCTACAGTATGGTGGGTAGCTCCCTAGACTCTCATTCGAGAGGTTGTGGGTGTGATTCAGTTGAAAACCGAATTTAATAAACTAGCCTAAAATTATTTGTAGCCATTTACTGTAAATTGGATTTATCGCTGATAGAAATATTTTACAGTCGAGGAAGACATGTCTTCTATTAAATTGAGTTAATTCCCTCAGTAGCTATACATATTTGCACAACTGGTTAAATATTCTAATAATTAAGATAATTTCATTTAAATGTTGCCCGCGGCTACGCTTCAAGTGGTCCATTCTGAAGGTCCAATTTGGACACACTTTTTCATACATTTCGGCCGGAATCTCACCAAGGACGCGTTCAATGTTGACTTCCAAAGCAGCAATCGTGTTGGGACTTAACATAGCCCCACAAAAAATAGTCTAACAGTGTCAAATCACACGATCTTGATGGCCAATTGACTACACCAAAACGTGAGATTAACTGCTCACCAAATTTGCTTCTCAATTGATTCATGGTTTCGCATGCTGTGTGGCATGTGGCACCGTCCTGTTGGAACCACATATCGGCCGAGTTCAATTCTTGCATTTTCGGCAGAAAACAAGTCTGTTATCATCGAACGGTACTTTTCTCCATAATGTTGCTGCGGCTTTCATTGTCTTTGAAGAAGGACGGCCCAATGATGCCGCTTGCCCATAAACCGGACCAAACAGTGCATTGTTTGGGATGCAATGGTAGCTGCTGAATTTCCTGTGGCTGGTCTTCACTCCAAATACAGCAATTCTGCTTATTCACGTAACCATTGGGCCAAAAATGAGCTTCGTCGCTGAAGACAATTTTACGATAAAAATTATTAATAAATTTCAATAATTTGCAAACGTTGTTCAGGCGTAAGTCTATTCATGATGAAATGGCAAACCAAACTGAGCATTTTTTACTTTGACACATGTCAAGAATCACGCGTGAACTGTCGGATATATAAACGTCAGAAACCAAGCAGCAAACAAATCACCCTTTACAATCTTCTTTCACTACTCGTTGCTTGAGAGCAGTTAAGTGAAATTTTGTTAAGTCTCTAAAATGTGTGCATGAGTCATGACAAGTTTTACCTAACGCGTGTCGCTAATACTACGTGTCATATAGAAATATTTATTTATTATAATAATATAAAGGCATGAAAACTTTTACCGATATAATCAAGAGCATTTCTTTTGTCAACGAAAAAGTTTAATAAGCATTAAAGCTGATTTTATTACAACTCACTTCTCTTCTCTTGCTGTTTCTGCCTGTCTATCTGACTGACTGACTGTCCGAATAATCGGACTGACTTTTTGACCAACAAAGACCACACAAACTTTCATACATATTTACATGCGTGTACGACATTACAGTGACAGTGACACAGACAGTGACAGTTTTATTTATTGCAAGTATTTTTCTTTTAAATTATCTACATCTCGTACCATACAATATTTATATTTCTCTTTATGTAGACCGATTTTAATAATTTTAATCATTTTACGCTCTATTTTATTTTCTTTATATTACTTTTTATTATTATTATTATTTTGTTTTCATTGTTTCTTTATCATTTTTAAAAAAATAAATATTTTCTTCATTTCGCTCCTTTTGTATATTAAATTTTATTATTAAAATGTTGCTGCGATGCTGCATTGCAATTGAACGACCTTGAAGTTGTATCTTTCAAGCAATATTTTCTTATTTTGTGAATAATGAAAAATACTTTGTTTACAATTGAGTTAAATTCATTTGTTGAATTTCTAAAAACAGAAAAGCTAAAGTTTACATTGAACTTTTATCAATAACCAATTGGCGGCGAGTTTGCCAATTTTGGATATTTTTCATTTTCTAAATTAATTAATTAATTTTTCTATATGCTTGTTCTTTCTTTTTAATAGTTTTTGTTTTTTCCACTCCGCTCTAAAGTTAAATTTTTCATGTAAATTAAAGTGCTAAAAGTCAATTTTTTTTAAATGGTTTTCGAGGAGAATTGTTTAAAATTTCATATTGTTATCAGATAAGAAATATTTTTGGCATTCTTTTTCAATCAAACTCAATTGAGGAAATTGTTCCTTTTTTTATTTTCTAGTATCGTGATCATTTTATTGTAAAATGATTGCTACCATACTCGTATATGATAATATCCCAGCAAAAAAACAATCAAATACATTCCAAATTTTTGTTGAAAAATTTCCTAAAGCAAAGTTCGGCCGTGGTCGCTGTGGCGTAGTGGTAGTGCGTTGGACTGCTACGCAGAGTGTCCGGGGTTCGAATCTCGGCACAGGCAAAATCAAAAAGTGGAAAAAAATTATTTTTCTACACGGCACTACCTCTTGGCAGGCAATGGCGAACCTACAAGAGTAAACATTGCTATGAAAAACTTTTCACTTCGCCGTTCGGATTCGGCATTAAACTGTAGGTCCCTTCCATTCATGTACAAATATAACACGCACAACATAAGTGGATGCGAAAAGCTCGGCCTAGGCCCTTTATGGGCTGTTGTGCCATTAAAAGTAAAGTAAAGTTCGGCCGTGGTTGAGTGATTTAAGTGACTACTTCGGCTTTGGTTATTGGAATGAATTCGATGAACACAAATTGTAAACGAGAAGTATAAGAAACTGTACAAGTACGTCGCCTCATGGTAGGCAATGACAAAACCACCAAGTGATATCAAATTCCCACCCCGCTTTCTCAACCGGTTTTACATAAAATCCGTCGTTCAGAACCGGCTTTACATAAACTGTAGTTCCAACTGTGTGGTATTATGTACAATGGGTCGTTTTGGTCGAAGTGCGCCCTTGGACAGTCAATCAAATCCTATACAAGTGTGTGGAGAAAGAAATTGAAGAACTAGCTGACATCTCTCGTTTTGAGCTTTTAATCCACATACATACATAAAGATAAAAACATAATTGAGGCGTTGAGTGCAAACGTGGTCTAAGCCACATTAATTTTTAATCAAGGGCCGATTATGCTCAACAGCAAACTTAGATTTGACTTACATCACGTGATGGTGATACCGGAATAAGCAAGTGCCGACATTGACTAGCATAGTTTGAAGTATTGCTAAGGCATTTAATGATTCGGCACTCAACAGTGGTTCTTACTTTGAAATGTTTTCCTTTTACTAAACGATAGAGTAAAAATTGCATAAGGAAAGCTTTTCACTTTGACGTTCGGATTCGGTATAAAACCATAGGTCCCTACCATTCATGTACAAATGTAACACGCACGACATGAGTGGAAGCTCAGCCTAGGCCGTCCATGGGCTGTTGTGCCATTAAAAGAAAGAAGTAGAAAAATAACGATAAGAAGATGTGCAACAATCCGATTAATTAATTATGTTTTAATTTTTATGTTTTGTATTATCCCGCCATGTGAATAAATATTAAAATCTTCCTTAAGGGTGTACAAAAGAATTCATTTCTTCTTCTGAATTTAATAGCACACGTCCAGAAATCTAACCATGGGTTGCAGCTTAAGGTTTCTTTAACAGGCTTGGATATTCGACAATTTAGTTTTTCTTAAACGAAACCGGTTTCTCAAATAATTTGACTATTTGAAAACCGGTTTTTTTGTTTGTGTTTTTCGATTAACTCAAACTGAAAAGTCGTTTTCTCTGTTTCGATTTTGATCAAAAGCAAAACCACAAACCGATTTCAAGCCAATTATTTAAACTGTATTTTGATTTTTATCTTACGTAATGGAAAAGCTCGGTTTGCTTATGTTTTTATTGTTTTGTTTTATTTGTATATCAATGGCGGTTAAGCAGTTTAGCAGATTTTTAAATGGGTATTCGTAATTATTCTACTCATTTTTTTAATTAGTTTTTTAAAGAAAAATTCACCCATTAACGAAACACATTACTTATAATATTAGACACAGAAAGAATGCCATGTAAAAGCCCTAAGTTCCATAGAAGAGTAAAAGGATTTAATAACAAAATTTCCAAAAAGTTTGACATTGTTTGATATCGCTAGTTGTTGTAGTTAAGAACCTTCATACATAAATACATATACATATCTACGACTCAGTCTCTAGTGACACAATTTTGCGATTAAATTTTTTTTCGTCTTCTATAAATTGTTCTGGTTTATGATCCTCATAGTTGACAAATGTTTTACAATTCATTGAGATTGTATGTAAGAATATGTTAAATACTTAACCGCTTTCTAGTAAGTTTGCTTTAAAACAGCAATTAAATATAACGCCAAAAAAATAGACGCACTTAAGTATTTACAACAACCGCAAAATTGTAAGCGCAAACGCAATATAAAGGGTGTTTATTTTTAGAAGAGTGGTTTTCAATCTGGCAATACTTTCTTCGGAGTTGGTGTTTTTGACAGCGGTCACTTGATTTATGCTCGACCTAGTTTTCAATTTCATAATGAATAAACTTACTCCTGAACAACGTTTGCAAATCGTGCAAATTTATTACCAAAAAATGGTTCGGTTCGCGCGATTTTCACAAGAAAATTTTGTGTAGCGATGAAGATCACTTTTGGTTTAATGGGTGCGTTAATAAGCAAAATTGTCGCATTTGGAGTGATCATAATACACAAGCCATTGTTGAGACGCCGTTACATCCCCACAAAGTCACTGTTTGGTGTGCTCTATGGGCAGAGGGAATCATTGGTCCATATTTCCTCAAAGATGAAGTCGGGCATAATGTTACAGTCAATGGGGAACGCTATAAAGCCATGATTAATGACTTTTTCGTGCCTGAATTGTGAATTGGAGGATGTTGATGTGGACGACCTTTGGTTCCAACAAGACGGCGCTACATGCCATACAGCCAACGAAACAATCAATTTATTGAAGGAAACTTTTGGTGGGCCTGTGGTATAGCCTCCAAGATCGTGCGATTTAACACCGCTGGACTATTTTTTGTGGAATTATGTGAAATCGCTTGTCTACGCAGATAAGCCCGAGACGATTGACGGCTTGAAAGAGAATATTCGACGCGTTATTACTGACATACGGCCCGGCCCCAATTGCTGCAAAAAGTGGTCGAAAATTGGGCCTCTCGACTGGAATATATTCGAACCAGCCGCGGCGGCCACTAGCCCGAAATCGTTTTTAAAACATATTGGCAAATCCTTATCTTTATAATAAAGCTTAATTCTTGGCAATAACATTAAATTATATGCGTTTTAAACACACACATGCGTGAAAAACACACTTCTAAAACAACACCCTGTATTTAATCTTACTATCTCTTTATCGGTGTCCTGTGTGATCACATTCACTCTCTCATTCTCCCTCCTTCTTCCTCTCACCTTCAATCTTCCTTCCATTCAACACAATGCTCTGCATTCATAGGGGTACTTTGCTAAATCAGTTAACCAATACAGATTTTTTTAAATACTAACCTATTATTGTTATAGAGATAAATAAATATAATATTATATAACAAGCGAAGAGTATGTATGACCTGTATATGGTATATCATAATATTCGAAGTTCAACTAATAAAGACTGAGAACGTTGGAGAGAATATTGAACGATTGACGTCACAAAGTTCCATGTACTCGTTGGTGTAGTTCTATGTATGAAGATAAAATAAATGCGTGTTTCCATGAATCAATTTCGTTTTGCCAAAAAAAAAACCAGAACAAATTATTAAAGCGCAATTTAGTCGAAAAGCAGAAATGAACGATAACATTGTGCCAAATAAACAAAAAACAAAGAGCCAATAAAAAATAAAATTATTATACGAAATAATTTAAATAAATACCTACTTGTAATTCCCATTGTAAAAATAATAAACAGAAAAACATAAAAGTAGGTGGAAAATATTAAGGCTATTAAAAGAAAATAATACATATCCATATAAACTGACCGCCCACACATAGCCATTGATCTACAAACACACATACTCATACTTGCGATTTGTTTTACTGGTACCCGGTACGCGCGGGAACCAGCACGACTACTGCAATTCATAGTACCATAAAATGAAAGGCGGCGGCGGCATCTTATCAGCGAAGAGAAAACAATGTACATGTGTATGTAGTTGTTAGTGGTAATTGCGGCGCAAATTTATTTTAGAATTTCTTAACTTCTTTAAACATTATTTTATTTTAATACTTTTTTTTATTTGATTGTTAATCATTCTATTAACCTTTATTCTCGCAAATGTCAATAAACCAGAAATGGCGCCTAGTTTGCCCGCTCTTATTTTATTCTTCATATTTAATCAAACTCCCCTCTCTTGGGATTTCAATTGATTCATCGTAATTTCCTATTAACTGCGAGAGAGCATAAACGAAGAGAGGGTGCTTGTCTGTTTTTGAATATGAATGATGCATTGCATGTCGTCGGATGACACTTGTTTGAAAAAAGAGGCGACGCCGAATTTATTAATTTTCGTTTTTTTTTTATTTCATTTATGTATATTTCCATAGAAAGAGCACATTAAAAATATATAAAAACAAAGTACGCATTTCCTGAAGTTAAACTTGTAAATGCAAACATATTTACTATAATATCTGCGATGAAAATGGAAAAGAGCTTAAGTGTATTACTACAATATGTTGGGCGAGTTTTATAGCTTCGAATAAAAATATCAGAATATTCTATGTATGGATTAACGAATGCCAACGAACCCTTCTCTCGCCCAACACGACCGAGGGCATCCGTATAACGCACGGATCGGTGATCGACACAACCGCTTTACACATTAAAATTTGTAATTAGCCGCGTATATCCAAATAGGCAATCTTTACAGCTACAGATATAAAATCAACAGCTGTTTAGCAATTTAATATAAGTAAGTTTGCTTTGATGTGTTCCAGAGAATCGAAAATGTTGAAAAGATTATAATGCTCATTAAAATCTTTACATGCATATTCCACGAAAAGGATAATATTGAGCATATTTTGTTCTGCATATGCTAAGTTTAATAGGAATAAAATTAAGTGAGCTTCTACAGGATATATTATAGTTTATTTCGTTTGGTAAATACGAAGATGATAAAATGCCATTCAAAAGCTTTAAAAGAAATGTTATATTCACCATTTTTATTCTGCTTATCAATGTCTGTAGATTAATAGTAGCTTCAAAAGAGGATTCCAACAAAAGCTCCTCAGTGCAAAAATAAGATTTTGTTTTTGAACCGTATATACATAAATATATTCAGGTGACAGACCATTCTTGAAATAATATATACATAATAATATATATGGTATATTTTGAGTCGATTTAAGCTGTTTTCCAGTTTCACAACAAATGATATGCTATGCCCTACGTTTGGTTGTATTGGAGTACTTCTCTAGATTCTGAGTAAAAAATATTGTGTGAACTGATTTTAGTTCTAAAAGAAAACTAGTTTTGGTTGATGATGTGTTTTTAAGAGATTTTCCATATTTATTATATTTTTTATTTACATAGTAATATTGATAAAATCAATTATTCATTGTATTTGCTAACTTAGCTGCACGTTGCATCTGTTTTTCCGTAATCTTCTACGTGTTCAGTAATGCAGAGAGGATCTCGCTCTACTTGGTCAAGGGCTAGAAATTACTCTAATATGGGTTCCAGACCATAGGAACATCGAGGGTAATGAAAGGTCAGATAAGCTAGGGTTCGGCCCTTGACATCGCTATAGCGGAATCTGTCGCAATTCCATTTAGCAGTGTTAAGGTCACTCTTGGCTCTCTTGCTTGCAGCTAGAATATAAGGACAACTGATAGAGTGTTATTGTCCCAATATTTCACGCATTACTGCTGTTCATGCAGTAATGTGTGTTCACATGCAGCAGCACTTAATCTTCTACTTTCTTTCTTAGTTGCCAGGAAGAGGTAGAAACGGAAAGTCTCTTTCACTATTTATGTGCCTGCCCAGGTTTGCCAAGAGCAAGACTTCGCTCATTTGGCAAACTTTGAACCTCACAAAGTGGACATATCTCTTTGGGGCTCAGATGCAGAGACTTCCATTAATTACGACCTCACCTTTTACAAAAGACAATTAAATAAAAACAAATGAATGTGATAGTAAAACGGTGCATTGCACAAATTATGTTTTTCAGATGAAAACAACCATTCAACAACGACAATGTCTTCAGAATGTCATACCCGAAGCACTGTTTTCCATACATTTGCTTAACTTAAGCAACGAAGCCTCTATTGCTCATTGCTTTATCTATTGCTCAGACAAATTCATCACTTTGTAACTATTCAGGCTTACATTGTAATAGCCGCAGATCCTAGATGCACAAGTCTAAAGGTATAATTTTGGAAGAGTGAATTGTTGAGAGTCGTTCATCAGCTTTGCCGTTTCCTTTAATATGAGATTGTATGCCTTGGTTATCTTGTTAAGAGACGATCTGCATTGAAGGTAGTCTTTAGAGCAATTAGTATGGTATTGGAGAGTTTTTATTGCCTCCTGACTATCAGTGAAAATGAAGATATCGTTGCAGGGAATCACATTACACCTTAACTGATTCGTGGCCTCAGTTATCACTAGTAGCTCTGCTTGGAAAACGCTGTATTCAAAAAATTAACGAGACCTTTTCTGGGAATTGGCCAAAAAAAAAAAAAAATTAAATTTGACAGGGAGTCGTGTATACTACTAAAAGTCAAGAATTTTAATTCAATAAGACTTTTTATTTGCAATTCGTAGTTTTATTAAAACAGTAATATATAAACTATTTATATACATACATATATTTATGTAAATTTTATTATTTCGCGAAAAAGCAAGTTTATATTTTTACTTTTTCACCAAAAGTGAAATATTGCAAATAATTTTGCAAAGTAAGCCTGTTTCAATTGAGTCATTTCATATCGAAAGCCAAATCATTTGGTGACCGTGGCGGTCAAATGTTAATCTTTCGCTCTCTCTCTCTCTCTCTCAATTTTTCGTTTTATATTGAAGCAATAACAATTCATGCCTATAATGTGACCGTGACCGTCTGCATAACAAGGCACTTAGCTAATCAATCCACTTAGGAAAAGATGTGATCTAAAATTAATTCTATCAAACAGTGATATCTTTTACAAACGAAATCCTTACTCGATAATCATCGAACATCTTCCGGCATCGCATTAAGTCACACTCAGTTTGACTAAGAGGAGAACCTGATAGATTTCACTGTGGTATACACTTTAAAGTGTTGTTTATATCACGTAACTTGTTGTCTAACGTTTGTCCATGACTGCTTATAGTTTTCTGGCTTGCTTTAATATCAAATTAAAATTAACTAACACAGACACTCATTGCACGACTGACTATTGCAATTAATACTTTACTTTAGTTGTCGTTTTTTATTTTATTAAATTTATTTAATTTCGTCACAATTTTGTGTTTTCTTTATTCATTTCATTTTTTATGTGAGTAAATGGGAGGAGGTTGAAGGTTCGCGCTAGTAGCGTCATGTCAGCACCGCGTCTGTCTCTTTTGTGTTTCTCTGCTCAACAAAGAGCGCGTTATCTAGTCTCTCGTGCGAGTGTATAATACGCGTTTTTTCTGTAGCTCTTTGCGCAGTGTTTTGTTAACATTTTCCAAATAAACATATTCTTGTTATTTTTAGTTTGTTACTAGTTCACACGCAAATTTTTAACGCTTTTAATTTAATTAACTTTGTATTTTTGAGTACAAAGTGAAATCCTGTTAAGTTTTTCTTCCAAGGAAATTTTTTGGTGTATATTTTAACATAAATAAAGCAATGTGAGTTTATGGACATTTCTGAAATGCAAATATAATAGAACGGACTAGGCTCTAGTTTCACTGTGCTAATTTAATAGTTAGTTTAATTAAAAGGTTAGTTTTTTGCCTTTCAATGTTATTCTTGAAGTTTAAGTTTAAAGTTTTAACTCGGAAAACTGTTTTAGGCAATCGAGTATTGTAGTATACCTATGAGATTACAAAGCAGACAAATATTGCAGATTATGCGAACCTACATGAGAGTCCCAAAAGAGAGCTGTCATTTGTTCATTGCGACTGGTTTACTTCTTTATTCCGTTATTGTTTAAAGGCAGATTAACTCTCTTGTCGATATTTTACTACAAAAACGTGACACTTTTTTTTAATCCTTACAAAAATCGTGAAGGGAGTATGAAACTCGATCGATAAATGAATCCCCCTCAATCCGATTGTTTTACAAATCTGGAAACACTGCTCAAATCTGGTAAAATTTAAACAATTTTTCTTAGTTAATTACTCTTTTCTTCCCGACTCTATTTAAAAGAAAAAAAAAAAAAACTAAGAAATATAGAATAACAAATCTAATCTCTCTCTTTTTCTCTTTGCTTTTCTCTCTTGCTCTCTGACAGCACTATAACTTTATTGAGAGCATGACAATTCCATCGCGACCAGCGCCTGCGCCTCCGGGATCACGCGCACAAATCGCAGCAACCGGAGCAAATGCAAGCATTGAACAGTTACGTCTCCAATTGGCACAACAGCACATGCAACAACAACAAAATGGTGGCATTCAAAAGATGACTATAAAATTACCGCCACCGCCTAAAGGACGACCAACACTCACGAAAAATGGTTGGGAGAGCAACCACTCTTCCATGAACGGCGCCGCTTCATCGATTACGCGAAAGTTTCCACAAGCACGATATACACCAGCCACCGATTGGGATGATTCACCGTTTAGTCAAATGACTTCGTTGTCGTCGTCGTCAACAGCAACAACGAATGGCAACGGCGATTACAAGAAAGCACCACCACCACGTCCACCACCACCGAAAATCCAGGTGAATGGCGGTGGTGTACGCAAAATGAATGCAACACCACCAATACAACAATCCACAAACATTCTCACAAATATATTTAATCGCAAAAAGTCGGCCGCCACAAAGTCAACACGCATCTACGGTGTGAGTAGTGGCAATTATAATAATAATAGCAGCAGCAGCAGCAATATTAGCAATAATGGCAATTGTGCTACTGCCGCCTCAAACTACAACTCAACAGCTGGAACTACACAGCACTTCAACAATATAAACTCCTCTGCTTCCTATTCAACTACCAGTAGCACCTCTGTCAATTGGAACGCCAACTGGGATACTATTACAACAAGGAGCAATTATGGTGTTACTTCAGCGGCGGCGGCGGCGGCGGCAGCGGCAGCGGCGCACGATGCGCAACTTATCAGTTTCGACTCACCGCCCAGTTCACCTACGTTCACACAAAAATCCAACAGCGATTGCTTGAGTGTCGATAGCTTCAGTTCTGATTCGAATTTCAGTTCACCCAATAACGGTAGCGTCTCACAGCCGGAAAGCGGTTTCGAAGATGATTTCAGCGCGGCAGCACGAAGTCGTCCAGCCACCACCAGCCCGCTCGATCCATGGGAAACATTTGATGCTATGAGTGGCAGTGATGGTAACAACGGAATTACCGCTATTGGTACGGCACCGGTGCGCAATCTCAATGCGATGAATGCACGCAGTCTAGCAAGCACTGACAATCCACTGTGTAATGGCAAAAGCCTATTGCCACCGGCACCTTCGCTGACCGCACCAACCATCATCAAACCGAAAATTTCACAGAAACCAAAAGCACCCAAGCCACCGGTGTTCGGCGTTAAGCCGTTTTCACAGCACACAAATGGTGTGGACTTGCCAACACCGCCATCGCCACCAATGCCACAGTGTCCTCCACCGCCACCACCTACAGGCGTATCGCTGCTAGATGTTATTTCGGGCAAAGTTGATGCCATACACTTGGGCTCTGTAGGTGCTGCTGCATATAGCGATGATGCTGACTCATCGCACGACCAAGCGTACGGTGTGGCTATTTATGATTTTAATGGACTCGAAGAGGGCGATCTTTGTTTTAGAGTAAGTGCGAAAGAGCGAGGGTAATTGAATTGTGTAATTGCTTTATTTATTTTACTCTCTAGGAAAATGAGAAAATCTACTTACTGGAGCAAGTGAGCGATGAATGGTATCGTGGACGTACGCGATCTGGCTGTGAAGGTATTTTCCCCGCAAATTATATTGATATTAAAGTACCACTACAAGCAGTGATATCTGCATCGGCTGCCGCATTCACTGCTGCCGCAACATCATCGATAGCCTCGTCATCAGGAGAAATGAGAACTTATCAACAGCAAAATGGTTTTAGCCGTAGTTTCAGCAATCACCATTTTGCACCACCGCGTGTGCGTTGCCTTTTCAATTTTCCAGCAGAGGTTGATGGCGATTTGGCATTGAAGGTAGGCACTTTACTATGGAGGCGTGAATGACATTGTAATCGAAATCACTTCAATGCATTTCAATATGATTTTTTCCCTTTAATTCTCGCAGGAAAATGACTTGGTGACAATACTTTATAGAATCAATGAAGACTGGCTATTTGGGGAAATCGATGGTAGACAGGGACAATTTCCATCGAACTTCCTTGAATACGTGCCCGCAAACATACCGATGCCTTAAATATGCTGCGATAGCTAAGTTTAAGCTTGACATATATATATATTTCCTTTTACTAATTGTAATCCAATAAGGAATGCAAGGTTTGCAGTCTGCTTGTGTTTTTTTGTTTTGTTTTTGGTACATCTTATACATGGAATTGAAATAAGAAAGAATGGAAGAAAAAAAAAGAAAAACAAATGTTTCTGATAGAAAAATAGAAAATAAAGATTGTGTGTGAAATTCCGCTTAGTTCTTAATTACATAAAAAAACATATATCTTTACCATATTCTATATAAATCGATATTTACTTTTTATGCGTTGTAGTTTAGTTTATAATAAGGAGAGTATGTTCCGAAAACCAAACTTGATAATATAAAAATTTTAATTGGAAAAAAGTCTTTTTTAAGAAATATAACAAAGAAAAAAATGAATAACAATTACGATATTAAATGTGTATGTATGTAAGCGAAGAAACATTATATAAAATATAAATTGATAAAAGAAACAAGCGCAACAAATACATACACACTATATTCATAAACTTAAGGTGACACCTTTCCTCCCCTCTTTTCGGTTAAAGTTCATGCATCACTGCTAGCGCGAGAGATTCACTTGACTTCACTGAAAATGTGTAGCTTTTGTCATAGTGTTGCCTTAAAATTAATGAAATTTAGTTAAATGAAAAAAAAAAAAACAATAAGCTAATTTCAATATCAAATTTCTAATAAGTGAAATTCTCGCTGCTAATTTCCTAATTAAATTTAATTAATTAATATTTATGTGTATGCTCTTTTTATTTCTATTAGTCAAAGTTTTTGCCTTCAATCAGCACACAAAATAGTAATTACTTTAAGGTTCTTCTCCTTTTTGAATTGAATGCTTTTGTTATAAAACGCATTTTCGTTGTATACATAGTTTATAAGTGTAAGAGGAAGGAGAAAAGCAAAACACTTGATAGTATTGTTAAAAACAAAAAACACACCAATTGTAATTGTATGCCATGCCATTCACTCATTTATTAAAGCAGAAAAAGTGCTAATAATTTAATATTTCTTGGGAGGACTTCGAATTTCGTTTTCGTTTCTCGTTCAAATTTAATTAAATACATATTTCTTTCTTTATCCTTTCAAAAATGTTATAAAAACGTAATAGTGGGAATCATATAAACTCATAAATGCCCCGCAAACCATATAAACTTATTTCATACAAATTTTGACTAGTTCATAGACTATAAACTTTTGAGGCTTTTATGAGTTTATATGAATCCGTCCAATTTACTTTTTCTTTGATTTCTTGTACACACACTCAACATATACTTACACAATTTATTAATATTTATGTAAACTCTATTTATGTTTTCGCTCTGTTCAAATCGAAACAATTTTTATTTTTGATTTATGCACTATTCTTAAAAATATAATTATTACATAAAATGATCATTATTAGCTAACATCTAGTAAGTAGCATATGATTATTATTCAATCAAAAAGTGTGCGGTCACCTAAAAAGTGTACATTTATATACAATTATAAAATAAACAAAAAAACTAAACTGTTGTTTTATTTTAATATAAAAATTATTTACTACTGACGAGTTAGTTGCTGTTTGCATCGCATATATAATATATGTTTTAAATTGTAGACTAATTGATGGGCGTTGATCACTTTTTGAATAAGTATTCACTTCATTTTGAATTATTGAATTGCATTTCGCAGTTAGTGACACGCTCTATCTAGTGAGCTGTTTTCATTATATTCATATTTTCTGAGTGTATGTACTCGTGCATAGATTACTATTATTTTGTTTGAAAATACTTCAGAAAATATTCGAGGATTATTTTATTAATCAGCTACAGCTACAACTGCAACTGTTTGAGGTAAATTCTGCGAATACTTTACCGCCAAAAAGAAACTAACGCTGATATTCTTAGCCGTGGATTGGTAACAAACAACAGTTGGTATGGATCATGCTATGAAAACCGTATGTCAACTTCTAGAATGGGATCCTCAGGACGAGGAAAGCTTAGTCGAACTTAATTAACCTGGAAAAGGAACTACAGCAGTCCGGATTCTAATAGAGGGAATGAAAATGTTTCCTTAAGGTCTTCCTATACTCCGGAGCGAAGAGAGAAACTATATAATATAGCTGGCGTACTTCAGAAAGGATTCAGTGTAGCAGCAAATCTATTTCCGTTCGAAATTTTAATCCAACGTGATATTATTGTTGAGTATTGATAAAAGCAAGGTGGAGGAGCTATTTGAAATGAAGTTTACCTGAAGGTATATTATTCATAAAAATTTTACAGTTGGTATCTGTAAATAGACTTGACAGAAAGCAGAATGCAGATTAAGTTTTAAAGGTTCACTAACAACAATTATTATATACTTATGTAAGTATGGAAACCAAGCGTAAAATTGCTCGTTATTTTATAAGTTCTATGAAGATATACCGTCGTTAAATTCCGTTTTCAAATGCCTCTAACGCCTGACCCGAAAAAAATGAATACAGATTCGTGATCAGCGCCCTCGAAAATATTAGGTTCAATTTGGAAACCTCAAGGACAGTAACACAACATATCAACAGTGAAGTATCGCAATTACCAAATAGAGAAATCGAACAACCGCGAAGGCTGAAAAAAACAAGACCAGTAGATTTAATCTAACAAAGTAGAATTAAAATCCAAAAATTACTAGATAAACGATATATTGATACTGATCAATGGATTGATTAAAATCCAAATAATTGCTGTGAGGAAATGTATTAAGTGTTGTATATGAATTATCATATGTGGACAGATGTACACATACTATTGGAAATTTGGAAACCTAACGGGTTTTTTGGGAAGTTGCAAACTGTTGTACGTATAGTGTTGTTAAACAAAAAGTTCAATTCAGTTAAGGCCACTGCCAACCAACACAGGTGGTGAATAATTAATCTTAATTTCTATCTTTAGATTTGAGTTTATTTTAGTTTCAGTTAGCGTTCTACTTCTCAATCTTTTAATTAATATAATGCAATTTCCATTACCCCTTCCACACACATTACAACACACAGGACAGTAGAAAAATCACTTAAAAGCTGGCAACACTGAATTTTGAACCTCAACTTGCGCAATGAATGCTGCATGTTGTTGTATATTTTTAGGCGAAAAATCAACATTCATCAAATATTTTAAGCATCACCAAAACCGAATCTCGTAAATTTCATTTAGAAATAAATAAAATAAAAATAATTTCTTAAAAATGGCAGAGAGTAAAGCGCTACCGGAAACTAATGCTGGAACTGGTAAGTGGAAATTGAATTTATTTGTACATTATGATTTTTTCATTAATATTTCCAATTCTCTTTGTCTCTTTCGCGTATGTGTATGCATAGAAGACTTAGACTCAGAATCTGTTGAGATGCTACGTGAACGTCTCAGCAGCATGAAACGTTTGATGGCAGAACGACAAATTACCAATAAAAATAATCCTGCATCCACCGAGGAAATTTGGTCGAAAAAGCGTCGTTCAGCTTACGTTATTAATGCTAACTTTATGAGTTTCGTTTTTACTGGTGCTCTATTGGTTATAATATCGGCTTCCGTGTATGCCTTTTACAATTTGTATAATGCAATACTGAAAAAATTTCCCTCTCGCCATGAGGAACTTTAAGGTTATGTGTATGTAAGATACTGGGTAATAAGAAAGTATAGCATATAAAATGACTCTTCTTAAGTTAATTAATGATTACACATTGTAATTGGAAAAGTTTTGAATATCAAGTAAACGTAGATATTTCAATTTGCTATATTAAATGAATAAATCGTAGTTTTCAAACTTATATCAGGGTGGTTGGTGTTTTCTTGTACACAATTTTTATTAACTAATGAATTAAATTTCAATGTATTTTATTATATCAAATTATTTGTTATGAAATAAGGCTTTTAGTAAAAAAAAAGTTATATTTTATATAGGAATTACCCAAAAGTAAGGGAATTTTGAACTTAGAACTTTTCATTTGCACTGTACTTGGAGATTTTTAGTTTTGTAAATAACAGCCCTGTGTGTTTTAAAAAGCAAACAAAAACATAAAAGCGAATTACAAAAACAAAAGCAAGAGAGCGAGAACGAAGAGCACGTGCAACTATTGACAGCAGTAGCGTCAACGAGGAAGAAGCAAATTTTATTTACAATTAGTTTTCCGTTGAAACAATTAAAAAATGGGTTTAACTAAGCAATATTTAGCTTATCGGCCTATAGATAGTTTTAACATCATCTCTAGTGGGCGTGCAAATGTGAATTTTTTAATATACAACAAAATTGAGGGGCGTTATATAGTGACGGCAGCTGCTGAAAATGCTATAATATGGGATTTAAGGTAAGTTTTGTGTGCTGAAATATCATAAATTCGATACTTCCATAGTAAGTCACACAAATCTTTTACAGGCTCGGCGAACGCACAATGACACTGCGTCGTGATAACAAAGAAATCACAGCGCTACGCGCTTCCCCTGACCGCATGCATATTGCTGTAGGCTATGCAGACGGTGTCGTTGAAGTCTTCGATATGACTGCACCGGAACGTTCAATATGTACGTTGGCGCTACACAAAAGCGCAATTTCGGTGCTGCGTTACGACGCCGAGGGCATACGTTTGGTAACGGGCAGTTTGGATACTGAATTGGTAGTGGTCGATATGGTAGAGCAAGCGGGACGACAACGTTTGATCGGACACAATGCACCCATCACGGATGCACACTTTTTGCAGCGTTTGGGAGAGCAAAACATAGTGGTGAGCTGTTCGAAGGACACACAAATAAAATTTTGGAATTTAGAAACTCAATTTTGCTTCAAAACTATTGTGGATAATCGTACTGAAGTGTGGGCTCTGGCCTTGGTGGGTGACCTCATAGTGGCGGGCAGCGGTGAGAGTGCCATGAATGTTTATCGTTTGCGACGACGTGAGTTTGCTAGCACAGAGCAAGGGGGCCAGACTATCGAAGCAGCTGTAGAGGGTTTGTCTATTGACGATGAAGACACCATCAGTCCGATTACTGTGAGCAATTGTGGTGTAATACAACGCGCAGGCAGAGGACGTACTGTTAATCTAGTCGCAGATCCCGCAGAACGTATAATTAGCTGTCATGGCACTAATGACCTCATTGAGAATTTCTATATTTGCACCGAAGAAGAGGCCAAGCAACGATTGACTAAGCGTTTGAGAAAAGCAAAGAAATTGAGCGCCGAAACCATGGAAAATGGTGATCTAACTAAAGAGTTAAGTCTAAGCGATGAAATTAAACGATTGGATAGCATTAGAGTGAAACAGAAAATCAAATCAATTGATGTGTTGCTAGGAGCTAAAGATGAGCTGCGTGTTCTGGTCAGTCTCGCGAATAACAGTTTGCATCTTTATAGCCTGGATGCTAGCAGCAGGCACAAGAAGTCAGCTGCGGGCAGTGATGACGCCGCCAAATTGCTGCGGGCGCTCACACGCGCTGGTCATCAGTCAGAAGTGCGCTCAGTTTGTTTTAGCTCGGACTCCTTAGCTATTGGCTCTGGCTCTGCAGAATCTTTCAAGTTCTGGAATCGTGACTCCATGCAATGTTTGCGAACTGTACCCTCAGATTATGTATTATGCTCGGTTTTTGTGCCTGGCGATCGGTATGCATTGTTGGGCTTGAAAACTGGCAAGCTACTCATCGTCGATGTAGGCACAGCTGATATTGTTGAGGATATTCCAGCTCATGATAGCGAGTTGTGGACGATATCTCTACTGCCCGATCAGAAGGGCTGCATCACGGGCAGCAGTGATACCACAGTTAAAATTTGGACATTTGAACTTATCGACAATCCACCTACTGCAGATGAGGATGGCGCCGATGCCATGCGCCCGAAGGTGCTGTCATTATTGCATAATAACAATCTAAAACTGGAGGAGGCCGTGCTGTGCGTGCGCGTTAGTCCTGATATGAAGTATTTGGCAGTGGGTCTCCTTGATTCTACAGTGAAAATATTTTTCTTGGATACATTCAAATTTTATTTGTCGCTTTATGGACACAAATTGCCTGTGCTGTGCCTGGATATCTCTTATGATTCGGCGCTAATTGCGACCGGCTCAGCAGATCGTAACGTAAAGATTTGGGGCTTGGATTTCGGCGATTGTCATCGTTCGCTATTTGCGCACGATGATTCGGTAATGGGCTTGCAATTTATACCCAAGACACATATGTTCTTCACGTGCGGAAAAGACGGCAAGGTCAAGCAGTGGGATGGCGATACTTTCGACAAGATTTTGACATTGCCAGGCAAGTATTTTTTAATTGAATTATCAACGTTGTCACGTTTTCTTAATGCCTGATACAGTCACTCACTACAAAGTCAATATCTACTCTCTCACCCACAGGTCACATTGGTGAAGCCTACAATTTGGCCGTGAGTCCCAACGGCAAATTCCTAGTCACGTGCGGATCTGATCGCACTCTGCGCCTATTCGAGCGCACTGATGAACCTATTGTTCTTCAAGATATACAAGAAGAGGAACGCGAAGAATTGGAAAATCACCAGCTTGCCACAGGTGAAGATAGCTCGGTGCCACTACTCCCTGGCCTGAAGCTGGCCTCACGGAAAACAGTGGGTTCTGAGAAAGCCGCCGAATCGATACTCGAGTGTCTTGAAATATGCAATCAATTCGAAGCAGATGCCGATGAGAAAGCTGATTTGCATCCGCTAATGCGCGCCCTAGACGCCAGCGATACCGATGATTTCCTTCTCGCTATACTCGGACGCATACGTGCCTCCGATATGGAAGAGGCTCTGCTACTTTTGCCATTCTCCAATGTTTGCGAATTATTTCAACGCTTACCGCGTCTCATCGAGAAGCGTAATGATGAGATTGAGTTACTCTCGAAAGTGACAATATTCTTGTTCAAAGTGCACATGAAACCGATAAGCAGCGCAAAAAGCCTCAAACCTTTGCTAGAGCGTCTAGTTAAACTGCTAAAGCAGGACATTAATGCTTTGCGTGATTGTATTGGCATGAATTTGTATAGCCTCGCATTGCTGCAGCGTGATATCGAAGATCGCGAAGGTGTTCAACTATTCCGTGAGGCAACGCAAGAGCGAAAGGAACGCGTCAAGAAGCGCCGCGAGGCCACAAAAAGGCTACACATACAAATGAGTTAATCGTAGAGTATCTCCGGCACCTTGTCTCTTCCTCTAATTAAGCCCCATATAGTTAGAAAATAATAAAAATTAAAAAATACAATATAAAATTATGAAACATTTATTATGAATCTGTCGCCGATTGCTACATTTGGCTCTTGAGAGAAATATCAGCATATTTTTTTTTACATTTTTCAAATAAATTCTTAACAATTCTAACCTTCGGTGTAGTGTTAAATGTAAGAATGCATGCGTTTAATCGTCAATAATCGTCAATGTCTGTTGCTGTTTGCGTTCTATATCATAAAACAATGATTGCATATCCATCAACGTTTAAAATAAAATGTTTAACAATTTTACATTTAAAAAAATTAAAAAAAATATTTACATAAAGAAAGGTAGAGCGTAGAAGAGATGGGAACGCAAAGAGACAATTGAACACTTACTTTTCGATAGAATAAAGTAACAAAATTTGTTTGTCGTTAACAAATTCCAGCTTTGGGAAACGGGCGCCCAGAATTGTTTGTATCGCAACAGCCTGCAAAAAAGAAGTAAGTAAGTTTTTTGTCGAAACAAAATAGTTGTCTCGAAATGTTTTTGACACGAAAACAATATCTTTCAAATTAAAATATATGATGATAGCTTTAAATTCAATAATCGAATATCGAACTGAATGCATTCTTTCACAATTCTGCTTAATATCGTGTCAACAGCTTACCGCCACATCGCGAAAAAGTTCCCGGCGGACCGTAGCTCAGTTTTTGTATTGTGCATTTCTCGATCGGTGCTGTCGGCTTCACGTACGAAGATTGATTTGCCCATGGCAATTGTTGCTTCGGAGGAATACAGTTTGGCATATAGCTCAGCTTGTATGTTGTGCACTTCTCAATGGGCCCCTCGGCACGGCAAACGCCCAGCCGTGGTAGAATTGGCGATGGCCGCCGGAAATCACACATATTCACTGGCATGTACGACAATTTGTTAATGGTACATCTTTCCATGCCGCCAGTAGCACGACATATCAGCGATGGCGGTCTAATGGCAGGTCGACGGCATTGAGGTTTCGGCACGAAGTCATGTTTCTGCGTTGTCATGCAATAGAGCGGACCACTAGGTTTGAGACAATTCTCCTTGGGCCTTATGGCTGGCGTTCGTCCAACACAACAATTTGGTTGATAAGATAACTGCATGAGGGACAGAAACGAGTAAGCGATTATGTAAAATTTAGATCAAACATTTGAATTTCCCACTCCTTACCTTTTGCACCGTACACTTCTCCAAAGGACCGGTGGGCATGCACAAGCCACCAATTGGACGAATTGGCTGTGGACGACAGCATCCTGCGTCCAGCGGCATGTAACTTAACTTGTAAACGGTGTTGCCATCGTTGCAGTCAGTTCCCAGGTATTTTATGCCCGATATAGGCATTACGGGCGCTTGGCGCCTGGTATTGCAATTCGGTATATAGCTGAGGTTGTACGTGGTACATAGATTCTCATAGCGTGGCGGTACGCAACGCACCTTGTCCGCCCACGGTATTGGTTCCTTTTGCGGCATGCAGACCGGCATGTAGCTGAGCTTCTGAATGGTACATTTTTCGCTGGGTCCAGTGGGACGTGCATAACTGTATGTTTGTATGATGGGCTTCGGTGGTGGATGCTGGCACACATCGACCGGCATGTACGATAGTTTATTCACCGTACAACGCTCGAGTGGGTCGCATACTTTCCAAATACCATTCACCGGACGTATTGGATTGCGTTTGCTATAGCATTTCGGTACGAAATCATGTTTTTGCGAGGTCATCGCATACATCGGTCCTCTAAAATTCAGACCATTCTCAGGCGGCTTTATTGGAGCTGCCCGAACTGCCCCGCATGGCGGCATGTAGGACATCTTTTGTACCGTGCATGATTCCATGCGTGCTGTGGGCGTTGCTATGCTGCCGCACGGACGGATCGGTTTTGCGCGATAACAATCACCGCAGTTCGCATAATACGAACGCTTATAGATGGTATCGGTCTCCATGGGCTCCGATGAGCGCGTTATACTCGTTATCGGGCGTATGGGTTTTGTTCGGGCCGGCTGCTGATAACAACATCTTGAGTAGTCGCCGCATTCGCAGCGGCAATTACAATCACCGCCGGGTGGACATGCCGGATATCCCGGCGGCACTTGACACGCATCACACTTGGGTGGGCAATATTGAGCACATGCTACTGGTCCAATATCGCCACAACAATTGGCATTACAGTTGTCGGGAACTTCACAAACAACTTGACTAAGCGCAGCGCCGGCAGGCGGGGGTCACAAAAAGAAAAAATTATATATGGTAATCAGATCAAATGATCGATCAGTATTGAAGTTTATCTTTTTCTCCCCGCATACAAGATCATAAACATAAAATGGCTACTTACGCACACATAGCGGTCAATTTGATTGTATTGGACTCAACAAATCGTTTGTCTGTCGTCTGCCCAAAATAGTAATAATTTTTATTATAATATACAAAGAAATAAATTCGAATAAATTTTGATTGTTCAATTTGTTCAAAAATTTATAAAAGGAAAACACAGCAGACAATTTCAAAATTTTGTGAACGATAAAAAACCAATCGTCAGTTTTTCATTTAAATGTGAATAGAAAATCTCAAGTGCTTAGTGGGCAAAGTAGTCAGCAGGGGAGTTGAGTTTGCTCATTTTCTGAAGCGTATTAATTGGTTTAGTAATACTGGTCGAGAATCAGAGAAAAAACACTGTGGGGACGTCAGAGAAACACAGCGGAAAGCCGAGACACGTAAACTAAATTTTCGGTCCCAGAATCCGATGTTAATAACCTGATGAAAAAGCAGACATCTACATACATGGCACAACCTCTTGGCTGGGAATGGTGTATTTTGTTTAGTCGTGACTAAGATAATTTTGTAAAAATTAATTCAAAAAATACTGTTTACAAGAAAAAAAATAAAAATATGTACTTAAAATTTAAAATATGGAAAATGATATTTTATATAATTTTTAAAAAGTAGTTGGCAGGGTTTTAGACTACTTTCGAGAATGTCCGGTATCATTTCTCGGCACAGGTAATATATCAAAAATTTACAGACATGGCACCACCTCTTGGCTGGCAAAAATGTTCACTTCTCCGTTCGGATCCGGTATAAAACTGTAAATTTCTTCCATCCGTGTACAAATAAAACTCACACACCTTGAATGGGTACAAAAAACGCGACCCTCCATTAGTTCTTCTGCTATTTATGATGAAGAGCGGAATCCTCACACTTTGGTTCTCTCTCCGCTGAAAAATCATTTCAAGCACAAATAAAAATGCATGCTTATTTAGTTTAACGTAATTGGTTTACGTTATGCTATTTATTTATTTTTGTTTTAATAATATTTTTGCTTTAGATTTATATATTTTTTTGTATATACAGTACAATCTCTTTAATTCGGACAGCGCGCTAATCTGGACCTTTCTATTGTGGACTCAAAAATCCGAACACTTCTCTTTTAAATACTTTTAGTCAGCTAATTTTTTCTGTTCTAACATCAATTGCTTGGGATATTGAGGATGGTACCCTTAAAAAATGTTTTAACAAAATTCTTTATGACGAAGAATGGGATTCGACTGATGATTTGCCTCTTCCGATGTTACACGTCTCAATAACTCAAGTGAAATACATAATGACAATCATTTTTTTATGTCCAAAACTGTTATATACACTTATTAATTGTCACCCTGTAGTTGACCTACCGGGCATATTTTAAAGAGATATTGTATATAAGAAGAAAAATGAAACAAATCTTTTTCGAATTTCCTTCAAACCCATTAAAAAATGTTAATAACATATTAAAAATAAATTTTTAAAGCATAAATAATTTAGATTCAAGAAAAATATGACTTTTCGTTAATTCGGACACTGCGCGGTTTCTAATTGTCCAGAATATCGAGATTATACTGTATTAATTATTACGAGTTGAGTCATGTTATATATAATTTAGTTATTCTTCAAATCAATCTATGAATGAAAAAAGAAGACATCAGAAGGCAGTAAATTAAATGAATAAACAGAAAAACAAAACAATTAACAAAAAATTATTAAGAAAACTAGCAAACAAGAAGAGGCATTTGTAATACAGGTCAGTAATGCTGATTAAATCTTTTTGAAATCGCATTAGTAAACCTAAATGCTTGTTGCTAACGAGCATAGGAAACCGGCAACACTCTTCATCAAACGAAATCCAATTTCAGCTTATGCTGGAGGAATAACTAAAAGTCAGTCATTGAAGCACTCAGTTATTATATATTTAGAAAAATCATATCTTGGCTGTAATTTAAGTTTATGATCCGTTTTATAATTTGATGTCAATTATTAAATCCATTTTTACAAGTGAACACTTTAACTGCTCGAGATGAATTGATTCGGGTGAGGCAGCGCCGGGTGAAGAAAATCGATTCCAAATGGAAAGGGACAAGGGAGGAAGGAAAATGATTTAACGCCGTTTTTAATTGATGACTGTTTAATTTGGAAAATACATAACTTGTAACATTTAAGTTTCTTCTTTGTTGTTCCGTTTCGTTCTTTCATGTTAAAGTTTTTTTCAAATATATTCGCTTTATTTTTTTCTGTTGTTGTTATTGTTAAATAATTAAATTCTATTTATATTATATGCAGTATTTAAATTTGTTTAAAATGTTTAATAATATTAATAAATGATATTGTGTTGTTTTTTGTTTACGCTTTTATAGCTTTACAGTAATGTATTTATTTATTATTATTAATTTTTTCTTTTTAGTTTCCTTTTATTTTTTTTTTAGATATATTTTGCAATTAAGGTTGTTGTTGATGTTTTTAAATTTAATTTAAATAGAGCGTGAGAGTTTAAGAGAGAGAGGGAGAGAGAGACGACTTTTATACTGCAAAGTTGCTATATGTTTCTTTGTTTTTGTTTTATTTATAATATATGTATTTGTTGGGCTGGGATATTCTTCCTCTTCGTTTTTGAATCCCTTGTTTTAATTGTTCAACGTTTCGAATTTTGATGTGTTAAATTTCTGCTATTTTTTACATAAAATTTTTTTTAATAAATTTGCCAGATCGTTTTGTTTCTTATGCTGTCCTTGGCGCTTGCTCTCTTCTCGAATGATGACTTGACTTCTCTTTATTAAAATTTAACTTTCTTTTAGCTAGCGTTCATTTTGTTGTTGTTCTTGATAGTATTATCGTATTCTTCTTCTTCTTCTTCCATTACTTTTTCTTCCTCTTTTCAAATTTTCAGTTTATTTAGTTCTTCTTCATTTGTTGCTGTTGCCCCTGCTGCTGTCGCTTCTCTTTTCGTGTTGTTTCTTGTTAATCAAATATTATCTACAGAATCTGCATCATCCTCTGAACTAATCTCATCACCGAACTCAATATCCTCATCGAAACCATCCTCAACAAATGTGACTGTATCGTTGATGCGCACTGATTCGGGGAATTCACCATACGTTTTCAAATTTCTAGCTTCATCTGGTGTATACTTCAAGATGACATCGGCTTTAGAGTCCTGATAGTCACGTAGACCAACAAGTATAATATCACCTTGATTGATCCAGACCTGAAAGTTAATAAAACAATTAAATAATGACTTACACTAGTTTCAGCAAGAAAGCAATCGGCTTAAGTCACTGAAAAAATTAAGGTATCTTCAAAAAAAAAAGCCCACAGCATCTTGAAATAATTAATTATTCATTTTTTAAAACGCGTATTGTTTATTTAATACTAAAAAAGTGAAACACATTTTGGTCTTTATACCTGCACATTTTACCTTCAGTCTATACCTGCTGCGCCTCACCACCCCTATAGCTTTACGATACTCTTATACATACACACACACTTCTATAGAGAGAGACCTATTCTATACTAACACCATGACAGAATTATACAAGGATAACATTACAAAAACACACAGCCTTGTTTGTGTAATGCACGTTGAATGTCAAAATCAGCTGACGTAATTACAGAAGAACAGTCTTGCGGCCTGATCTAATTTCGGCATGACCTACACTTTCTCTTTAAGGCTGTACCGTCTCACCTTCTTTAACACTCTCTTGAGCTCTACATTTATGCAGAGAGGATTATTAAATTTTTCTTGCGAGAAGAATGAGAATATTGCATGAGATAATTTTTGTTTTATTTTCTCCTCGCTCCAAGCGTTAAGAGGTTTCACTTAAAAAATTAAAATTAAGAATAAAAAAAAAAAAACAAAAACCTATCAAAAAATCTCGGCTTAAATGAATAATTAAGCCAAAAAACTATCCATTCCTCGTAGAACAGGCAGATCATACGATCGTTTTTAACGGACGGACTGACAGTTTTCTACTCTTATGCATAATCGTAGAAGCCATCTGGGTTTCCATCAAATAAGTACCAGATACCAGACACCTCTTCGAACCTATCAAACAATCTCGGCTTAAATGAATTAAGCCAAAAAAGTATCCATTCCTCATAGAACAGGTAGATCATAATCGTTTTGGAACCCTCCACGGTTCATCCACAGTGATATCACTTTGTGATAGCTTCCACATGTTTCCATCAAATACCAGATACCAGACACCTCTTCGAACCTATCAAAAAATCTCGGCTTAAATGAATAATTAAGCCAAAAAACTATCCATTCCTCATAGAACAGGCAGATCATACGATCGTTTTTAACGGACGGACTGACAGTTTTCTACTCTTATGCATAATCGTAGAAGCCATCTGGGTTTCCATCAAATAAGTACCAGATACCAGACACTTCTTCGAACCTATCAAAAAATCTCGGCTTTAATGAATAATTAAGCTAAAAAAGTATCCATTTCTCATAGAACAGGCAGATCATACGATCATATTGTGTGGAACTCTCCACGGTTCCTCCTCAGTGATATCACTTTGTGATAGCTTCCATATTTCGTAATTTGGTTTAACCTAAATCACATGATCTAACATGAAAAATATTTAATTTCAAAACGACAACTTTTAATAAATTAAGGAATTTCTAATATGCTTACGCATGTAAAATACAAGTGAAATGAACTTTACGATTAACGGTGATATAAAATAAACTTTGGAACCTTAATCACAATCACGCACAAGAAATTTTGTGGTATGCCATCACATATGTTAAAAATAGTAAAAATAGCAAATACAGATAACAGATATCAACATAAGAAAATAAAAGAACTTGAATGAAATTCTTACCAATTTTATTTCAAGTATATACATACGTATATATGAAGTACGGTGGTGAGGGCGCGTCTTGAGCGTAAACGCGATAAGTGCGACACCGATTAAATTCCAATAGAATGATAAAATGTCACTTAAAATTATATTTTTATTTATAATTTTAAGGAATTCGCAAGGCTTTTTTCTAACGGCTCATATACTCATAAAGATATTTACCAGCCAATAAATTATATACCCTGTATGCATATAATCTAGAGAATGTCTTAAAATGTTATAAAAATTTGTTCCCATGGCATTTAACTAACTATTAAGAAATAAGTACATAAATTCTAAGTTAATTTAAATTTAATTTAAGTATAACAAATTCTCAGATGATGACAGTTGTTATTAATTATAATTATTGGCAATGGGAGTAGAATTATTTATTTATATGTAGTATAAAGTGCTAAACAAGTAGAATATAATGTGAGGATCGGGTAGAAGCTATTGAATTCTAATGAATAAATGATTTTAAAGAACAAATCTAGCAAATAATTGCCGTACTTGAAACTCTTCACTTTCTAATAATGGCCTTAAATATGGTTCAATAAAATATAATTTCATTTCCTTTCCTCGAGAAGGAAAATCACTTTTACAAGTAAGGTTTCAGGTTTTAGAAAACTTCACTGCGGCTGTTCATTGCAATATGCAATTTTTGGAAATGTTACAGTTTACGTTTTGTTGTTCTTTTTTTTTGTAAAGAAAAATTGAGAACATAGAGGAGGAGTTAAACAAAAAGCACTGCGAAAACTAAAAGTATTCTAGAGAAATAAATTTTAATTGTGTTGGAAAGATTGAGTGGGGTTTTTCAAGTTACCGAACGGAACAGTTAATTAGCTCCATTCTGTCATCCTAATTTAACGTCTCCAGGGACTCAAGAACAAGGTGGAGGGCTTTTCGTATCCGTACAACGAGGAAAGTCGAAATAATTCGAAAAAAATAGAGCAGCAGTTATTTTCTCTATTATACCTATTTTTGCATTTAATCGAGTTCTTTTTTAAAGGACCTTGAAATGAGACTCGGATCACAGTCTAGGCCCTAGAACTTAACCTAACAGATGATACACCAGCACAATCTGAGAGTAGCAGTTTTATGCCAACTTTTTCTTTTTCTAATTTTCACTATAACTTTGAAAGTTCTATTCTTCAGATTGTGATCGAAAGAACCTCGAGGACATAATGAAAATAAAATACGACTGTAAAAAAAGGAATGTTGAGTTTTTTTTCGTAAAACAACATCAAAAATTAGAGACATGGACCAGTTTTCTCTCAGGAACTGTATATTTTTTTTATTATCACTTATTTGGAATAAAGTAGTTCACTGCAACGTAAACTGATGCGATTATAGCTTTTTAGCATCCATAGTCTCTCGCTTACCGAGATCATTAGTACGTGGTGAGGAGCAACAGCCTGCACGAGGTGACTCTATTATTACGAACTGCTAGGGATCTAGACAATTAGTTACTTACTACCTAGGGGATAGACCGTGTTCATCGGACTTGTGGTATTTAGAGGTAACAGTACTGTATTCTGGTGGCACATACATACATCTAACTAGTGTCAGACCACCATGGTGAGTAACAGTGGGCTTACCATGATAATGTGGTCTATGACAAGGAGGGTCTTCGTTCCTCCTACGCTCGTGCAACTAACGAGCCTTTTTGCCGGATCTCAACTGGCGGATTAAGAGGAATAGAGACTAACAACAAAAAGAAGGAAAACTACAAGACGAACGAAGGGTAAACAATTTAAAAGCTCTTAAATTTGCACCAAAGCTTAATGGACGGAGGGCCAGTTTTCTACTCGTATGCATAATCGTAGAAGCCATCTGGGTTTTCATCAAATACTAGATACCAGATACCTCTTTGAACTTCACAGAAGTAATATCGTAGGCCTCATAGATCTTCTGGGTTGCTGTGCGCTGCACAACAATGATAATAATCAATTTTAGTAGAATCCTTTCCAGTTTGATTATTTCCATTTTAGAAATCTGTCTTTCCAGTCTGAGCTTTGTACACTATGTTATAGTATTTTGCCCATTAGAGTGGAGTTTTGTATTTTCAACATCTTCATAAAACAAGATAAAAAATTTCTCAATATTTTAATTATCAGCCAGAATTTAGTAAGACATTCTTATAATAATGATCGATAGGGCTTGCAGTATGAGACTTAATCAATGCCATTAGAAGAAGCATTGAGTGCATTCCTAAAAATTTAAGGATACAAGCCAAGTCCAATATACTATCAACTTATGCATTAAATGCCCATTTAATTACCTTAAACATTTCCAAACAAATAGTAAGCTGTTTTAGCCCTTCCAATTCCAATCGCCACTCGCAGTTTAAGGAATTTGGCTTACTCAAAAAGTTTTCAGGTAGATTCCTGACAGTAATGGCTATAATTTAGGATTATAATTTAATGCCTCAGTAACTAAAATTAATCAAATTAATTTCAAATTGCAAAAACTTGTGATATCAATTTTAAATTTGTTTCTGTGCGGGTTACTGATATTGAGTTTAATAATAATTATGAAACTAATTGGTAATGTGCCTTTCTTAATAGGACCTAATGGTGCAAAAGCATGCTCTATACATGATTATCTACGGTAAAATAAGAAACTTTTCAGTGGCTAAAAAAAAACCGATAAATCACATTTTCCACTTGAGATAAGAACGTGAATATAATATCATAAATGTGCGTCTGATAATAAACGTCTTGGGGCAACAATAATTCGATTGAAGTACGATAATATCGAATATGGTGAATAATACGAAGAAAGAAAATAAAAACGACTATTTTCTGGGAAGCACCGAAAGCCTCGCGCGCGGCGCTAATTTGGAAATAATGCTATAACAGAACAGGTAGCAAAGTTTTGGTTGATGTGTCAGCACTAAGGAATTTAATTTCATTAAGTGACTACTCGTATATTTCTGAAAAGAGAGGAAAAAAGGTATTTATTACCTGTTACCGATACCAAAAAAAAAGGCATTACTAATCACAGCTGGTATGAGTTAATGTAATCGAGTTTTTTTCTTTCACTTATGTGAGTTGTGTGAGTTGCAAAGAAATTGATAAGGAAACTTATAGTAGCACGAAGAACTCGACAAGCATCGCTGGAATACGCGAAATGGCTTGTGTTTGCTTCGTATAGAAGCTTTTAAGTTCGCCCAATGGGTAGCAGCTATAAATGAGAGTAACACGCGCCGAATACTGTCAAAAACTAAAGAGCACTTAAACAGTTAACAAAAGCACATGAAAGCAAAGGAATACGTGAAATAGAAAGAAAGCAAAATCAAAAACGCTTCAGCACTGAATTGTGAACTTAAATTTAAAAGAAATTTTTCCGTGAGAAATATTAATACATCTTAAAGACGGAGTCGTGCGCGTGTCACAGTGAACAAATTATGCTAACATACAAATGTCTTCAACTTCTACTAATAGCTACATTATCATCAATAATGGTGGTACTCGCAACAAATGTGCCTGTGCAAGCGGTAAGGAAAAGCCACATCGTTGGCCTTTCTAGCAGAACCATAACCTACGGATATCGTGAAAACCGCGTGTCTATGGAAAAACGCCAACACTCATATTGGAGTAAGAAATTTTTGGCGAAACGTGAAGCAGTACCAAACTCAGCACCCTACATCGTATCCATACAAATGATGACACCGGACAACGGGCTCGTACACTACTGTGCCGGTACAATCATCAATGAGAATTGGATTCTGACGGCAGCACATTGCCTCAGCTCAACACAAATGGTGGAGAATTCGATTATTGTAGCTGGATGCCATGACATACACGCCACCGATGAAAGTGATCGTGTACAAGTGCGCAGCATCGATCACCACGTCATCCACGAGCTATATTTGGGCGGTGTTAATCCCTACGATATTGCATTGATATACACGAAACGACCGTTGAAATTTACACGCTTCGTGCAACCAGCACAATTGCCTGAACAGGATGCAATGCCCGATGGTTATGGCACTCTGTATGGCTGGGGTAATGTCTCAATGACAATCGTTCCCAATTACCCACACAGACTGCAAGAAGCCAACATGCCCATACTGGATATGGAATTGTGTGAACAAATATTGGCTGCATCGGGTCTGGAGCTACATGAAACGAATCTATGCACAGGACCGTTAACGGGTGGCGTTAGCATCTGCACAGCAGATTCAGGCGGCCCACTTGTACAGCAGTGCTGTGACTATTTCGAAGACGGCTGCTACACAGTGATCGGCATCGTCTCATGGGGTAAAATGCCATGCGGTCAATCAAATGCACCATCGGTATTTGTACGAGTTTCAGCATTTGCCAATTGGATACATCAAATTATGACAACGGCGACACAATTCGAATGACAATGAAGTCAAGTTGATGCAATTACAAGTTAACGAGAGAAGGAGGACTGCAGAGAGACTGCAAAATTGTTAAAGACTTGAGAAACTCGAATTGTGGCGTTAAATAAAAACTCAAATTAATTATATCAACTATAAATATATATATATATATATAATAAATATCTCATTCCATTTTAAGGTTAATTTAAGAAAAACAAAATTTAAAACAATTTAAATAAGCAATTTAAAAACATACAAAAAAAACTGCCATTTTCACGAAATACTTATTTTATAGCTTTAAGTTTACTTTAAAATGTATTATTAGTATATAAGCCTACATGCCTCAAAACAAAAGAACAAATTACAAAAATATGTGAATATATTCTTTACAATGAAATCTTATATTTTGTCTTTTTATTCTAGTATAACCAATTTGCTTTTCAGTATTAATTAATATAATTCAAAATTGCGAAATGGTTTTTTAATTCATTTTAAAAATACCCAAATTTAGCTCACTTATCTGAGCGTAAAGTACAAGCAAAAAGTTGTTAACCTGATAAAAAAAAATTATAGAAAGAAACTAGACGCCAATAAAAAATGTAGGTTGTTTTGTTATTGTTATACTTATCAAGCCTTTAATGGAAAACTTTGACACATATTCTTACAAGTGACTAACTTGATTAATTGGCTAAAGTATAAGTCAGAAGCACCATGAGTATGTAACTGAATTACCATATATTCTTTAACAATAATAGCATTTAGGGTTTTGCTGTTTCACTATTTGAACATGATCTATTCACTACGATAGCATTCACAGAAAATTTTTTAAATAATTACCATAAATGTGATCAACGTTGTTTTTCTTTGACTTTGTTGACTGAAATGTATATGACAATTTCTTCGAAGACTAATATAAATTTTACAATATATACTCGTAAGTAATATTCAAAATGAAATTGAATGCAAATTGCGTTTTTAATTCAGGGAATTCTGTGAAGAATGTGTTGCGGCTTGTGTTCTAAAGGATTAAAATTAGTATGACCTCGTAAGTGATGAAAAGATGAAGAACCAAAAGAAGATAAAAAGGAAACCCTGTAGTGAAATTTATTTCATAATATTCCCCCCCTTCGATTATAATTACTCACTCAATCACAGGAAAGTAATGAAAGAGTTCAATACTGCATAGCATTACAGAGTTAAAAAATACATAGTTTGGAACCAATCCAGATTCGGTATTACAGATGTGACCGCTGTAAATTAAATCTGGTGAATAAACTAGGATAACTTCATTTTGAATATCGTCAAAATCAGCTGCTAGATTTTAAAGATAAGATATTTTTTCAATCATGAGTGCACACGGTATTTAATCCAGAAGTGGGCAAAGCATACAGGCAAGGGGCCTGTACTTTCTTCCATATCAGATATAGTTTTTGCTTTCAGAGTTGAATATTAGAGAGGTTATTTAATTGCAATACGACCTGTGAGTTCAAATACATATTTCTTTCCTCCATTTAGTCTCATACTTAGAGTAGCTCATCCAGTCAAAAAGTTAAATATCACGGCCAGGTCTATGAATGCTAGTTCAGTTTGTTTTTTTACAAATTCTAATGATGTTCTTCATCATTACAGAATCTACGTGTGCAAAGCTAGCCTCAATTGTGTCCAACGTAAAACTAATATACTTTTCCTCCCTTGGGTATTATAAACATTGAAAGTGGGTGTGATCGCACGGGTCAACCAGAAACAATCCCACTTGTGTTATCTTTTTAATGATATCATATATGTCAGAAGTAAAACCAGAGTACGAGTAATGATTCAGCATATAAATTTATAAAAAATTTTACTTAAAGTGTGTGTTTCTTTGTAACCACAATGTAACTATAAATAAAGCAAATTATCAGCAAAATACAATTTCAATTAAAAAAGTAATTGCGTAATGCTTGCCAAACATTACAACGCAAGTTTTCTTTTCGTATTTTATTTACATGATTAATTCCAAATGGCAATCTTTAAGTTATCGATAAAATAAATGAGTTTTGATTGAGAATATATGCAAAGTAATGCATAATGATGCGTATGATATTGTTAATAGGAACTCTGGAGAAAAAAAAGTTTCAGAAAGGTTTGACAACATCTGAAGAAGTTTAAATGAGGTAATCTGTAGCATGCATAATGCTATCCATAACATTCAATTTATCGACATATGGAAATAGTAATAATCAGTGTAAAGAGAACGAGTTTTAAGTACGAAGCACGTAACGATGACGTACAGTACTTTCAAGAAGAAAGCAATCGGCTTTTTCGCATGAAATAATTAGGCCATGATTTTCAAAAAACTTGATTTCATTGTAAATTTCGCAATGTAATTGTAGAAACAGTCCATTATAAGCTTTCGTCCCAAGAGCATATTTAAGTAATGAGTTCTGTATACGCGAAACGTTTTGAAGCAGTCTTTCTTTGTTCCCATCCAAAAGGTCCCAAGATGTCCCACTTGAGTGCTTCGAAGTACTTAAAAAAGTCGAAGGCGTTTGTCCAGCATTGGAACCAACACTTTTTGGTGCACAAAAATGTGGACGACTTGCCAAATCGCGGCCACGCCAAGAGTGGGCAACTGAATATGTGGAACATGTGGATGACGATTGGAGCCAAGTGGCGCTCACAGACGAATCCTCCTTTTGGATGACAAACACTATTAAGCGTGCTTGGTCCACTAAAGACGGTAAGATGCTCCAGCGATCAGTGAAACATCCAGGAAAGGCATCCATGTTTGGGGATGCTTCACAAAACAAGCATTTGGCAAATTAATCATGTTCACGAGGAATTTGGATGCCAACTTCATGACCACGATATACCGTCTTGGACTTCTGCCATCAACGAATATGTGGTTTGTGGCAGGAAGCCGAGATTGTGTTCTTCAAGAGGACAACGACCCAAAACATCGCAGTCGCTTGTGTAGCAGTTGGAAAGAGGAAAACGGCATAACTTCATTGGATTGGCCCTCACAGTCGCCAGATGCGAATCCGATCGAAAATGTTTGGGCTCTTATGAAATTAAGATACGGAAAAAAGATACGTTCAATAAATCATTTGAAACGGCTTCTTAGGGTAATATGGCGAAGTTTAACACGGTCATATGCTGAAAAATTAGTCGATAGCATCATTTCCGTTGTAATGAAATTATAAAGAATGGTGGCGACTGGACGCCACCATATTAATATATTTGCGCAATCAATAATTAATCATTTCAAGATGCTGTGGACTTTTTTTTTAAGATACCTTAGTTTTTTCAGTGATTTAAGCCGATTGCTTTCTTGTTGAAACTACTGTTTAGTTAAAATATCCACCGGCAACACTGTTAATATCTATACCCTTTTAGTTTAAAGGAATACGCGAAGTCACATCAATTATGTATTTGCTTATACAAAACTTTCCGCCTACTAGGAAAGTACCTGCCGTAGTGATAACATATTTTCTTTGTGCTCTGAATTACATAAAATTATGAAATATCCATAAATTTCATGTTGTGAACAAGACTCGTCACGTGAAAATGAAGGTTGTCTGCAAAAAGTTTGTGATTTGAAATTTATCTTCAAATTTCAAGGCATAAATATTTATTGACGTCATTTGGTATTACTAATTGCAAACATATTAAAGTGTTATCGTGGGAGTGAAGGAAGATGGAAATTGAGATTAAAGTTAACAGAAACAAAAAACAATCATACTATGTATGTATGTATGTGTGAAACTGATTATTAAATATGATAAATGTATCACACATTTGCGCTATGCGCTATGGATGCTTTTAGTTTAAATACTTATAGACACTTTTTTACGGAGAGTCAATTCGGTTTTAGATTTATTAAGATTTTATAGAACTTTATAACAATTTCCTACTAAATTTTATATCCCTGAGAGAGACTTGTTTTAAAGTATATCAATAAAATTGAGACCACCAAGTTCAAGGGTAAATTGCCATGCATACTTTTTACTCAAACGAATTAAATTAATGGGTGAAAGACAACATTTCCTGACCATGTCCTGACTGATGACTATGGAAAGCAGTTTCTATGCTAAAGTAAAATCATTAATATTGATTTAAACTGACATTTTTTGATATGTTACTTTCACATGATTCTAATAATTTTAATCTACTCTAATTTTGCTACTGAATGCTTATAAAAAAATGTGTGAAGCACATATAGTGCTTCAATTTATCAAATTTCAATCAAAAATTAAGTAGAATTTTTCAGACTTGAATTTTGCTATTAGTTAACTTATCTATGAAATGTCATAAAACCATAAACCTCGTATTTAGTGAGATAGTTAGTTGCATTTTTAATTGATTAAAAAAAGCGTGCAAAACGTGTGCTTTAAAAGTCCATGTATATGAATGGGTCCAGTAGTCGCTGTGGCGTAGTGGTAGTGCGTTGGACTGCTACGCAGTGTCCGGGGTTCGAATCTCGACACAGGCAAAATCAAAAAGTAGAAAAAATAATTATTCTACACGGCACCACCTCTTGGCAGGCAATGACAAACCTACAAGAGTAAAAATTGCTATGAAAAGTTTTTCACTTCGCCGTTCGGATTCGGCATTAAACTGTAGGTCGCTTCCATTCATGTACAAATATAACACGCACAATATGAGTTTATGCGAAAAGCTCGGCCTAGGCCCTCCATGGGCTGTTGTGCCATTAAAAGTAAAGTAAAGTAAGTCCATATACATATTATATAGGAGTGGGTTTGAAGAGAAGAGATCCAAGTGATATTTTGTATTATGTGAGAAAAACATACCAAACGTGTTGATAACAATAAAGAATAATATAGTTTATATGGTAATTTTTTTTTGTGTCGAACAATTATTCTGAATTGCTTGATATTATTGAAATTGAATTTGCTCCGAAAGCCACTTGCCTCACTTCTGGTCTAAACCAAATCATATGTACAATGATTGTTCAATATTACACGGTACATATATTGAATTTAGCTTAGTTCATGGTGATACGCGAAAAAATATACACCCCTGCTCCAAATAATAGTTACACACTTTCAACTTTAACATAACAAATAATGGTTTTATTTAATATTTTAATATATAACATACCCACTCTAAAACATTGACATTATGGTTTTCAAAAAACATTTCTTTAACAACATAGCGGTATGCTTTGGGTCTTTACCTTGCTGATAGACCTAACGTGAAGGCATGTTTTCCTCCACAATGTCCTTGTATTCGGCTGTTGTCATATGGTTAGTAGTTTGGTGTATAGGACCGACTCCATACCAAGAAAAACATACCCAAATCATAATGTTTCCACCTCCATGCTTCACTGTTTTTTTCGTGAAACGAACGTAAAATTATTTGTCTTTTGGACGGTGTCCATTCCTTTCTGAATCGTTTCCGAACAGATTAATTTTCGTTTTTTTCACCCTCAGACCCCACCCAGATTTTGTGCTTCCTTGTAAAATTTAACGTCATGCTCAAATTGTTTCTAATTTCGGCTGCTATTACATTTGAAGACTTAAATTAGTGCTTTTAACAGAAAATCATAATGTGACGATCGAAATTTGTGTTAGTTTTTTTTGGACTTTTCTCGAGACTTGTTTTCGGGTTTTCGGTTTAACGCATTTCCAACAAAATTATGGGTTCTCAATATCAATCGACTAATGTCACGAAGTGATTTTTCTTCTTTTCTTATGTTCAAAACTAACCGGGGTTCTTAATCAGTGCAGTGTGATTTACGACCCATCTAATTTATAAATTATTTAATCAAATTTCACTATTTTTAAGTTAATTAAAGCTAAATTTACCGCTGGTTAAATTAAGAACTGTAAGAACTCAAATAAAAACTATAGTGAACTTGTAGGTGTAACTATTATATTGAGCAAGCAGATTTTGACTTTTTTCACGGAAAGCAATAATTCACAATAGTTAGGGGAATCACACGTTTCACTTTGCTAGCAATAGCATTGCTATATTGCATTAATTAAAAAAACACTTAATTTTACTTTTAATTGCGCGATAATGGTTGCAAAAACCAATTCGAACAAAAAGTCTTTCAATGTAACTATTAATTTGAGCAGGGGTGTATAATATGTACATACATAGTAAGCGGACTCATATAAACTCATAAGTGCTTAGTAAACTTGTTAAAATTTGTGTGAAATACGGGAGTTTGTCTACATGTTTATACACTTTAAACGGTTTAAGAAGCAATTACGACATTATATGAATCCGACTTTGGTAAAAGATACCTATTAAGTACCTATTATGGGTGGTCATGGCATGATTTGTGACAATAGTTTAAGCTTTTTAAATGTAATAAAAATATAGGATTAAGAATACAGTTACATAAGCATGTACTTTACATTACTAAAGACCCAAACAACATTCGATCAAGGAAAGTGCTAACACTACATAGTTTAATCCAAGAACAATTATGAATAATAGTTGTTTCATACTTTCTTTGCTCTTGAAACATATTTTCATGGTATTTCTAACTGTCCAATGCTCCCTTAGCTCATTTTGTTAAATTGAATTTTGCAAAACAGGTAACATGATATTTAATCAATTTTGATATTTAATCATTGAAATCATATTTTTTCCAATTGTAGTTCTTGTGATACATCGCTCGTTATTTAATCACGCCTTAATCAAATTGTTGTCACTAATTTGTAATAAAGATAGTAAATGCAGAAAATGTAGTAAAAAACTTAAATGGAATTTTATTATTCTTATCGTAGAATAAAATAATTATTTTACTTTCTTTATTATCACATTGATTGTAATCAATCATTACAATTACTTTTTAATTTCTGAAAAATTTTGCGCAATTTAATGACAAATGCGCAACACCTGGAAGCGGACCATTGAAACTGAACTAAGACCAGCTGAAGAATCGTGGGACGTTGTCAAAAGAATAGCTAACAATAGAATAAGAGTGCAATGTTTTGTTGAAGCCCTATGTTCCCAAGTGGAATAAAACAGGAAGAAAAACAAAAAAACAAAAAAATTACAAAATAAAAGTAGATTTATATAACTTTCAACAAAGCTACAAAATGAACAGAGGGTACAAAATATTTTCTTGGACATAAAAAAGTTCACCGAAAACTAAAAAGATTTTTAATATTTATAAATGTTTTGATAAAATATTTTTTGACACATGTATTTCCATGTTGAAGACTTTCTTGGTATAAATATTTGAGTTTGCAGAGTAAGTTTCTGATTCGAGAATGCAGTTGCTATATCAGATAATAGTTTTTGGTTTGAGAGTTCCTTACTTGAAATTTAAGAGTGGTCGATATGAGACTGGAAAGCTTTTGACTTAGTTTTCAGATTTTCTTATTTGAGATTGCACTTAAAATTTTGCACTTTTATGTCTGAAACTGCAGACTTCCTTATTTGAAACAACTGTTCTTGTTATTAAATTGGGGCTGGAGACCTCCTTACTTAAAACTTGAGTTGATGACTGACTTGAATTTGCATAGTTTCTAATTTCAGACTGCAAAATTTCTTATTTGGAACTGCAGAGATCCTGATTTGATTTAATAGTTCTAGATTTGAGACTATCATTTTTGAGTATGTCAAGTTCTACATGATTTACAAAACGAACCAGCAATCCACTCAAGTAGACTAATTTTGTCGGCGAAGGTGAGGAGTTGCCCAAAATTTATTTTTACGGCACCAAGTCGGATAAAATTAAAATGTACTAGTTTTCAACAACTTTATACGCGGTGTTGCTATTTCATTTGATTTACCCCCCAATGTTTAATTTGAAAAGGTCGCAAGAACATTTATTTACTCAAAAGTATTATAAGCATTAAAAATACAATTTAATATCACAGCAATAGCTACGAGATTATAGGCTGAACGCAAAGAAAACGATAATTCCAGAAAGATATCTTAAACAATATTTAATTTGGTATCATGGAAACTATTTTCTACGGCGAAAATTGCTCTCCCCTCCTGGCAAAATTACTTCCCTTCCGATCATCAAAAGTGAAAAAAACTGTTTGTTTAATGGTTTTTTTTTCCGTTTGAATACGGAATGGAAATTTTATATTCTGCATGATTTGAACTCAGTACTAACCCATAAATCGTGGAGAAATTGGAATTTGGAAAGTTGTGATATTGTGGTCATTGTGGCGTAGTTGGTAGTACATTGGCCTGCACTACAGAGAGAGTGTCTGAGATTCAAATCTCGGTAATGGCAAAAAATAAAAATAAAACATTTTAAAACTTTTTGACAGCCAATGGCAAATTTACAAGAGTAAAAAAAAATGGTCTGGCTTTTCATTTCGCCGTTCGGATTCGACATAAAACTGTAGGTCCCTACTATTCATGTACAAATATAACACGCACATGAGTGGATGCGAAAAGTATGGTCCATTAAAAGAAGAAAGTTCTTATATAATTTGTAACAACAAATTTAACAAAACAATATGAAATATTTACAATGGTAGATTACTAAATTATATGCACAAAAAATACAAAACAGAATTGCAACGCAAAAAGCGAAATTTCATTTTTTCTTTGTTCTCATTATATTGCTCGAGTTGCGTATAAAGCGCACAAAGAGCGAAAACGAAGAGGTAGGTAGAGGTCAGGTGTGGCGCAAAAGTACAATGTCGATGGCATTGCAATTAATATAAACAATTCAATTGTTTAAATATAAATGAGAAATAACAGACAACCAAAAATATATACAACCAAATCATTCATATAAATACAAATTGATAACAATTAAAAAACACAAAAATTTCTCTCTCTCAACAGTCGACCCGCACACTCATTGGACTTTCCCTCTTTAGGAGTGATTTTTGTTGTTGTTTTCTATATATACACATATAGATATGTGTACACAAACACTGAAGCACATGTATGTTTCTCATTTCTTTCTCATTTAACACACTCCATGGCCACGGTGCTTATTTTCTTATAATTGATATTTAATTGATTGCAACTAATGGTTTTACCTTTTTCCTGAGTTTCCCCCGTATGTGACACAAGCGTTTCACACCATCGAAGCACATTGCCTCCAGACGACCATTACCAAGCATTTTGGTGACTTGTGCATATTCCTGCTGATCTTCCTTGAAAATCAATTCACGTTTCTCGAACTCATTTTCGTTCTTTCCACGACGACGATTTTTACCACCTTTTCCCTTATTCTTGGGCATTTCGCTGTTGCTGCTTTATACTTTTGTTTATGAGCGTTACGCTTACAATTAGCACTTTCAATTTATTAGCTATAGAGAATTAAAGAATTCACAATTAATTTTATGTAATTTCCAAAGTTATTTTACGTTTAATTTCATGAAAATCTCACTTACAAAAATGCTTGAAAACGTCGTGTTAACTATGTCGTTCCAAATGTAGTGACAGAAAGAGTGAGTATAGTGAAATTAATAATGTAGAAGTGAGTAATATGAATATTTCTACAGTCTGTCTGGTAGTGAGTGGGACTGAGATAACTAGAACCTTGATTAAAAATGGCCGTGCATTGAAATGCGAAATTAAAAGTAGTGTTGGACAAATAAATGAATATTCAACGAAGGTGGAACAGGGCTGCTTTTGGCGAGTAATACAAGACATGATATTAAATTAAATAATAGATGGAATAGAGTGACAAGTTTGATTTGAAGTAAATGTGGACGAAGGGTTGTAAATTCTTAATATTCTGTTATTAAGAAGATTTCTATTAATTTCTGAGTTATTCTTATTTCGCTCAGCTTCATCTCATGTACTTTTCTTTAGTGTACATTTCATTTTGCAAACTAAAAATAAACATCTGATTTTGAACTTGGCAGCACAGCTGTCAAAAATATAACCTGAAATTGACTTGAACGTTAGGATTTGTGGCGAGAAATAAACAAATTGAAATGCCACCAAAAAAGGACGCAAAAGGCAAAGATAATAAAGGTGCTGCTGGTGGCAAGAAGGGCGGAGCTGCTGGCGGAACAGAAGACAAAGGTACGGTAATTTAATCTCCATTAGAGAAGTTATAATGGTATAATATCAATCCACAGGTAAGGAGAAAAAAGGCGGCAATGCGGTTAAGGTGAGGCATATCCTCTGCGAGAAACAAGGTAAAATAATGGAGGCACTGGAGAAACTAAAGTCAGGACAGAAATTCCCTGAGGTGGCAACGGCTTACAGTGAGGACAAAGCACGCCAAGGCGGCGATTTGGGTTGGCAAATTCGTGGCGCTATGGTTGGTCCGTTTCAAGATGCAGCATTCGCTTTACCTATTTCTACTGTCAACAATCCGGTCTACACAGATCCACCAGTTAAAACCAAATTCGGCTACCATATTATTATGGTCGAAGGAAAAAAATAAATGACGATTTTGCTACGCATTTCCTGATAATTTTATATTAAACAACATTTATGCTTTGAAGACTTTTATTAATACAAACGCTGGATAAATTTATTTAATTAAAAAAGTTTTTACTGCATGCGAGTCTCATATAAATAGGTTTTTTACATTCCTGCTTCAAAGTTAAATTATGTTTTTAAAAGCATTTCCTAATGTGTTTTGTTATTTTTTACCGGCGTCTTCCTTTAAGCCAACTGTGCGGTTGAAAACAATGCGTCCTTCGCATGTATCCGGATCCACAGAAAAGAATCCAATACGCTCAAATTGGAATTTGTCATAAACCTTCACATTGCTTAGTGTTCGATCTGCAAACGACTGAAGAACGCTGATTGAACTTTCCTTGACATCCGATAGAAAGCCTCCGGGTACTTCATATGTGTCTTCTGGGTTTTTATGCTTGAACAGCAATTCATACAGTCGCACTTCAATTGGTATGGGATTTGAAACCCACTGAACAAAAGCTTTAGGTTTTTCTGCTTTTTCCGTTGAGGCACATTCACAGACAAGTTCTATTACAGCCCCTGTAACAGGGTCGTTCTTTACTTCTTTAAGGTTGATAATTAAACCGGCATGACGTAATCCCACCGACTGATTAGGCGCAAGACGACGATATCCCTTTTCGGGCTCCAACTTAAAATCACTTTTTTCAATGTAAATAACACGATCAAGTACGATCTGGTGTGAGCCCAGCTCGGGGTTTTGGGGGAAATTAGGTACTTCCAGTTCAATTGCATTTGCATGTGGAAAATTCTCAAGCGTAACTTTCAGCGGTTCCAGTACAACTAAACGCCTGGCAGCGCTGGTGTTGAGGACATCGCGCACAGCTGCTTCCAACATTGATGGATCCACTGAGATTTGAGCTCCCGTAACGCCCATTTGCGCGCAAAAATTATTAATAGCCTCGGCAGGAAAACCACGACGACGCAGCGCGGTCAATGTAAACAGTCGTGGATCATTCCAATCGTCTACGATGCGTTCAGTAATCAGCTTGCCAATTTTCCGTTTCGATACGAGAGCATAATTCATATTTAAGCGACCGTATTCCCATTGCACAGGACAATAGATGTTGAGTGCGTTACAGAGCCAATAGTAAGAAGAACGGCGCGATTGAAATTCCTTGGTACAAAGTGAATGCGTAATGTTTTCGATGGAATCGCAAAGGCAATGAGTGTAGTCATAAGTGGGATAGATGCACCTAGCAAACAAAAGTGAAAGAGATTGATTAATTTTCAAGTAAAAACCAATTCGAATTACTAACCATTTATTTCCCGTACGATGGTGTGGTATGAACTTAATACGATATGCCACCGGGTCAACTTTACCCTCTTCCAGTGTTAGCTTCAGACGCAACGTCGCTGCACCCTCGTCAATTTTGCCATTTTTCATATCTTCAAAGAGTTGTAGTGACTCGTCAATGGGACGATTGCGCCATGCACTTGGCTTCGGATTGAAACCTTTCATTTCATCGGCCGTCTGATGACAAACATAAGCTAATCCCTTGCCTATCAATACTACTGCCCATTCATACAACTGCTGGAAGTAATCAGAGGAATGCGTAATCTTGTAGGGTTTATAGCCCAACCACTCGACCATATCTTTAATGCCCACAAAGAATTTCTCTTCTTCCTTCTCGGGATTTGTATCATCGTAACGCAAGTAACAGACACCACCCTGTGAGGCGGCATAGCCGAAATTAATGTTAATAGCTTTTGCATGACCAATGTGCAAAATGCCATTTGGTTCGGGCGGGAAACGAGTATGCACTTTGCCGCCTGTTTGGCGTAGATGCTCTTTTAACAGACGTTCCGTGTTTTCGGTGACCACATAGCCATCAGTTTTATAATTTTCACCGGGTACATGAAAATGTACTTTCGTCTTCATGAGTTCAGAAATTGTGCGTGCGCCATCGCTGGACTCAGAATCGGCAGCCGTGGGAGCGGCAACCGAGGGGACGGCAGCGGTGTTGACTTTACTCGATGTGACAGAGGATTTGTCTAATAAAATAAAGTAAAAATAAAAATAATATAAAGCACATTACAGTTTAATGTTTATATTTATAACAAATACCTGTTGCGTCAACTGCCTTCGCCTTCTCTTTCTTCTTGTCACTTTTCGCAATTGGCTTTCGATCTTCTTCTGTCTTTGGACCCAATAAATCAAATATCTCCACATCGATGGCAGCTTTCACAAACTTAGCATCTGCCCATTTCAGTTGTGTCCGCACATCCTGCATTATTTTAAATGCGTTGAAATGATAACGTTGCTCAAGCAGTGAATCTTTATATTGTTTTATTTGCGCCTGCACTACACGTTCGATTTCTTCGGGACTCACCACTACACCGACACCACATTCACTTTCAAATTCTTGCACATTCACAGCGACACCTTTTTTCTGTCCACACTTTAGCAAATACTCGAGTGCAGCATCAACACGTATCGTTGAATCTAGTTTGCGCTCCACAATGTAACGTACTAGTAGTGGCAGTTCAGCGGCTGCTTGTGGCTTGATTTTGCTAGCCATGTGGTAGAGTAGCATGCCTACACCCTCTGCCAATGGGGCACCTTTCGTTTCGGCAAGTGCTAATTGCAACTTTTTGGTGACATTTGCATTTTTAATCGTTTCTTTGGCTTTTTGTTCGCTCATGCCAAGCGTTTGAAATTGTGCGATGAGTTCCTGCTCCGCCATTATGCTATGCTTTAGAAATTGTGTAAAAAATATTAGTTTAAATTTTGGTTATAATATTACTGATTATCTTATTCACCTTTTATGTTGTTGATTTTATTAGTAAATGGCGAAATCTGCCGATGAAATCGATGGGCGCTGTTGTGCTAACAAGAAATTGGTGGTGTCGTGCAATGTGGCAAACTGTCAATTGCAGCTGACCGGCTTGAGAATTTTAGCCATTTGAATACAATACAATGTGAGTCAGTGTTGTATGTTCAGAGAGGGATTTGGTAGAAGGGAAAGAGTTCATGATAAAAAAATATATTTATATTGAAGGATTATAATAAGCCATGAGTCAGATGATAATTAACACATTAAAAATATAATTTTATTCGCTTATTTAAATTAAAAAATATCATGGATTGCAACAACTGTAGTCGTTTCCTTTAAATATTTAAAACTTGGCAGCACTGTTGTAAGATTTGGCCTAATTTTTCCTCTCTCTCACTATTTAGTTTGTACACAAACCTTGGCTTTTGCTTTGACAACATAAACATATGATTTTGATGTTCCAAAATAAATTAATTCTTGAAAACGAGGTAATTTCACAAAAAAGGCAATATCTTATAAGTTCTAGTTTAGTTTTTATTTATACATTATTACAATAAACATGGAACATGTTCCACGCCCGAAATTGAATAAAATACCTGGAATGCCATTGGCAAAGCCAGAAAATCACGCAAAAGATGTAACCAAATTGACGAAGATTGAATTGTTGGAAATAAAGGAACGCGAAGAGAAATTGCTTGCAAATAAGTATGTAAAATTGGTAAATTTCAATGTTTTATATAATTATTAATCATTTCAAAACCCTCAGAGGTAAACTGAATCGTTTGCCGGACAAAGGAAAACGCATACAAGATTTCTACGATAAAGTTGTCATTGAGATGGAACGACGCGTCAACATAGAAGATGCGGTAGCAATGTTTTCCCAATTGAATATAGCAACAAAAGGCGAAAATGCATTAAATCAACTGGAATGGAATGGACACATTGTGGATAAAGATATAGACGATTCCATAGAAGATGTGCTGGATAGTGATGATGAAATTGAAATGGACCCACTGCGTATCATAGCCCAACGAAGCATGCATGAGCGGCGTATTCAAGTCATATCAACTGAACCGCAGCTTATTACTGCAGAAGATTTGGCAGAAATAAAGTCTTTCTCTCCTGATTTACCTGATTCTCGCCTTTCGCCAAAAGCAGAAAACACAAATTCCGCAGAAACAGTAATCGATGTTGATGTAATTACCATAGATGTTAATGAGAAGTTAGCAAAAATAAAGCCGATACTGCAACAAGTCAGAGAATATGCTACACATTCGAAAACAAGCTCCATTGGTACCAGCGAATCGAGTCGTAGCAGTACACCTTCGGCACCCCATACAGAAGTCGAACAACATGTCCGTTATTTGGTAGAGAAAACAGAAACACAAGTAGTACCGGCACAGCGTGAGAAATTCAAACCATATCAAACCACAATTTCGAATGTACATGATCCAGATAAGGAACGCATACGTAAAAAGGGTAAACATTGGGAAATTACAGCAGCAACGCCGCCTCTTATTCAACATGGTGCGGCGAAAATGTTAACGCTACTCGATTCTGTGGAGATTCAAAGTAATTACCTGAGTAAATTGAAAGTGAGTTTGGTTTGTGTTAAAATGGTAAATAGAAACCCACAAAATTTTTGTATGTTCTGTTCTTAGGATCTGCAAGAGAAGCATGCAGCGGAACGTTTAGCTGCTAAGGTGAAACGTTTGGAAAACTGCCGAATTCAATTACCGAACAGTGAGCTGCTGAAAACTAAGACTGCCTTTACTGCTTATCGTACACCTGGCGTAAATCCAATTGAGGGCGATCACAATTATAATGAGGATAATGAAGTGCATGATCCGCTGGATGAGGAGAAGCCAAGTGGTGTTAATTATACAGTTTTTCAATAAGTAAATAAATAGTTTTAGTTTATCGCATAGTTTTAGTTTATTGGATATTGTTAATGCGCTGTGGCTAATGCGCTTCTAGCACACAAAATACAAACATATAATTTTAACACATATAACATTTAAACATTTTTGTATAGGTATTTGTAATAATTATATTTGGTAATAGGTTTTATAGTATCAATAGTAACACGAAGAAGGAATTCGTTTCCGTTCTAACATTTACGATGCTGAGCTGTTCTCCTATAGGTTAATTTTTGTATGAATAAGTTTTAATTTCCTACTAAGTAGTTACTGTATGTAATTTAACTTAATTTGCTCAACTGTAGTAATTTGTCGAAACACTTTCTTCAAATCGAGTAAAATTGTGTTGCAGTAGACGCTTGAAGTTCAATTTGGCCCATTTTGAATTGCAAACGTTGCAGCCACTTAAGCAAGGTTTCCGAGGAATGTGTATTCTGATCATCGTACTCAGGTGCATAGTCACGTACATTTTGAAGGCGCACATGTAGTGTATCGGATAACTTAAAATATACAATTTAAAGTTGAATTTTAGTAGGTAGTGATTTTGATAATTTTTATTAAAGTATTTTGTATGTTTATGCATCTTACTTGTGTTTGTGACGATAGTACAGGACTCCATAAAGGTAATAATTTTCCTAATATTGTTGAATTAGTCTCTTTCAGAGCTTCCAGTAAACTCAAAAAGTGCAAATTAACCATTTCCGAAAGCTGCAATTCAAGATTTCAAACACACATTAGCAAAAAGAAATGAAAAGAAAAAAACGTTACGCAAATTTTACCTTAGCATTTGTGTTCTGTGAAAAATCAGCAGCATCCTTAGTGGACTTTGAATGTGATACCAATTGCAAAATGCAAGGTGTAACTTTAGCCCAAAATTCAAATAATACACCCATTGTATTGCCCTCAGCATTACTGGCTGTATGGGCGATTTGCTCTAAATAAACTGTCCATAATTGGCACAGCGTAAATGCATGAAACAGCGAAGACATATGCAGCACCGATGTCTTCGATTGCTCTGCAAATCCAGCGAAAATGACTTGTATATGATCGGCGATATGACAGGAAGCTTCTTGTGGTACTGGCTGAGACATTGGGGCGCCTTGATGTTGATGCTGATAATGCACGCTGGCAGGAGCTGTAGGTTGTGTAGTGGTAGCATGTTGACTCGACATACGACGCTGCATTAAAGCCATATGCGTTAGGGAGCCAAGTAGTAGCCAAGAGAGCAAACGCATATGACCAACGCATTCAGTGAATTCTTTCGGGCTGCAGTTAGAAACATAAAAATGAGCGTTGAACAATTTATACCTACACATATGTATTAATATTCCTCCTTACCCTTGCTGCAATGACGAAGGCGCGTTGTGAAGCCAAGGTAGATAACGGCCAACCGCTTTATTATCACGAGAGTTACCACGTGACATTTCCAAGGCGAGATATTGTGCAACAGCACCTTTCAGCACGCCTCCAAGTGTATCCTCACCCAAGCCATTTTGAATTTGACCATTTTTAAAGTTCTGAAACATGAGTGGTATGATATGGATCAAATGATCAAATCAAATATGATCTAAATCAGAGTGTGACCTAAATAATACTCTACCTTTATTTTGCTTAAGGTATGAAAATCTGCAAGAAAATCGATAACGTCGTTAATATATTGCCGCATACACTCAGCAGCATTCGTTGTCAGTAATGGCGATGCCTCGGGCAAACCATGTATCGTACCAGGTGGCAAAGTACCACCCGCATCATGCAGCACAAATCCAATTATCATTAACAAGTTATGATCGGGTATGTTGGTTTTAAATTTCAAAGCTTGTACAAATTCGAAAATCAATTGTCGACACAGCAGCATCTTATCGCGATCCTTGGAAAATGAACGTCCATTGAGTGTGCACAAATCATAGAGAGTGGTGTATTCCAAATTGGTATTCTGTACACAATATCCTAGAATCTTCGAATATGGATCTAGCAAAGTTTTTGGCACAATATTCAAACGTAAAGTGGAGACAATAATGTCCAACATATACTCAGGATTGGTGAGATTAGGCATTATGACTGTAACTTGCCGCAGTAAAGACTCCATTGCTTGCATTGCCTGTGACCAGACGGCTTGGCTAGTGCTCGCTTCCACCGAAACACATTGCAAATATTCCGCCATATTACGAAATATTACCGGTAGCTGTTCAACGGGAAGGGCCTTTTTAGCTTGCAATGATTCACAGATCATGTAAATGGGGCTGGTGGCATTGAGCTCCTGAAAATCTTGCAGTGCTTTGGCAATGCAACGAAATGAGCTGTGACGAATTTTCACTGTAAAGCACAACAAATTTTTTTAAAATCAATGGTATACTGAGAGTTTTAAAATTTACTTTTAACTTGTGTCTGGAAGAACTGCAAAAATATGCCATTTGGCGCCAATTGATGCAGCACGCAACGTATGAATTGTAGAGCCACCGCTTGAGCGCTACAAACCAACGGTGGTCCATTCTCGCCCTGCCAGGCATGAGTGCTGGTCAAGCAAATTCTTTAAAGTTGAAGTGATTACAAACAAATGAGTAATTAAGTTGAAACCCAATTTCGTTTAACTTACTTTGATGTAATATTCAAAATTTCTGGTAGGAAAGGCGCTGCCATTGCCGGCTCGCGGTGTATAAATGTACCAAGTATTACAATCAAAATACCAATTTCTTCATCGGTGTATTCTTCGATTACGGCTCCACAGTCCGAACAGCGCTCACACACTGTATAATCACCAACGCGTCGTGTACTCTGTAATAGTGGAGAAGTTATAAATTATGAAAATGCCATTACTTAAATACGCCATAACTTACAACTCTATGTGGTTGCAGTGCAGCTGCGTGCACATGCTGCCCATTACCGTTTTCATTGCCTTCGTCGGCCTCCTCGTCACGTTCTTCTGGAGTTTTATATGGTGGTGGTGGCCATGCACCAGCATAACGTGAACGTATATCGGGTATAGCATTGGAATCGACAGTGAATGGTGCCAATTTCTGGCGTAGCCGCTTAATTGTGTCCGGTTTGGTTGCCGTAGTGGTAGCACCGCCGACGGCACCAATCCCTAAACCTGTGCCAGAAACACCAATACCTGCTCTTCCTGTTTCCTCTGTTACACTCTTCAATATAGAACTGTGTATATCGGCCGCTGCAGCTGCATTCGGATTTGTTGGTGATTCTAAAGCCACCTGTTTAATTAGACGTCTGGGCGAATTTGTGCGACTGCTCGGTGTTACATCTTCTTTGGTACTCTCGGATACATCTAAGCTATCTTGTTTCAAATGGCTAATATCGGGCAAGTTTAGACCTTCACGAACACGATCAACCAAAGCGGATACACTCTCTTGTGTGCCAATCGGTAGCAGACGTTCCGGTGTGGGTATCTCAAGTGCGGCAATGCTTTTTGGAGGCGGCAAACTTGCCGTATCTATCTCATCTTTCGGATTAGGCATTACGCTCATTTTAGAGAGAGGTGAATCCGGTGAACCATAGGCTTTCTCGGAACGCTTAAGCGACTTACTTGTGGGTTTCTTGTGATTAGCATTCAAACGTGAATCATCTGTACCAGTGGATGATGACGAGGTGCCAGCATTGCATTCAATAATGGTCTTATGACGACCAATTGGCTTTTTAGCAATTACAGTTTGCTGCTGGTGTTGGTGGGTTTGTTGATGTTGCTGCTGATGCTGCTGGTGTTGCGAGTGTTTTTGGGAAGTAGTTGCCATTTGATGGTGTTGCTGCTGCTGCTGCTGCTGTCGCTTATCAGAGCTATCGGTACTGCTATTCGTTGTTGATCGTTGTCCATTACTAGAAGCTTGTGATTTGGAAGTGCTATCATTTGATTTGGTTTGTATATCTTGTAGCGCTCCCAGCGCTTTCAAATGATTTGTTGCAATTGCCGCAAACATTCTCGAAGTAGATGTTGCAGCATTTTCTAATGATTTATTATTACGCACGGTTACAGCTCGATGTACATCTACGGGTGGACTTATAATGGCTGTTTCTTTGGTTTCCGCGCCGACTAAAGGCGTAACAATCATGCGTACTCCCTCCTGAAGACTATGGCGTGTGTGTGTCGTTACCACAGTTGTGCTTACAGTTTCAGCAGCGGTAGACTTGATTTTCGTGGTGTAAGTGTCGCCAGTTTTGGTGGTTATCATTGATTTATGAGTTTTGCTGGATTTCTGTGAGATGGAAAATAAAATTGGAGATTAATATAAAGACGTTTTGATCACGTTTCGATCTCGTAATAATCACTCTGACGGTCTTAACTTTAAAACGTTTTTCACAGGGAATTAGTTAGAATTTCATATAGTTGAACCTACCTCTTCTGTATATTCGGCTGTACGTATGGGACGATTTCTTAATGCATCTAACTTTGAAGTTGAAATATCCTCAAAGTGTATGGTATCATCAAATGAACCCTGCAAAAACAAAAAACAAAAAACAAAAAAAATTAGAATTAAGTCACACTAAGTATGTACATTTCTCCCTTCCTCATCTTACCGGTGCACTACTGCCATGCAAAGTGCTATCGGATAAATCACTCTCTGGTATTGCTACCAATTCCGATTCCGTTTCATCTGCCTCCAAACTTGAATCATTATATTTTCTAAAAGCATGCTGTAATTTCGGTGTGAAGGCAACATTCTGCCCCTTACCCTTCGATGCAGCGCTAGTACCCTCCGATGGAAACATCGGGCTAGCCGGGGGGCTTTCCTTATCGTCGGGGTCAGTACCCAACGATGGTTGACTAACGTCTCGGGAACGTGATGTACCTTGTATATCTAAGATTGTGGTGGTCGGTATGCGACGGCACTGATGAAAATGTCCACGTAAACTATTCATTACCATGCGAATGGCGGATATAATGTAAGCGCTATGCGGTGGCTGTGTATATGAATATTTATATAGCACCACCAAAATGGTGAACATCCATTGGCGGCGTGGATATTGTTCCAAATACCAGAGAGAGTAATTGAATACTAAATTTTGATAGCAATCGGCTGCATTGTTGTTGGGATTCGGAGCATAAAGTATAATTTGCATAACTGAGGGTAATATGAGACCACCAATTAAATGATTCTGATCGAGTACTTGCGGGAGATTGGCCAGAAAGGCATTGAAAACAGCCGAAGCGCTATAGAGAAGAAATAAATCGTATGTAAATAGAGTAAGTACATCGCTGACGATTATATCTATAAGGCTGGATGGCTTTATCTTACCTCGGGTACGGGGTATCTATTGTTTTAGAGTATATTTTCGATTACTTACCGCAATGCTTCAGGAGTTGTATGAAAAGTTTTATCAATTTGATTGTGTCCCAGTAGTAAGAATAAATGTTTCAATACAATATTTTGTGTTTTCGTCATGGGCTTATCCTCGGATGGAAATGCTTGATCAGTACGCGACATAAATTGCATTAGTAAAAAGACCAGCAGATGTATAGTTTCTCGATCGGATTCTTCGAGTTCAGTAATGCGACTTAAAAGACCAATTAAGTTTTCATCATTGATGCCACCCAGCGAATGTATATGACCATCTGTTGTAAGTAATATAATGCAAGCTGCGGTTAGTACCATAAGGATTTCAATAATAATAAAATTGCATAGGATAACGGATAACGTCAAAAATATGTAGGAGCAAGCAAGTAGATAACACCAAACTTTTTGGCGTATTCCATTGTTGGGTTTCTTAATTTCCTAAGTAAATATTTACATTGAAGTATTGAACACCAATTTTACAAAATCAATTAGGTGATTTACAAAGTTTCGTATCATGTCGTATTGTCATAATGTTGAAAGATTTGGTAAGGAAATTTCGAGAATTTACGACAATTGAGCGGATACAACATTGAATACGACACCTTTGGAATCACCTAGTACATAAATTATTTATTTTTTATAAATAGGATAGGTTGAAACAAGCTTAAATTAAATACTTAGTTATTTAGAAATGGATTGTAAGTACATACCAGTATGGAAGGATACATTTACACATATTAAATGCTAAACAATAGAACAACCGAAGATTCGAAAATAGTTTCTACATAAAAAGTTTATCTAAAAATTGGTAACCGGATACCAGAATCCTTCGTAAGAGTTACGTATTCGTTGATACTCGTACATTCAACAACTTGAAAAAAAAAATGTTATACTCATGGTTTCGTAATACCTATATAATTATCATCAGACAGTAATAAACTCGGTTTTAAATAAATCCTTACTGGATTTGTTGTTACGAATTCGTAACTTTTACGATAGCGTCTAGTAAAGGCATTTGAATCTAAGTAAATATTCGTTACCACAAATGAGTATGAGTGATTTTTTAATAAAAGTTAGTATATAAAAAAAATATTAATGATCTTGTCAGTAATGAACTTCAAGCTATAGGAACTTAATAATAAAGCAGGGTTTCATATACCTAAAAAAAATAAGAAAGAAAATCAGAAAACGAATATGCTTTTTTTATCTGGGAATTTCTTAATTTCCTAGGAATGAATACCTAGTGATTATGGAAGGGTTAATCAATGCAGATTCGGTTCTTTTTAGAGGTAGTTATAAAGTTTCAGGGTATTTGAAACGATTCATTAAGGTAATGTAAAATTAAGAATAATTCTCTACACTTGATATAATTATTAGGTATCTTAAAGATTAAGAATAATTCTCTACACTTGATATAAGAAACGTTCAGTTTGTTTTCTAGACTATCTTTCAATAACTAGGTATCTTAAAGATCATTTGATAGTTGAAATAAGTTCAAAAATCAGTTTTAAGCCAGAAACTGCTTTAGAAATCTTGGAGTAGGAGCATGTGGAGCACGGAATTTGACAAGGTTCTAAATCGAGATTTATCGAGAAATAACTTTTTTTGCCTCTGGTTTGCGATATTGTTTACTTACATATTTTAATTTTTCAGAAACTAAATGAATTAGGCACTTCACAGGTGCTGACTTTGGCAAATGACTGAAATCACTGTAGTCTACTTTTCAACTGAAAATTCGTTAGGAAGATTATTATTTCACTTTTCTAGAAATCGTGCAGGATTCAAAGGTCGAAAAGGGAAGATCGATTTAAGATTGAAAATAACTTCAAGAAAATAAGAATTGCAAAATAGTATACAGTTATTTTCAAGACCCCCCCAATAGATAAAATCTGGTAATAGCAAAATATGAAATAATCGACAAGCTTAAATAACTCAAAAAAGTAAAAAGTAAAAAGAGCAAAAGTGATAAATATACTCAAATTATATTGTATGTATATGTAAATTTATATTACAACAGCTCGAGAAGTATGAAAGTACACCAATGATTGACCGAGGCAACGACAAACGTTCCGATAGTATGTATGTATGTAGCATATAAGAAGTTATAATGAAGCTGCAAGAAGTTTCAAGTTTGTGAAACAATAAGTTTTGTATGTAGAGAATCAAACGTCAATAAATATTAAGAATAATAAGAAGAAGACTAAGGAGAGAGAAAAGAAAATACGTTTGACACGATCCATTGATTTTACACACGATTACATAAACATGCTCTACAACCTACCTTGAGTTGCCGGTGCGACATTAGCAGCAGCTGCATTACTGCCGCAGCCGACATCACAAGAACAATGCATTGGAAATGCTGAAGCTGTGGGACTTGGACTGGGAACTGGAACTGGCGGTGGTGGTGGATTTAGTAAATTTGGAGCTGATGGATGCTTTTGGAAATGGGAATGAAAGGAATGATGAGGTTGTTGTTGCTGATGTGTTTGATGTTGAGATTGGATATGTGGTAATTTGAAAGTTGGTTGTTGGCTGACAGCTTCTTGAAGTGTTGGCATTGGACTATGTACTAGCGTTTGACTAGACGGTACACAATGTACTAAATACTGATGACTTTGACTATGGGTTGAGGATAACGTTGATGCTGTGGCTACTGGTGCACTAATAATAGAATGTGAATGTTGTACGGATGTGGAGGGTAACGATGATGAGAAGAAGAAATGAGTGGCATTCGAAGAATGCGCCTGTGGATGATGAATTTGACAATGATGCTGATGATGAGTTAAGGACGATAAGGATGGGGTTGCGGTGCTGGAAGGGATGTTGGTCGAGATGGTGGGATTGGGATTGGTATTGCTGGTGTTGGTATGGTGTGCTTGTGAATGGGACGGAACAGTATGCGTTATATGACCGCTATGTCCCGCACGAGTATGTTGTGAGAATTGTGATGGATTACTAGCTGTGGCACAACTATGACTAGTAACACTAGTATGGTTTCCACTAGTGCCTAATAACTGACCCAATCCGAAGCGTGATGTTTTCCGTTTGAGTATGGGCGCTGAGATTTGACGGCTGTAGATTTTCTCCTTTTCGAGAACTGCAAATGAGATGCAGGATTAAGGTTTTTATTAGGTTATTCGACATAAAGAAAATATTTGCAACATACCGAATTTCGAGTCCTGCCTTGGCACCATGCTCGCCGGCGCTGACATGGTACGCTTATATGGCCACTTAGTACCGAATGAGGCACTCAATGTTTTCGCCATGCTGCCGCTAGTATCCGATTGACTTAGCGCTTCGCGGGCTTTCAATATTTTCGATGACAACGCTTCACTGCCATTTTCCGAATTACGTAAATCACGTAAATACGAAATATCACCGCATTTTTCCAAATTTATTTGCGCCTCCACGAACAACGTATCGAAACGATTTAAAAAGAATTCCCACGTGAGAATTCTACGATCCGATAGGGAATTATGCAACTGATAAACGGATTGCAACACCACTGGGCGATCCACAATGAACAAATCGAATTGTGACTCCAAGCAGAAGAGGAGTGACCGTATTGCCGTATCATGTATGGTTCCGATATAGAGAGTGGCCCTCTGCGCTACATAAACATTGATGTCATCCATGCTGGCAATGAGATGACAGAACGCCGTAGCGAGTGCCGTTTGTAAGCCCACTTCAGTTCGTAACGGTGTCGAATCCATAAAACGTGTAATTACGGTTACTCGTTCGACTGCCGTGAATCGGACACGCCAATCGGTATCGTGAAATGCTTCTTGGACGACACGCCAAAAGACATCAGAGCCCAGCGGCAGAGTTATGCAGTGCAAGAGTAGTGGAACGCCAGCCTGGCAAATGTGAGAGTGTTCAGCGTTGCTTAGTTCCCAAAGGCTAGAAGATGCAAAAAGCAAGAGGAGATATGTATGCATACAAGCTATTGAGTATTGATTGATCTCATTGATTTCAGGCAGTTAGCTAATTACTTCTTGATCAGTAGATTCTCCTGACACCAAATGAAAAATCCACGATGTTCACGTGCCGCTTTAGTGAGTGCATCGCCATGTAAAGCATTCACGTTCAGGCATTGAAGCACGTAGTAGAGAATTTCAGGCTTTTTTATTGTTGGAATTTCCTGAAAAGTGCGAGTATGTAGACCGAAATTCATTCAAAAATATGAAAATTAATATTATATTAAGTGGACTAGCTTAAACTTTGTCGCTTGACTAGGCCTAATACTAATACTCTAAAGTGCTGTTATGCTGAATGTGAACAGTGAAAGTGAAAACATTTTCATGTGCTAGCTTCATCGTAATAAAAATCCATACACTAACTCCCGGAAGTCTGTGTCTACAGCGGTGGTACTAGGTACAAACATGGATGGTCGGTCATAGGGAAGATAGGAAGGGTTGTTGCGTTAGTCCTTATGACTTTTTATATTTAGAAAGCTAATATTTATTTGTCCAGCTGAAAAAGCTAATTCGGATTTCGCATTTTCTCCTGCAAAAGCTCCTGTATTGAATTATCGATTTAAATCGTTTTTTTGTTATTACTCTCCTCTTAAGTTTCATGTTTATACTCTCCACAAAAACGTAAGGTAACCCCAACTTACCGTCAACAATTGATGTATATACTGCAATGATTGTGGCAATTGATCCAATGAAAACTTAAATTTCCCCACAGATGTATGCCAAAAATCTTCGCCGTCTTCTTCTTCTTCATCGTCTTCAGAAATGCTACCATTTTCACCGCCAGCACCACCGCCAGTGCTACCATTACCGCCGCCATTTTCTCCAAGTACTGAGGCTTTAGTAACGCTTACATTGGCGCTGCCTGTAAAATGCAAAAAAAAATAAAAATAATACGAACAGGAGTTGGAACTTTCAGTTCCCAAGTATGTAACTCACCCACATCCGCATCGGATAATGTTATCGAACGTGCTACAGCACGATCAGATGGTAATATAGATGCGAAATCTAATTGTTCTGAGACTGTTTCAACGGTAGCGGTCATAATCTAAACAGGTGTGCATTTTAGTGATTTTTTAAGTTAAGAAAACAACGTAAGGCTATGTAGTACATATGGTAAAGTTCAAAGTTGAAAGTTCAGTAATCAACAGTTATATGTAATACAGTATACACAGAGTTCTAATACAGTTTGCATATTGCATATATGGTACATATTTATATTTATATGTATTAAACACGGTCATGTTGCTATTGTTGTTACTGTAGTAGTATTACGTAGTAGCATTTAGTATTATGACACTTACACACAAAAACAAGTTGATTTAAAATACAAAATTTAAAATTAAAAAATGAAAATTAAATTTATAAAATAATGTTTTCTTTCTGTTAAATCTAAAAGTTGTGCATTTGTTAAATATTTTATTTTTTATTTATTTTAAAATGTGATAAATAAAGAAAGAATTAATTAATAAAATTGTGTTCGTTTTTTTGTTTCTTTCGGTGCTGTACAAAGAACATATTTGATTTTTTTTTTTTTTTTTATAACATGCCAACATTGATTCAATGAAAATAGATATCGAATAAAATAAATAAATGTTGATTTTTGTTTTGTCGAAAAAGTAACCAATATTTACATTTAAGATAATAAATATGTTTTTGTTTTTATTAGTTTAATTTACATTTAGTATTAAAATTTTGTTCCACAATTTGTATTCACACACATACAAGATACTTTGAGGCAATTAAAAATGATTTGGGTAAATTGAAATGAAATTTTTATTTTTTATTAAAAATAAGTAGTAAATGTACATCCAACATAAATTTTGAATTAAAGTAATAATTATAAAAGAAAAAAAGAAATAAGAATATGAAGCTTAATATGGTGCGTCTAAAATGTGTCAAAGCTAGTATCTCTATGAGACTTTTATAGAACTGTTGGTAGAACCTATCAGATGAGGGAGGAGTGATGAAGTGTGGCTCCGAGAGATCTTACTACTTTAAACATTCATTCTAGAAAGTAATATTTCAAGTTATTTCATAAACTAAGCAGACTTCTTTTCGGGACATTTCAATATTTGAATAAACTTCTACTTCGAGGAATAAGAGAAAACTGATTTCGATTAAGCTTTACTTAAATAGTTGTTTTTGTTTATTTTTACATTTGTTGGAAGATTTCAATTGAACCTTGATTAATTTGATAAAATTTCCAAAATAAATGATATAGAAAACGGCTGAATTAGATCATAAACGAGAATTCTATTCTGAATTTAGGTTAGCGTTAATCGTCGCTGTGGTGTAGTGGTAGTGCGTTGGACTGCTACCCAGAGTGTCCGGGGTTCGAATCTCGGCACATGAAAAATCAAAAAGTAGAAAAGATAATTTTTCTACACGGCACCACCTCTTGGCAGGCAATGGCTAACCTACAAGAGTAAAAATTGCTATGAAAAGCTTTTCACTTCGCCGTTCGGATTCGGCATTAAACTGTAGGTCCCTTCCATTCATGTACAAATGTAAGACGCACAACATGAGTGGATGCGAAAAGCTCGGCCTAGGCCCTCCATGGGTTGTTGTGCCATTAAAAGTAAGTAAGTAAGTTAATCGATTTGGTATATCGATAGTCATGTGATATCAGCTTTTGAAGATTGAACAGAACTGTTTCGCATTGCAAATTGCTTGGGTAAATTGCTTGGGTAAGTAGTTTTTTTAAGTTTACTCTCTGAAAACTCAATCGAAACCAGAAAATTACACGTTAAATACATTTTTTTTTTCAACTTTCCATTTTTTAGTTTTCTAAAAACATTTGCTATACAAACTAGAAAAACTACAGATAAAATGTATCTTCTTTAATTATTTAAATCTATTGAATCAGTAGATATAAAAAACCACTAAAAGAACAAGAAAAAGCAATAAGTGACTTTTAGAGATAAATTTTGTAATCTTAACTTCCAAGAGTAAAACTTTCTTTGAAGTAAAATTCTGCTACACTAAAAATAGTTTAAATTTAATTTTTTTTTTGTTTTTGTACACTTTATAATATATACATTTAAACATCGAATAAATTTTTAATTTTTTTTTTTTTTTGTTTTACGAACATTATTGAATTTAGTACATCAAAAATAAATAAACGAAACGAAACGAAAAGAATTTTTCGTATAAAAAAGCAATACAATAATTGAAATTAATAAACGTAAATATAACTTTAAGTACTTCGAATTTGAATGCACAAAGTACCTCGTCTGTGGCGTGAACTTTTCTCAATTCAATATTTTCAACTGAATGCCCATTATCGATACTCTATAAAAAAGTATATATATGTAATATATAATAAATGTATTGGTATAAATAAAGAGTTGAAAAGTTTCAAATTTATAAAAGAAAATATAATTAAATAGACTAGACTATATGGTGTGAAAAATGTATGTATTACCTTACCATATGTAATTGGAAACACATAAACTTTAAAGCGTAATTGGCAAAAACTGAGGACTCAGCCCAAAACTCAGCCTTTAGATGTACACCGCGATTGTTGGGCCAATTGTAACATACGAAGCCCCAGTATGATACAAAAAGGGTCAGAAAAAAAAACAACTAAAGAAAAACTCTGGAAAATTCAGAGTCTTGCCTGCGTTTTAGTAACAGCAGTCATGAGAACCACACCAATAGGCAACATTAGAAGTTGTATTGGGCCTACCATCACTACACCTAGTGTGATCAAACAAGAGGCGTTGAAGTTCACTCACTGTACAGTTTATTTTGAAAGGCAAAGGCACTGCGAGAAAAGTCAAACATTTCGCCCTTGGAAAAGAATTGACTAAGGAACAATAAATGACTCATGCCTACCCCGATATAACTTCCAACACAACTTTCAAGTTATATTCCCTAGTAGAGATACTTGGGAAAAGGAATGTCGTCGCTTTGTTGGAGACTACGTCAAGTGTGTACCACAGATGGACCAACAAAAAAACGAGGTAATTGGAACGGCAGTTTATGGAGTTAGGTCGAGAAAGGATATTATTGCTAGTATGAGCCAAGAAAATTCAGTTTTTCAGGGTGGAAGTACACGCAATTGAATTATGTCTTGGAGAATATGAAGAAAGGCCGTCGTGTAAACGAAACATCTATATATGCTCTCGGACGTGTAAGCCTGCACTACTGGCCTTGAACTCCTTCAAAATTTGTTCAAAACTTATATGGGAGTGCCTTCAACTACTGATCACGCTAGCATCACAAAATAGAGTCCATCTAATTTGGGCGCCTAGACCTAGCAATGAAATGGCTAATGAGCTAGCTCGAAAAAAGAGTATCCGAACTCATGTTTCGACCAAAACCTATTCTGCTGCCCTCCATTGACTATTTGTAAAGTTAACTCATCTCTGAACGGAAACAGTCCAGGTTGCCTGGGAAGACACCTCAGGCAACAGACAAGCAAAATCATTCATGTCAGGTGTATCAAAGTTAAGAACAAAACAACTCTTGATGTTCAACAGAAACAGAATCCGAGATTTCACAGTATTTCTTACTGGACACTGCCCAGTTAGGAAACATCTTGCTAACATGGGAATACCTCCGGAACGAATTCTGTAGAATTTTGAACGAAGACGAGGAAACAGCAGAGCACATTCAGTGCCACTGTGACAAGGTTGCTAGTCCTAAGACTTCGTCACCTTACTATTGCATACCAAATTATGGTTGAAGTGGGCAATATAACTCCCAGGGATATCTTAGTATTTTTAAATGCTACAATCCTAGGAAGTGTACATATTGTTTTTATATTTCTTGTTGCTACACGCGCTGCCGTAAATACGGCATGATCGCTTGTGCAATATGACCCCCTTTGATACATACTGAATTACTAAATAAAGAAAGGCGAAAGGAAGCACGGATCGAACTCGTGCATCAGCGTATGCCAATACACTCAAGCATTGTATGATATATGTGATTCCAATTTTTCTTCAATATTTTTTGTTTGTTTGTGTTACAAAAAAAAATTCAGTTTTGTTAAAAGTAATTAATATTTTAAATAAAAAAATTACATTTATGTTTATTTTTATTTAATAAGTAAACATTAAATATGTAAGTAGTTATGTAGTTTTTGTAAACTTAACCTTAATGTATTTGTAACATCAACTGTTTGATTAATGATTGATTTTGTCTGCCTTATTTCTTTGGCAAACTACTTTGTGGTTTTTGTTTTGTTTAACAATCTCATTCAAATATTATTGATATTTATTGTGTTGATAAAAATAAAATTTAACGCAATGGAAATTTAAAACAAATATTGTTTGATAATAATTTTGTATATGTTTTGTTGTTGATAATTTTTTAGTTTTTAGAATACATACGGAACAAACATGTGGCATATGCACTAGCACTCCACCCACGGAATGCGGTTCAGGTTGTGGCACTGCAACTGGCATTGGACCTAATTTAATTGTTTTTTGTAGAAGCACAAATAAAAATAAGATATTTTAAGCATTAGTAAGTATTTAGTACATACATATGTAAGCATGTGGTAAAGAGTAAATTTAAGAAAAATAATAAAATAATAACTAATTGAATACATCTGGTTCTAGTTGAGCATCAGGACAAAACTAGCATTCGCTTAATTGCATGCAGGTTTTTTTGGATTTTATTTTTATCTATAAATATAAAAGTTCCAAAAAGAACAATTCGTGAACTATAAAATAAGTAATGCTCATGCATCAAGGTTGGAAAGTATAGGGTATAGAAAATAATCGAGGTTTTATTGTATACAGTTTAAAATTTTTTAACATACTATATGTATTCTGGAAGTACAATTTTTTTACTGTTAATGAAAGCATAATAATTTACAGTTATAAATTAAGGTGGGCCGAGATGTCTACGCTAATAAAAGGTTTATGCTGTTGTTTTTCCCTCAATTGATACATTGAGTTATGGAGAGTCTAGTCCCATAAACCGTATTTCGATTGCAAACGCTCCTCGTGAGCTGAATGGTCTGTAAAAATTGACTTTTTTTTGGCTCAGCGGCAATGGAAGGCTTAACGTTTGATACCTTTCCAACTAGCCTTGATTTAACAAAATCAGCTGAAAAAGATGTTTGATATACGAATGATTGTAGTGAACGTTAGAGTTAATTTCACCCCAAAAATCATATACAAATATCTTAATATTTTTCTAAGACTACAATTTTTCACACCATCCAGCTCACGGGAAATGTTCGCATTGGAAAAACGGTTTATGGCACTGGGCTCCCAATTACAGAAGCAAAAACATGATCTTTTTTTTCCGGCACACTTTAATGTATATATTTTCGTCAAGAATTTCCAGCATCAACACCAAGAATAAGTTCAGATCAAGCGAAGATAACTTTTGCCAACATCTGTTACTACTGGCCCAGTAGGCAATTGGGAAGCAGAGCCCTCCTCGACGATCGAAAAAAAAGTTATATATGGCAAGTCGCTCATCTTTGCTTTAATGTATGCAATGTTGAGAGACTATTAGGCACATTGAGAGGAAACTAGTTATGGTCACATCGTCCACGCTTATTGGACGATGTGAATTGAAAAAGGTGAAACTATGAGTTGCACGCCGACATTGATATTGTCAAGCTCATAAAAATCCAGCAGCTTCGCTGGCTAGGTCATGTTTAGCGAATGGAAGAAACACTCCGTATAGCGAGGTGTTCTATTCGGGCCATGGTGCTGAAACGCGCAGGAAAGAACCTAACTGCACTTGGCCTTATCAATTGGTGCCACGCGCCCTTAGCGGAAGCAGCTGGTTTTTTAGAGGCGGTCAAGACCGATCATCGGTTGTAGAATCATCAAAGTACGAGTAAGTAAGTAACCTTTGACTAAATTTTTTTGTTTTTTTATATTACAGTCAACACACAGTGTGTACCCCTATAAATGCAGAACATTGTGTTGATTGGTAGGTGGGAGGAGAAAGGAGGGACAATGAGAGAGGAAATGCAATCACAGGAAACCGATAAAGAGATAGGTAGCCATTGTGGCAAGTATTATGCCTTTACCGAAATGAACTTCAGTTTATCAATATCGACCATGACCGAATTTTTTTTTTACAGTTTGTTTTCTTTGCCGAGATTCGAACCTCGGACACTCTGTGTAACAGTCCAACGCACTGTAGTGGTAGCGACTACAAATTAGCAAAATACTTGAGAAATATTTATAGGTATATAGAAATTATTTGGTATATTTCCAATTTCGAAAAAAACTGTATTTTAGATTGATCAATACAGGATATGTCGCACTAAGTAGGCATCAAGCCGATTGATTTCCAATTCCAATATCGCTTTAAAATATTCAGATTGAACTGTAACTTATAAACTATAAATTTTATAACTTTAATATTGGCGACAGGGATGAAGAGCAAATTAATGAATTACAGAACCCTTTAACTTAAGAAGATACATAATGTTTCAGTTAGAGATTTCGATGCACAAATGAACGGCAATCAGGCTTCTCTCCCGTTTGTTTAAGGAATGAACTAAAGTTTTGAGAAGTGATAAACTGACTGAAATACTCCTTTAAGGGCTATTTAAAGTAATACTATAAATACATTAGGATAGCAAAGTCTTGGACTGAGATGCGGTCATGCTTACAATGGCATCTGTCGCGGAAATAAAATATACTTATTCTCGATTCTTCTGAAGCTATTATAAACCTTTTTCAGATCAAACTTTGTGGAATTTCAATGATTTCAGTCTCATAAAATATATACTCGTATTACAATAGTTTAGAGTTACATGCCTAGTGGACCCATTATTCTTATATATAAATAATAAGCTTAAGTTTTTTAAACTGTACACAATAAGTTGAGGAAAATTTACTAAGCAAAAAAAAAAAAAACAAGCAGGTGTTGTATGCATAGTCTACGAGTGAGTTGTACGAGTGTTTTAAATTCTTTGGTGTAAAGTGCTTAAAAGTAATAAAAACTTCGGGTTATATAGGGTATTAGTGTTAGTGGAGAGTGTATGAAAGATTTGCTAGAAAACTATATACTAACTATGTAATAGTAACTCAAGCTTCAGGAGGTAATCACTACGTTGAGGTTTCATTTCCAAGGTTTCAGAAAAATTTTAGTTATATTTTGTAGAAGAACAATTTTGTGGAAAAGCGATAGATTGTGTGTGTGTGTGTGAGAGAGAGAGAGAGAGAGAGAGGGAGAAAACAGTGTACACATACGGTATGCCAAGTAGGAAATTTTGAGATATATGGAACAATTCTTTGTGAACTTTAAGTTCAGTTAAATTTGTAGGAACAGCGCAAATATTTTATTTTTCTAAAACATTGAAATTTTTTATAGTCGCTGCGGCGTAGTTGGTAGTGTGTTGGCATGCAAAATAAAAAAATAGTAGAAAATAAAATTTTTATGCACGGCATTACTTCTTGGCAAGAGTAAAAATTGTCTATGAAAAGCTTTTCGCCGTTCGGATTCGGCATACAACTGTAGGTTCCTTCCATTCATGTACAAATATAATCCGCACAACATGAGTGGCTGCGAAAAGCTCGGCCTAGTCGCTCCATGGGTTGTTGTGCCATTAAAGACTTCAAAAACAAAGGGCCACAAGCCCGTTAAAATTTAAAATCGTAAATTGATATTTCAAGCCTGCTTTCACAACCTTCATGTGAAAAAAATATAGATCTGCCACTGTCAACCATGCTTAATGACCTCATTATTCCATGAATGTTATTCAGGAGGCTTTTCTGGTCTGAGCACCTGATTTGTTAAGTGAAGGTTTCAATCATCTGACTTGGTCCGTGCGACTTATTTTGTGAGCATTTAAGAAATACAGCGTTGTTTTGTTTTAACCTCGATGGTGATATTAGACATAATTTTTATCATAAAACATCACATTTCCCACTGGGCATGCACACATGAGAGGATTTGTTTATTTGTTGCATATTTATGTGCGTGTAAGTGTGTGTATGTGTGGTATGGTTTAACTCGGTTTAAACATTTTGAACATTTTGTATTGTATGTTTTGTGTTTTTGTTTAAACAGCATCATTAATTAATGAAACATTTTATTTATGATTATTAATTTGCAAAATGCTAGAGTACAGAAAAGTTAAAAACCAAATACGAATTTGTTTTGTAGGTGCTTCACCTGCCATAATTATTATTTTTCCATCGTCTGAAAAGAATTGATCTAGCTTAAAGATATCTTAAGTATTTTATTTGATTTAAAGAGAATATTTAATTGTTTATTTTTATATTTCGTATTATTATGTAGAAGTAGAAGAGTAGAGTGGTAAGCGAGTTAACGAGCGAGAGAAAGACGCGTTCAAGTTACGTTATTTGTTTATATATGTAAATATAGAAAGAGAAAGATAGAGAGATAGTGAGAAAGAGATAATAATTTATTATGAAGTGAAATTGAGAAAACAGAAATGTGTTATTTTTTTTGTTAATTGAGTACGTAAAAGAGTAGGTAAGTAAAATTATGAAAAATTTTATTTTGGTTTAATTTAAGTTTTGAATATTTAAGGGGTTTGATTTGGATTGTTGGCAAGAGCACTTTCTGGGGCTTTATTAATTTTTTTTTTGAGTTTGAGCTGTTGGCTTGAATTTATTTTGTTGAGAAAAAGAGTAAGTAGTACAAGTAGTGACTAGTGTCTTATGAAAGAAGGAGAGAGATATCGAGTATTTGTTGTAGTATGTACTTTGGCGAAATACAGGTGCAAATATATCTAAAAATTTTTAAGCAATTATGGATTTTTGTTTTTATAAGGAATCAAAGGTCTACTTTTTAGGTTTATAGACGTTAGAAAGTGTCTTTAAGATTTAAGACCATTTTTTCGATTTTTGTATAGACTATGCACTACTTGAATGTGTAGATATAATCAGAATATTACTTTACAGTGGGTTTTTCGTAACTAACGAAAATTAAACAGTACGGTTAGTATTTTCAAATCATTTACAAAATTTTTGGGTGTGTTTTTCCACCGCAAGGAAATTCCAATAAATTAGGTGCTAAAATATCTCTGGTTTTCTCATTTAATTAAGCACCTGCAAATCCGCCAAGTGGTCCTAAGGGTATAGGTAATGGAGCCATCGATAACGAGACATCACGATCACGTGATTTTTCTTTATCACTTTCGGGAGGACTTTTACGTGAGGATTTCTCCTCTTCGATGATATCTTCAATGGGTACCTTAGAAAATAGGAAAAAAAAGAATTCAAATGTAATTCGGCGTTATTCTTGTAAAAAAAATCATTTCTGAACGTATTACATCGGGCGGTCGTACTGGATTGAGTGGCGCCATAAATTGTACCAATTTTATCGACAATTGATGCCACATTATTGATGCTTCACAATAAGCGCATTCAGCTACCTGTAAATTCTGCATTTAATTATAAAAAGTTTTCCATCTTAGCTTTTGATAATATCGTATACCTTTAAAGAGCACACGTGGCTGCTTAGGCCCACACGGGCCGCTGTCACCATGCATTTCAGTAAACGTGATACATTCTCGCACACCGAGGTGTGTATGCCCGTGTGCTGTTCAATATCTTGCAGCTCCATTTGTTTCAATAATATATCCAGCATTAGTATGCAGCATGTTAAGTTATGCTCAGTATCGGTAGAGAATTCGGTGTGACGATTGGTGGGCGCTTCATCATCAGAAATGGCTGACGTGTTGCCGGAATCATCTTCAACAACGGGAGCTAGACGGGAAATAGAATATTAAAATGATGTCAGACCGGAAATAGCTTCAAAATTCAGTTTGAACCTTAAACATAGAATGATTGCCTTGGAAATATTATATTCTTTTAATACATAAAATTCCTATCTCATTTTTCCAACCCCCCTACATATTTTCGTATTCATAAGTACTTACAAATCGAACTTCTACGTGGTGGATTTGCCAAATCACTTTTATCACATTTACTTTCTTTGGACGGGGTCGTCTTGGGGCCTTTAATCAAGTCCTTTTCTTTCTCACGCATCAAATCATGTTGAACACCATACTTCATTATTCGGACACCATCACCGAACATGGCAAACAGTTGAACCAATGGTATTAATATACCTAACTTGGTTAAAATTTGTAACCAATGGAGAGCCTGTTGCTGTACTTTAGCAGTGGTCTTCTCAAACCGTATGGCCACGAAATTGTACATTGTCTTAGCATCGAAACCGAGCGGCGACATTTCAGGATCTAAAATTTTGCTCAGCACTATTTTCAGTTCGTTCAACTCCTTCTCGGCGACATCATTGGTAATCGCTTCCATCCAATGGGGCATAACATAATCCCAGATTTCTGAAGTTATTACTTCGTAGGGTACCAGGCAGATGAGACGTTGCAGGCCTTCCTTCAAGTGGCTAGTACGTGAAGCGAGTGTTTCCCAGTGACCACCAACGCGTGCATACTCGGGTGGATGCGGTAGAAGGCAAGAAATAAATACCTAACAAATAAGAAATTAACATTTTTAGGACAGAGATGACTCAAATTTTGTATCTTACATTGTAATGAATACGACAGATTTCCTGTAGCCATTGGCAAACATGCTCGGTTTTCAATTTTTCAATTGTACTTTCGATTGCGGTGGCAGCTATTAAAAGAAATATAGTCAATCTTAAATCCGACAATTATAATTACAATTATTACCTTCATATGAGTACGCGGTGACATGAAACCAATGAAAAAGCATACTCAAAATACGACCCAATACCTCTACGGGTGTATCTGCCGTAGGTGTACAACGTCCCACCAGCAACCAGATGCCATAACGACCCAACATTTGTCGCTCACACACCGATATTGTATCGGGCGTGCCATTGCCATTCTTCCTCGACTCACAGCTTTCCTTGCCCGGCTCGAAATAGATCGGTTTCGCTTCACGCAGTAAACTCACTACCGACTCAACCATATTCATCTGCATTTCCATGTCCATTTGCATCCATGGCGGCAAACTACGATGTACAACATGATCACCGCCACGCCTAGAGTTATGGCGATTATTATGGCACTGCGAACAATACCGTATGGGATGATTTCCATTATAGCTGGCACATTCAGTGGAGAAACAGATCGAGAATGCTGACTTCTCAGTGGAGCGGCAATTTTTATTCTCACACACCATAGAGACTTGTTGCATTGGGTGGAGAATGTCGCCGAATTCCAGATTGGCATGTTCACGATGTATTTCATTGGCGCACTCAATGCACAGATACAATGGTGGTGGACAATCGGGTGCATAGGTAATGCTGATGGTATGATCGTAACAAACTTTGGCCGCCTCTGCATTGCCAGCATTGGGACATTGCTCACGCTGGCAGACAAATGGCACCAAGTCATCTGTGTGCAAAGTGGGCAGTTAGAGAAACGTTTGTTGAAATGAAATTGGTATGGTATTACTTACTTGTTAGTTTCGATAGTAATACCTTACGATCGAAAAGATTGGGATCGAATGCGGGCCAATAGTAGAAGAGTAATTTGGCTGCTGATGAACGTGAGACTGAGGTGCCATAGGCGATCACACAAAGTATATCCTTGACAACATTGTGTTTCAGGGTCATGAGGCATTCAAGTAGTTGGCAATGATGTGCTGAAATAAAAAAAAAATGTATTTAAGGATTTAGAGCAGACTATGTTTTACTTAGAGCGGCATCAAGTTCATTTCCGTTTATATCAAATGAAATGCAATAAGGAAATATTGTATATTGTTTATGAAGTAAAAACTCACCAGGGTTATTGGAATATTGCAATACCATCATTATCACCGATGAGACAGATTGACAAGCTTGACATTCCTGTTCATCACCAGCGCTGCGACGTGCTAAAATGAAGTTATTATATTATTATTGAAATTAATAGCTTACTAGCTAGAAAGGGGATACTTACTTATGGTAAATGGTAATACATAATAACATAGCGCATTGACAATGTCCTGATGTAAGGCTGGTGGTAATACGGATATAGTTGAGCTGACTAAATAGGGTAAATTATCAATTAAATCTTTGTCAAGGAACGGTAGTACACAGCATAGACACTGTAATAGGGCTTTGCCAAAAACTGAAAGAAACAATTTAAAAAATTTCATATAGCAAATACTTAGAATAATATAAATTTGTATTTAATGGTTTATTTACCAATTTGTCCATAGTTTATGCAAGGCGCTACATCAATAAGCATTGTTAAGGCATTATAAAGATTGCCATATTCTAAATTTGGATAGGCAGACATGCGTGCAGGATCTTCAGAGGGGTCACGTATAAGTTCATGTGGAGAAGTAAGTACATCTTTAAAGACAGCTACAAGAATAATAAAACAAGTGAAATTTACTTAAGTAGTGTTAGTCATATCTAAACGTTGTATGTAATGGCACTTACTTAATAGAGTTTGAGAAAAGTATTTGATATTGTTAGCAATATCTACGCCAGAGGGTGCTGGTTGAATATTGTGCAATAGACGAACATGATATTCATGAAGGCATCTCAATTTTGCCTGAACTGTAAGTAAAAATTACGAGAAAATATGTAATTACCAAAGAAAGAATAAAATTCTGATTTCTGAATTTCAGGTATGTGTAGTACAACAAAGAGTGTTGAAATTCCTAAAACAAAAAAATATAAGATTGAATTCAAAGAAATGTTGGCATGATATATTGTAAATAATTTGGGATTATTGTACTGACTTCTGGTCTAACTAAGGAATGAAAGGATCTTTGAAGTTTAGACTATAGATTTTAGAAGGAATCGTGAGCACACGTCTGCTCAATTATTCTCCAGTATTCAGTTTTCAAATGCAAAATATTAACTTCTTATCTCTGATTTTCTGGCTTAATTTCGTACAACAACAAGGTGTGGAATTATCAGAAATAACAGACAGGAGATGTGACAGACAGATGTGGTAGTACGTTGGACTGCTACGCAGAGTGTCCGGGGTTCGAATCTCGGCACAGGCAAAATCAAAAAGTAGAAAAAATAATTTTTCTACACGGCACCACCTCTTGGCAGGCAATGGCAAACCTACAAGAGTAAAAATTGCCAATTGCTATGAAAAGCTTTTCACTTCGCCGTTCGGATTCGGCATTAAACTGTAGGTCCCTTCCATTCATGTACAAATATAACACGCACAACATGAGTAGATGCGAAAAGCTCGGCCTAGGCCCTCCATGGGCTGTTGTGCCATTAAAAGTAAAGTAACAGACAGGAGAAGAAGTGCAAAACAATTCTGAAATTAGTGGCCGAAATTTTGATGTGTTTATTCTGGTTTCTGTATAAAAAGTAGGATAATGAAAAGGACTTCCCCTTATAGGAAATACTTCTACAGTTTGAAAGGAAAAGTATGTATGTATATACATATATATAGTTGAAAGAATCGGAAATATTTGCAAACTTAAACTTAAATAAAGGAATCAATCAATCAGTGAGGAATTTGGATTAGTCCAATTCCAGTATTTTAAAGTATTTCGTACTGAAATTTGGGTTAAATACATTGTGCTCGGATTTTCAACTGTGTTTTTTTTTTTTGTTTTAGACAAAGGTTTTGATAGCTCTGATCTTACATAAATTGGATCCAAGAAATTAAATAGTGCCAAAACCGTTGTGTCAGATTGGTTCGAGTTTTCGACGAGATAACGATATCGAAAAATAATCAAGTTTGAATAAATTTGTTCAAATATCATGGGAAAAATTTGAAAAATATTTAACAAGTGTTATAAGTTTTTTTGTTGTATCTTGTAAAATGTAAACCAGTAGCGTTGTTAGGATTTTAAAATAATGGGATATTTCTCCTAGTTCAATGCAATGGCTCGAAAATAGTTGAACTGGATTTATATGAAAAAAATTTCTTGTAACCCTCTTCACATCCCTTTTATTTCCCCTTTAACTCCGCTAATGATGTCTGTATGATATAAGGTCTTTCTCAAGGGTATGCCATGAATAGCTTCAAAATGCATTTATCTCAAAAACCGGTCTGCACCTTTGAATTCCTTGGGTCCAAATTACATGGGTAAGGTGAGCCGTCAAAACCTTTACCTGGATTTTAAACTTGCACAAGGAAATGTTAGAAATCACAGTATAAAAAAAAAATTTTCGGCTTTAGAGGAAAACTGATAACATTGTTTAAAAGAATTTGGAGCATCTGTCTACATTAAATTTATATCAGTAATATTTACTCCGAGCGAGTGGAAGTTTTGATTGATGGAGAAATTTCAGAATCAAGTAAAAGGAAAACATCCGAAAAATTTTTCTGAAAAGTAAAATTCTCGGGAAAAAATTGAGCTTAAGTATAGTTGTTAGAAACAAATAGCTCTTTGATAATAAAGATAATATATTTTTAATAAAGGAAATATTAAAATGCTGAAGAAAAATTGGAGTCAAAACTCCAATAATCGGTTTAATTTTTGAAAGAAGAAAATGACCAAAAAGAATTTGAAATGCAGCCTTATTATATCAGTGTCAACTTTGGCTTGAATTTTTAATAAGTAAAGGAATATCTGAATCGAATTTTAAAAGATGATAAAAGAGCTAGAAATATATACTACAATTCAGTAAAGTTTTGAAAGAAAAAAATCATTAGATTACTTATGGTATATGAGTTAGGGGAAATACTTAGAGGAACAATTTGGCTATAATCTCGAATGATGTGGAATAAAGTGATTATGGAAGAAGCATTCTGGAAATATGTATTTGTATTTATTATAATTTCAATTTAGATCAGAAAAAAATTACCATTTTCTTAATAAAAATATTTAAACAAATCTCTGCATACTTACAGGCGGCTGCTCGAGTGCCCATATTGATGAGTTGCACTCTGAAGCTACCAGTCATTATATCAGACAAATCCTTCGCATTGCCGAAACTGCTGCCAAAGGACTTAGCATTCTGAAAGTGAATTTGTTGAAATTAACTATTTAATACGAGTAATTATGTTATAAACAAGGTTACAAATACTTTAAAATAAAGTTTTATAAATTTTCAATATGAAAAAGTTACATAACTAAACAACTACGCCCTACTTTTCTGGATGCTGCACTCAAAATCAGTTAGAACTTCTACATTTTCATATTCTTCATAAAAATTTCACAATCTACTAATAACAATTTTATTAAGCTTTAAGTTTTTAATATTTTTACCTCGAAGTTTGTTAATTTCTTCAATAAATTTGCAATTTTTTACGAATTTTTTCAAACACACTTCACCAGCGAAAAATGTATCCTAGCAAAGATGTGAAAATTTTTGTGTATGTATCTTGGCAGTATGAAGCTATCTCTATTTCAGCATGCAAGTGAAGCCTGTGCCAGCTGTGCCGAAATAAATCTACACTTGCCAACCTTTACAAATGATTAGATGATAAAAGAACTTGAAATATATTAAAATATATACCTAATAAAATTCCGTAAAGTGTTTACTTATGGCTTATGAGAAAGAAATAGACACCGAAATACTTAGAGGAACAATTTGTATATAATCTTGAATGATGTGGAATAGTCATTTCGACATTCGTTATTGGAAACCGAATTTCCATATACTTAATGTTGCATACAAGTTTTTATTATTCCTTACCTATAATTAATTATCTATAAAGAAATTATTTTTAATATTTATTTTTTACATCACTTTTGTTTTCGCATTTGTCACGACATAAACATCAGCCATCACGTGCATGTGTTTCGCGACGATTACGCTTTTTCTTCGTTTTCTTCTATGAGTGATAAGAATTTGAGTTAAAATCAATAATTTATGCCGTCAAAATCAGCTGGTGGCTAGAGGACATGCGCTCTAGTCATAAATGACAATACAAACATAGCAGCTACAAGTGTTTGTTTTTCTCTAGTATATGGTACTTATCTAGGAATATATCTACTTATGCTTTTATAGATATTTACGTACATATGTTTGTAAATGTTTTGAATCCTTATCAGCGGCGTTTTTCTTATGCTTGTTTACAAACATTTTGCCGCTGTTTTTGGGTTGTGTGTAAAATTCTACAAGTGGTTGCATGACGAGAGCACGCACGAGAGAAAAGAGATTGAGAGAGTGAGTAAAAGTTGTATATGTACAATATGTCGTGGTTAGGGTTCTTGTTGTATGTATGTAAGAAAGAGTGTAGATATTCTCAGAAAAATTGTGCGTGCGTAAACAGCGATGTCACTCTCGAACTTTCGGGATTGGCTTTGAAATCCGGCTCGATACAATAGTAAATGTATATTCAAAAAACTTCTCTAAGGTTATGGCAACTAGCAAACCATAATTACTGACAAGAGAATCAGTGAACTTTTTGAGAAAATTTCGGTTGATTTTATGATACCCAGTATGATGTTAAAAATATTTGTGTCCCGAACAGGGCAACATTAAAACCTTTATCCAGCTATCCTATATGCTTACTATACCTACTATTATATTTATAAATGAAGCAAATGGAAAAAGAAAGAGCAGATTTTTATTTAATGATATTAAATATTAAACTTAAATTTAATGATACCATCTTCATTATTATATTAGGTAAAAGAAATGCCATCAGAAAATCTGAGCGCTCCAGCTGGACGAATATTTAGTCATATTGATTAAGACAACATATGTTACTTCGTATTCTCTTATATACTTTTTCACTTTTAATGGCATGACAGCCCATGGAGGGCCTAGGCCGAGCTTTTCGCATCCACTCATGTGGTGCGTGTTATATTTGTACATGAATGGAAGAGACTTACATTTGTTTAAATCCGAACGGCGAAGTGAAAAGCTTTTCATAGAAATTTTTACTCTTGCAGGTTTGCCATTGCCTGCCAAGAGGTAGTGCCGTGTAGAAAAATTATTTTTTTTACTGTTTTTTCTTTTTGATTTTGATTGTGCCGAGATTCGAACACCGGACACTCTGCGTAGCAGTCCAACGCATTATCACTACGCCACAGCGACTACTAAATAGTCTGTCATGCTTGCGCCAACAGACGCTAAGAAACAGACACTAAGAAACTGACTAAATGGATATCAAGATTTAGGTATTAAAAGAGTTGAGGCTATTGCATTCAGGAAACCCAAAATAATTTGCCAACAACTTGATACTTCTTCCACTAATTTCTCCCCAACTATCGTCAGTGATTTCCTTCAAATATATTGTCGTTTTGAATTCCATCAAAAAAAGAAAATTCAATTTTCTATAAACGTGGAAATTTTCTTTAATTTTTAGTCTATTTAAACGAAACTAAAAACTATTAAAAGTAACCAAAACTAATAAAAACAATAAACTGAAACTGAAAACAATTAACCATCAGGAGCAATTAGAATGTCTCAGAGCATTCCAATATCACCGCAATTGCACGATATACCACTTTCGGGGGATGAGCAAGGCGATGCGGATAAACAGAAAATTTCAGCTTCCAAGACAAATTCGTTAAAGCGATTTTTCAAATTGCCTCACAAAAAATCTGGTGAACAGATACCGCCAACAACGAGTGTCGCTCAATTGGAGACAGCTAAAGGCTTGGATGACAGTGCAATTAATGCCGCTATCTCAAATGAAAAACCAACAAAAGACCCGAAACGCTTTCACCTGCGTTTGGGCTTGGGCAAATACGGTCTGTAAAATAAGCTACATCACGGAGATCTACTATACAAACTTCTCTTTATTTAATATACAGATTCTACAAACGTTGCCAGCCCTTCGATGCCACCATCCAGCAGTAAGCATGCTGCAACCTTAAAAGGTTCCATCTCAAGCTATTTCAATAACGTATTCAAACGATCGGGTGGCAAGAAGAATGCAAATGCCGCTGAAGCGAATGAAAATGACGCAGAGACAAATGATGAACACGCAGATGGTGATGGAGACGTCATCGAAACGGATCTACGCGAAGAAGTGCATAATCTACCGATATCCGATGATTGTATTGAGGAAATGCCCAGCAAGGATTAAAACAGCCGGAGGAAGAAAGCCAAAGGGAGAGAGTGAGAGAGAGATAGAGTATATCACTGACTAAATGTTTTTTTATTTTATATTGTTGCCGGCTTGATGCATACATATATTATGAATGACACTACGAATTCGAGTCAAAATTTATGCGTACAAACTCTTTTCTTTTTTTTTTTTTGCAATTATATTAAATTTATTTCTTTGAAATTTTTTGATTCAATTTTTTGTATTTGTATTGAAATTTTTTATTTTTCTTTCCTTTCTTGGCAAATAAAATTTGTCCTTACTTTCAACTCAATTTACTGTTCTTTTGGCTTTACTCTACTGCACATAGTAGAAGCCTGAAGGTAATTTAAGCTTAAAAACAACAATAATAGTTCAATAGGTTAGCTTAAATCAACTGTAAAAAGGACTTTGGCGTACGTTACACATTACATTATTGCATTTAGTAAACTAAAACCTTTTTTGGGTAGGTAAATATTTAGTAGAGCTTTATTTTGAATTATTTCACTGGGTCCCACCCTATTTCTACTTACTAAACTTCTCAGTAGGCGTTTTGAGCTAAACCATCGGTGAAGTTTAAAGGTGATTGAAATGTATATCCAAACTTTTCCTCACAAAAATACTAAACACACACCCTTTAGCAAAACTGATTTTAAAGCAGGCATTGAAACTTAGCAAAAAAATAACCCTTATTTGTTTGAAACTGTAAAAGAAGAAGAAAAAAAAGGCGAAAGTAAATGGTATTTGGCAAATTTTTCGGTTTTGTAATTCAAAGCGTCGTTCATTGCTGCGAATCCTTAGAAATGTTGTATTTTATTATAAATATTTATATGATTTAAATAATTGTTAAATGGAAAATTTAACTGAAAATGTTTAAATCATTTAGGCTGGTGTTCCTTTGGTTAAAGCAACTTGAAAAAATTACCTAAAAAAAAATCGATAAAATGTGAATCAATCCAGAGCAGTGAAGTTGTAGACGAAATATTTCTTTCTGGTTGATTTCCAAAAGGAAGTGGGTCGTTACTTTAGTTTCTACTTCACAAAATTTAAATTCTCTATATTTTGCCACGCAAAATCAAGTGTGATTAAAAATTTAACAACATTTGCAGTGGTGCCTTTTATCAAAATAAGCTGTCAAAAAAAAAAAACACCTAAAGGGTTGAATTCAACATGAATTTGTTAGGGAGAGTAAGTATTGAATTTAAATAGATTTTATTTACATAAGTTAGTGTAAAATATACTGAAATATCAATATGAATATCAATTTCCGTGACTTATTTACTGGATTAATACCGTATAATCTTACCATAATTTATGAATAATAATTTTGCAATATATTTTTCAATTAAACGCTAAATTGATTACCCCTCACTTTTCTTCGGTGAAGAGGTCGTATGATTTGTTGAAAAAAAGTTTAAAAACCACGTCGGTCTAAGAAATAGTTTGGCGCAGTTTTTGGCTGTTACGTATCGATCTCGTTCCGTTTCCGACGCCCGAAAATCGATAATTACATGTTTAGCAAAATATAGTATGGTACTTTCTTTTCGGGCCGCAAAGTTTCAAGTATTTTCGGCCGGTTAGTATGGCAACGTTTGACTACCAACCAGGCGAAAGAGGGCCTTTATTAACCTCCCGCTGAATAACGAGACTTAATTGGATTAAATTATATGTATTCAAGGAAAGAAAGACCTATTACTAGCATCTAGTGCTGTAACTTGTCCTGCAATTTATGCTAAAATAATGGGTCTTCTAGATAAGAATTATTGCAGAGCTGTTGCAACAAGGAAAACCCGACCTTCCAAGATCTGATTCAAGAACGGAGAGAACATCTAAAATATCAGATCCCAGACCCAGGCTAAACATCTGCTTACCTCTTCGGAAAGCACTTGATAGTTTTTATATGGTTCGTGGAGGGGTTAAACCCAAATATTTGTACTAGAACCAGCCCCTTGGACTATCATTAAGTACTTGTTCGTACTTATTATTAAAACAAAAACCTCTCAATAACTACCTTATTTTCTCCCCCACATAAAATGTCGCCCACCTGTGAGATTATGAGAAATGGAAGACCCCCTAAAGCATACACAAAGCAGAAAGAGCCACTTACACGCAATTTGTCAATGAAATTCCACTTTGTGTGTTAAATTCAATTCAGAAAACAATAAAAATAAAAAAATTCCTTATTGTTTGCATTCTGTTTGTTGAACAAAAGTTTAAAGCAAGTGGCCTCCAGCTTTCAGCTTCAAATTCATTCATTTTTCTTCCAGCATAAATATTGCAAATTTATACGCTTTCAACACATTCACCATTTTTTATTGTCTTCCCTATTGTTGTTGTTGTTGATATTTTTATTTTTTTCTCAAAAACATATGTTAACATTTTAAATTGCGAACAGAAGAAGCTCAGAAGATCAGTTGTTTTTGTTTTGCTTTGTGTTTAAGGATAACAATAGCAATGGATTTATTTTGATTCCACAATTCAATGTTTGCATGTATGACCAATGGTCACCATTGAGTGCTCGCATTTATTGGAATTTTTCTAAAGGTTATCCTTGCCACATACTGCCATATACACTGACTCAATATATTATACGTACACTTGTACACGTAACTATAAATATTTTCAGGAACAATGCACATTTATTGTTCATTTGTTTGCTTGTGATCGCTGTTGCACAATAAATGGCTTCATTGGCTTCAGCCATGTGTAGTAACAGAAATATATGTATATGTAAGGTATATAGTTAGGTATGCACATATGTACAAGGAGAACAAAAGAGCAAATCAACAGAAATGCTTTCTGTTCTGGCAGAAAATAACGATTGCATGCATCAAAGGTTTTGCTTTTATATTGCACATAAATATTTTTTTTTTTTAATTTCGAACGTTTAGAAGAAAGTTTAAGTTGCAATTTAAGACTTATGGTATGTACTCGTATATGAGGTATTCACAAGGTGTTGTATTCAGTGTCGTATCCATTAATTGTCATGAATTCTCAAATTTTTAATTTTGCAAGGTGTCTTATAATTTTACGAAATTGAAACCTAATCAACAATGACGCCAGCAGGTACACGACCATATCTGTCAAATTATATAAACACTCGTTCTTATGGATATGATTTTTTGGCGACAACGTGACCACCGAATTTTGGCAGTGGCTAATTTAAATCTCTTTCTAATTTGACAAGCAGTAAGAAGACGAAGATGAGAAAGAGAGTGAAGAGAATGGTTTGTGTCTGTGCTGCTGCTGTCGGTTTCATTGTGATTAAACAGCTGACTGCACGGCGACAGTTGAAGCCGATGGCAATTCGTAATCATGTGTTCGTGTAGATGCTGTTGTTAATGTGTATAGAGTGTAAGACTTCAAAGTCATAGGTACATTAAAAAAAAGAAAGTAAAGATTTGTGAAGGAAGATGTTCTTTAGATTCAAAGTTGTCCGATACGGCGATTTATCGCCATTATGGCGAATTGAGTTAATGGTTTGGTTATTTTATGGCGACATATACAATTTATTATCTGTTTTGTTTGCGATCTGATTTTGCTGAAGAAATTTATATCGCCGAATCGTCTGATCCGTGAACGAAAAACTCGTCAAGTAACTTATAACGAATTACATACAATTTCGGATTGAAATTAAATTGTACTGGATTTTTGGAGTGAGATCGAAAAAATCGGATAACCTTGAAAGACCACTGCTTTGAAACTCTTCAGCTGAATGAAAAAATTCAAATAGTACGCTTTGCGTTGGAGAAATACTGATAAAATCACATGTTTTTTGACTTGTGAATTTTCAGTTGAGTCATGGCATCGGAAGTGGAAAGACGCGATTTAGTTGTTGAATTATTTCGACAAAATCCGCATTGGAGCCAGAAAACCATTGCAAACAAGGCGAAAGTTGCACAAAACACTGTCTCGATTATTCTTAAGAAATTTAATACAGACTGCTAAAAAATTTGGTTCTTAGTTTATGAGCTAGAGATTTGATGTCTGCGACAAAGATGTTCCTTATGAAAAGATAAACATATCCTCTAATTAATGCAATATTTAGGGAGTTTCAGTAAATTTCACATCACAATAAAATTCTCAGTTCTTTACGGAATACTGCAGTAATTTGGAAAATATCTTCAGAAATATGGTAAAGAAAACGGTAAAGGGTTGAAGTAAAAACAAAATTTGGTTATGTTTTCTTTAGGAAAACTCAGACAGTAAATCTCTAGCTCTTGATTTATATACTAACGCATTAATTACATAGACATGGTAATTCTTTTTTGAAAAAAAGAACTAGGACGTGCTGAGCTATAACTTTCTTTATCAAAAATGTTTAACAGAATACATATCTTCTTTCCGTATTTTACCATGGTTGGACTGTGTAATAAATTTTTATAATTTCTTCTTAGCAGAATGTATGCTAAAAGCATTTTTATAATAAACAAAAATAAATCCAAATACAGTATTTGTTTCTATATGTTTAGCAACTTTTGGCGATTTCGGAAAGATCAAAAATATCTGGCATCTCTGTTCAGATGTACAGATATGAAAACTTATTATGTCGGTTGTCTCCTTCTTTCAAATATTAAATCCTTTTCCCCATTATTAACAGCATGACTTTTACAGTGTATATTCAATAGTTTACTATTTTCTTCCTTAAACAAAGTGAGCACTCCATCGCTTCTGGCAGATTAAGCTCATTTAAACTACGAGTATTGTGCTTTAAACTTACTTACATACTTTTAATGGCACAACAGCACATGGAGGGCCTAGGCCGAACTTTTCGCATCCACTCATGTTGTGCGTGTTATATTTTACATGAATGGAAGGGACCTACAGTTTAATGCCGAATCCGAACGACGAAGTGAAAAGCGTTTCATAACAATTTTTACTCTTGTAGGTTTGCCATTGCCTGCTAAGAGGTGGTGCCGTGTAGAAAAATTATTTTTTCTACTTTTTGATTTTGCCTGTGCCGAGATTCGAACCCCGGACACTCTGCGTAGTAGTCCAACGCACCACCACTACACCACAGCGACCACATGCTCATCGATAATCTCCCATTATCTGTAATGATTCTTATGAAAAAAAAGAAAGCGGATCATCGATGATTCCTTGAAGTTAGTTTCGGTTTGCACCACTGAGAAAATACTTGGACTTTCTAGAGACACTTTTTTAAACCGAATTTTGGAGTACTCGGCTTATAAATAATATTGTGTTCGCAGTCTTTGCTAACTGAGAAAGATAGTACTTACTTTGGTTGAAGCGTATATTTTCCGAAATCCATCAAATCTTGATCTATATGAAATAAAAAAAATTATAAGAAAAAATGCTGTTGATCGAAAATTACTTTTTGGTATACAAAAATAAGTATTTGAACATGCAAATCGCGCCATAAAATATGCTTTGAAATTTCTTATTTTTCCAATTGCAATATTGCATCTGTATTGTTTTTGTCATGGAAATGATTTACAACTTGTAATATTAAATTCCTGTCAACGACAAATAAAGCTTCTAAATAACACTTAGAAGGTCACACCCTCAGACAAATACTTAGTTAGACAGACAGACAGAGAAACCGAAATGCAGCCCTGATTCTCTTCCCCTCCGATTACAATTGCAGCCGCACTCGAAATATTTAATCATGCTGAAGAACTTGAAAAGTCAATAGCGTATACGAAAATTCCATGTGCGAACAAGAATTTTGAAAATAAATCACAAACAAAAGATTAAAAGAACATTGTAAATGAAAATTGTCGTTGGCAACAAAAATACTAAGAATGAGAGTGAGAATAGAACAGCAGTAGCAACAGTGGTAGTGGCAGTGGCAGTTAAAAATGCATCAGTTGTTACTTTGCCAACAGTCAGCAACATAGCAATGCTATATATAGCATCGATATGAATAGTATCTAAGTATATTTCCCCCCAGGGTGAAATTTTGAATGGGGCGCTATAATTTACAACAATTGCAAACGTATGTAATTGTTGCGAATTGTGTAACAACAACAGCAGTAGCACCAGCACAAGAGCAACGACAATAACCGGAAGTGCCTGGCGCGTTTAGTGCTTTACATGTTGCCAACGGATATGAAACAATTTGAATATATTTGCGTATGTGTGAGTAAATATGTATGGCGGTATGTAATACAATGCCATTCTCAAATTCAATGGCAATGCAATGGAGTAAAGGAAGGGCAACAACAACAACAACAACAACAGCAGCAGCAGCAGCAGTAGTAGTATTATTAGTAATAGCTATGACAGCAGCAGCATTGCAAGTAAAATGGCAATAGAACAACAACAGCAGTCAGTCACACACTCACTTACTCTTTTTTGCTTTTTGCTTTTTGTTTGTTTGTTGGCCATAAAATGCCTTTTGGCAAAGAACTTCAAAAAATATCGGCAGCATCAGCAATAGGAATAGCAACAATGTGGGCAATCATTGCATGTACGAGTACTCGTATAATATGTATGTCTGCCTATATGGTGTAGCAAATTGCTATGAATGTTGATGAATGTGGTAGTAGCCGGCATAAGCCATAAGCTTAAACTGTTGAAATTGCTATTCCTCCAGCAGCAGCGGCAGCAGCAGCCAAGTTGCAAGCTACATACAACAGCTACTTTTAGTGAAAAGGCATTCAACTGTTGAGTGTTTTTGATTGTTTTGTGGTTTTTATTTTATGTTACGTTGTTGATTTGGTGTTGTTGTTGTTGTTGTTGTTGGGTATTTTTATTCTTCGTCTTTTTATATACTGTGAAATTTCTTTTACCTTTTTTATTTGAAGATATTAGTTATTTTTGTTAGAAAATATCTTCTACTTCTTCGCTTTACTTCTACATCTTCACCGATACTATCGAAAAAATTTGTATAAATGAAAAGAAAACTATAATAATAAAATTTAATTGTTGATCACATCACATAGTAATTGAATTAGAAAATATTATTTTCAAAAGCTAATCATATTTATGTAATTTATAGTGGTTATAAAAATATTGAATATTTGTGTTTTTTATATACTTAGTCGCGTCCCTCCCATGTTAAATGTGTGAAGAATAAATAATTGTTTTAATAAAAAAAAGATTGCCTTTTTCCAATTTTCTTTTAGTAAGACGCTTTGATCAAAGGTGAAGGTGTTTTCCAATTTCAATTTGCAGGAAGAGTAAGAGTTTTCTAAATCTATTCTTGATTGCTTCAATGGCAGCATACATACAACATGCATTTTGAGTTGGTATGTAAATATAATAATGTATTTTTAAATATAAAATAATAATCACTTTTTTATTTACTTACTTATTTAATGGTTTTATCTATGCAATAATGTACGATAAGAAGTTCATCGCTTTTCTGTGTCTTGTTTTGATGTGAAAACTGCTGGTTATTTCATATCTGATAATGTTCAATTTAATTATGGGATATAATAAAATAAAAAGCCGCTACATAAAATAAATAAATCATATCAATGAATCCACAGTATAAATCGATGTTTCGCATTTTCCATGAAAAAAACTTGTGCTCGTGTATTCACAGGAAGAAGTAGCATTAAGATTCTTTATCTTATAACGGCCCTGTAGGGAAACCAACTAGTTTAAAGTTATTCGATAAACACTACAACTAGTCCCACATTTGATGTCTTTCCTCATCGCGTATGTACTAGTTTACTTAACACTGTGTTGTCCTCGGCACAAATATAAGACGCACCACATTAATGGAAGCTAAAAGCTCGGTCTAGGCCCTCCATGGGCTGTTGTGCCATTAAAAGAAAAAAAAGTTGTCATAAGCTCAAGTCAATTTTCGAGGCTTTCATACCTTAACTAAGTAGTTGGTAGTTGTATGTTTTTGGAATAGTTTGTAAATCAATCAAACTTCAACTAGTTAAAAGATATATGTTTTTCGATTAGTTTGTAGATGAATCTAATTGTTTCCGTTTTGTAACCAGGTGTACATAGGTGCCTAGTACCTACAATAATATAAAAATGTTCGTTGTGGTACTAGGATAATTACTATATTAAAAAAATTGCAATAAATTGCCAGAGAGTTGTACATAAAAAAAAAATCAATATCAAAGGAAATAGTGAAACAAATAAACGTGCATCAAATTCGGTGCACACCCCCACTCTGGGCCTGGCGGTGTAGGACACAAGGTAAAGATCGTGACAGTTGCAGGTGCGTCCATGCTCGATCTTTGCGCTTCTATGTCGCAAGCGGACACACAGCCTCCTCGTGGCGTCCCCTGTATAGCGAGTTAATATAAGTGAGTTAACTAATGTGTGCGGCGGGTTCTCCATGGCCTTGAATGAATGGTTGTGCGTCGGGCTTAGATGTTAAAATATTCCCCACGCAGAAGAGGACGTCCTAATCTCCGTTGGAAAGATTAGGTAGGGGGCGACATGAATGCACTTGACCTCATCGTCTGGCACCAGCGCGCGCATAGCAGAGGCGACTGTCGCGAAGCTTTATCGAGGCGGCCAAGACCGATCATCGGTTGTAGTGCCAGCTAAGTAAGTAAAGTAAATTCAGTGCACACATCTAAAAAAGCTTTAGGAATAACTTGAATGAAAATGATCATCATTAGGCAATAATTATGCCTACCACTCATACATACAGGGTGGGGTGAAAGTAATGTCTTAATGGGAGTTGGCTGCTATTTTGTTGGAAATAAAAAAAAGTTGGGCACTACTTCCACTTAAGGGTAGTTTCTTTGAATTGTATTTGAAGGATATTGATGACATTAAGTTGAAAAAATTAAATCAGTCAAATGATCATCTTCTGAGTTGATGCACATTTGTGCTGGTTTTACGGCATTTTCAATTGTAACTAACAAAACAATGTATGTTTTCAAGATTTTCAAGGTTTGTGGTTTATTGTGGTAAACGCGAGATTTCAAAAAGCTCCAAAGGATGAAATTTGGTGCCGTCAGATCTGGCGATCTGGCCGGCACGATCAAATCACCAAAACGAGAGACAACACTACCCGAAAATTGGTGTTTCAAAATCTCCATCATTGCCCCAGCTGGATATCCCTCCATTGGTTGTTTTGAACTAATTCTCGTATGATATATTCACATTAACACATTTCTTTTGCCCCACCCTGTACAAGTGAAATCTTCAACGGACAATATACATCTGTACAAAAACAACAATATTGATACAAATACAACAAAATTTGGTATAGTAGGCTTGGGCTGATGAATCAAACAATTTTTAAATTCTACAAAGACGAAAGGTGCTTAAATGTATAAATACTTGCAACACCAAACGTTTACACACCAATTAATATTAAAAAAAACTTGTCATCAACTCTAACTACTTTCGTGTGTGTAAATGCAAAGTTAAATGAAGAATTGCTAGAAATGTTTTGCAAATGTACTCTTAGTTAGTTTAGAGAAAATTTCCAATAAAAACTCAAAGAACAATAACAACATTAGTGCAGGAAAAAAAGAAGAAATACAACACACTGAAATTGTACAATGTACAATGTAAGGAAGAAGCGTAAAGAATTAAGAAATTTTACAAAATTTTACGCAAGATTACAAAACAAAAGTACATAACGCAATGTACAACATCAATCTTGCAAAAACAAAAAAAAAAAAGCAACTAAAAACAACAATCACGAAAAAAAATGACAAGAGATACGCACAACAACATGCAGCAGCAGCAACAGCACAGTAACAACAAAATGTAAATAAAACAAACAGACAAACAATCTCCAAAAGTGAGTGTGAGTGTTATTTATACGCGTGCTATACGCGCTAGTGCCACCGAGCAATCGTAACGTTATGCCACATGGAATGCCAGGCAAAGCTGGACCCAGACAAACACAAGCGCAACTCAAGTGAATGACCATCACCACCGCCACCGCCTTATGGCCAAGCACGAAAAAGAAAAGTAGGCAGATACTAACTATGTGTGTGTGTAGTAAAAAGTATGGAAGAAAAAGTTAGCTTCAGCAACACTGGTCAAAAGGTTAGCCACAAAAAAGAAAAGCAGCAGCAGCAGAATACCAGAAAATAAGTACAGAACAACGTACCACCAACATACGAGTACACAAACTAAAAGAGGCAGCAGCAACAGCTGCTGCACTCGACTTACTCAACAGGCAATAACAACCAAAAAATGAAAATGAAAATCCAATTGCAACAAAAAAGAACAGCAAACCTCACAATTCACAAAAAGCATTTAAGCCAATTTAAAAACTTTTAAACTCTGAAACTAAAGTTATACCTACTCAATTTTTTGTTTTGTTTTTCATTTCCCATTTGCAACATGTTGCTCACATTCCTCTGCTTATTGCCTGAATTTTGTGTTGCATGCATAATCGCATAAGCGCTTAATGATTAATGAGTTTCCTCATTACTTTTGCCTCAAATCAATGTCGCGCAAAAATTCTTTAAGCATTTCATTTTAGTTCTTGCCGTTGATCATCAACAACATCAACTTGCTGGTTGCTTACATACATACTAACCATACTTACTACCTAATGCAGAACAACTGTGCAACCGTGGACACAGGTTGTGTGCATTTGCCACTTGTCTCTCTGTCTGTCCGTCTGTCTGTCTGTCTGTCTTTATTTCTTTCTCATCTTTCGCATAATAAATCGATCATATTTATTACTGGCGTCTGTCAATTGGTTTAAATATCAAAATGCGGCTTTGTTGATTTCATCACCGCGCAAGCGAGCGCGATCTTGTTACCCCTTCTTTTTGTTGTTGTTGTGATTTTACTTTACTTTTTTGTTGTTGTAAGACTCTACTGTTGGTGGCAGGTTATTGTTTTCTTTGTTATTGTTGTTGTTTGCAATCTATCAAAACCGTTGTCAATCTGTGTTGTTGTCATCAACAAGTAAGCTACACATACTAAATGATTTTGCGGTAAGCGTGTAGCGAGTAGATCGCGATCGCGTTTACATTCGTCGTTGTGTTCTTTTGCTTACTTTCTTAATTGTTCAGGCTCATCTTTTTGCGCGCTAGCATTACATTAATTGATGAGCGATTTTTATTTATGGTATGTATTAAACTGTTGACATATCTTTCCCCTTTTTATAAATTATTGGCGCTTCAGTTTATTAAATCATTGCAACTACTAATAACTGAGATGTGTGTGTTAAGAGTAGAGGCTTTGGATCTACTCTGTTCAAATTAAGCTTTCTATTAAACTAAGTATTACCTATATACCCTTCTGGATGAGATGCTGGTATAGCTGCGCTGTAAAAGAATGCAATAGATTGCAAATAAATAATAATTTTTGATTACAGTTTTTCAATAACATATTTGACTCCAGAATAAAGAATGCAGTTAGAAGTTTCTTTTCGATTCACCGATTGGTTATACATTTAGAAAAGTCTCTTTTGGAGTCAGGTGAATGCAATCTTTTTTGAAGTTATGGGAGGTGCAAATAGTATGACTGCACAACCATCACTGCATTGAAGTCCCTTGAAGTCACTTGGAATCCATTGGAATTTGAAGTCAATTGCAATCATTTGAATTCGCTTGGAGTCAATTGGAGTCACTTGAAGTCAATAAGTGCAATCATGAATAGTCGTTTAATTACTGTGACTGTTAAGTATTGCAGTTATATTGAGTGCATTGTTTTACACCTTTGTAAAAGTTCAGTCGACAAGAATATGCATACATTTTTCACCATTCTTTACCCTCTGAATTTTTACTCTTGTTATGTGTTTATCCATACTAATTCCACTGTCTTTGATTGCTTAAGATTACCTCTGAATGTTTAGAAGTGTATTTAACCATTCTGATTTTTTAATCTTTTAACAATCTGTTTTCTCTGGAGCAACTATCATAACTTCTGAGAAATGTATCAGCAAAGGGGGGGGAAGCGGAGAAGAGGGTTAATACCATAATTTCACCTTTTGATCCTGTAGTACTGCCAAGCGTTAATGTCTGTACCTTTTATCTCATTAAATTAGTTTTTTTTAGCTATTTTAGTTTCATAATTCTAAGTTCAACTGCATTAGCCCCAATATTGATTGAAAGCCTTCACATAAGCATTCAGTGAAACAGTTCAGTTCAGAGATAGCACACAAATTCAGATTCAATCCATTCAATTTGGGTGTGCTGACAAACATTTTTTCCTTAATATTTAAAAAGGAACAGTCTGAGAAAGGGTATGACTTTTCGGTGTGTCAACCGCAATGGTTTAAAGAAAAGAAGAATGTGAGAATATTTTCTATGCAAAAACGTCTAGTGCGATCTGTAAGTAAACTGATGAAAATGCAGGGCAGTAGAAAACGGTAGAGACCTGGAGAAAATCATTGAGAAGGAAGTCATAAACATGGGACTGCCTTTCAAAGAGTTTCAATAATTGTTCATGTGGAAATATTTAGTTGAGATCACATACCCCACAAAGACCGTGAGGATATAAGAAGTAAATACCCTCTGTGCATTGCCGCAATTGTAAGAAATTAACTCAGGATTGATTAAAACTATACTCAGCGTTGGTATCGCGATCTTGTCTACTAAGTTACAACGGGAATCTAACGTATGGAAATCTGTTCTGTGTGAGATATAGAGGAAGGGTCACTATGGAAACAAAGTCGACATTAATACCCAGGACTTTTACACTATTAAGTATAATTTTATAGCTTTATACAATCAGAGAATACTGGGGGGTTAATGAATTGGGTGTTACGTAACACTGAGGATACAATGAGCCTCTCAGTCATATTATCTGACTCTATCTTTAAATCGAAGATATTCGCATACGTACTATATTTAGGTCGTCGAAAATTATTATTTTTGTGGACAACAAGGCGGCTTTTAAATCAATGGAGTTAAAAACAATTAACTCACAGATTGTGTCATAGTGCCGAGTTCTGCCTTTCTATGTCTCTCTATGCTGAGCTCTCGGACATAGTAATATCGAATGGAATGAGACAATAATCGAGACGGAAAATGGTCTGAAATGGGTGCCAGAGAAGTCGACTCCCCGGTACAATCTCCGATGTTGGACTATTAAGAAGGATTAATGAGAATACTTGCGTTAACCAAACTGAATGAAAAATTTAAGAGCTTTATGGCCAAGGTTAGACAGAACGAGAATAAGAGTTATTGTAGGGCTTAACAAGTCTGCCGTTCGGATGCTTACAGGTGTCATCACGGGCTGCACGTTTGCGCCAATGTTACCGTACTGGCAAAGTGTACTTGTTGCAATTGAGCCTCTCAGTTGTCACGTTGTCACGGTACTGTAAATATGCGGACCCGGGTAGACAATAGCAAGGAGGATTCTTGGCACTCACATATGAGGGTAATCAAAATGGGCCTTCTCATCTCTGAGTGGATTCACACACGCCTTACTTACTGAAGGAAACATTCAATTGAGAATAATATATTTCTTCAAATCTGAGCAAAGTTTCTCATACCATTCAAGTACAATACATAAATAACTTCAAAAACTTATAAATTAGAGAAGACTTTCCATTATTAACTCGTTTCTGTAAATAATTACATATTTACACAATTTCAAAAACTTGCATTAATATATTTACAATAAATTAATGCTTAATAATTACGATTGTAATTTAATGACTGTATAATTTTTTGTAACATAAAAATTGTACTTTTAAAACATTAATTATGCATGTCTATACTTTATGGCATCTTCATAAAATTAATCACAAATCTGCAGCAGCAGCAGCATCAGCAGCAACACAACAGCAAGCAACACACTTGCGAGTAATTACCTGCAACATCTAACAAAATGTATACAAAATATTGCAGCAATAATTTGCATTTGATTGAGGGGAGGAGGCGGAAAAAAAGCTGGAATTTCTAATTATAAAATGAATAGTTGAATCATTATGTAAATTTAAAGTGTAAAAATATTTTAAATCTATATACTTACTTACTTAAATAAAAAGTGTTAATAATAATAGATGTGGTAGTAGAGATGAGAGCATCATAAGCCGGCAGGCGGATGAATGGACGGACGGACAGACAAACAGACAGCGAGCAAGACACAGTAAAGGTAAATAGAAAAAACAAAAACAAAAAAGATAACATTATGCATCATGCACAACAAGGTTAATTCTGTATACACTCGTACAATTGTTGTAATAGCATTAAAGTGGCAACGGCAACATTTAACTATGGTATGTGACTAGTTAGGCACTGAGTGAGAGCGCAAGTTAAAAAAGTTGGTATTAAAATTAAGTATTTGAATTTTAATTGCGCACTTGACAATTGAAATTAGCTGGAAAACAAAGCAACAACAACAACAACAGCAACAACAAATCGGAGGCAAAGTTCGTGGGCGTTCATGCTGGCAACAGTTTTATAAATACTTAGTTCTGAGGAGTTAATGTGTCTATAAATACATACATATGTACACATGTACTCGGATATGGGAAAATTATTTCTAGTATGCTAGTAAAAAGTTTTAATTACATTTTAATTTCACAAATAGCACAAATGTCTTTCCGCAGACAGACTGCAATTTAATGCACGCCAGTTGAGTTGAGTTGAGGCTTTTTGTTAAGACTTTCCCATATAACTTTATTTACAACTCAATTTTGTTAAATTCATACGAGTACATACGATACACTTTAAGCTAAAGCTCAGCAAAAATGTTACATGAAATAAAAAATGTTTGCACAAACAACAGAAAAACTTAACATTTTTCAATTTATTAATATGTTAAACTTAAAGCCACACACAAATATATTTGATATATAGGGTGATCTAATAGTGAATTATTAAGTGGTAGATCAATAATGTCAAACTATTCAGGTGCAGGAAATGTTGCTTGGTTTTAAATCACTTCAGATTTTACAACAAATCAGAGAAAATACCAAAGTTATAAGCTCAGGGTTCAGTCTGGTTACACAGAAATTGGTCTGGAACTTACAGATTTTACAAACAAGCAAGAAAGTACTAGAAAATATGCTAGAGAGAATCTGCCGTCTTATATACTCAGAAATAATTCAGCATTCTTTAGACTTTCTCAATCTATGTACATAAAAATACTTATTAGATTTTGATTGAAAACTCAAAACCATGTACAATTTAAAAGTTGTTGTTTTGCGGAAAGGCCACAGTTATGTTAATGGAATAATATTTACCGGTTTTAGTTTTAGCTGCAATATGCCATACACTCGTAAATCCTATCTAATCCATATGAAGATCCAAAGCCTAACCTATCTGCGTTTAGAGAATAATAAGAGTAATTACCCTCAACTAGTCGTGGGTGGTGTAAATCAATAAGTAACAGATCGCCCTGTATATATTACGATACAGATATCTGCAGAGAAGGCAGTCGGTCGAACCAAATAACAAGCGGCAGCAACAACAACAACAAAAAAAAATCTATTATCCTAACAAGCGCAATTGACAAGCAACAAAAATTAAATGGTAACGCAAAAGATACCATTAGAAAGCGATTAGATGCAACAGATGTAAAGAAGCAAAAACAGCAACATCAAACAACAGCAAACAATAACAATAGTTTTCAATGCAAAAAAGTATAAAAACACACAGCAGCAGCAATTGCAACAGCAATAATATAACAATAGAGAGTAAGCAAGTATCTCAAACATGGCAGCAAACCAAAGTTTAACAGTTTAATTTTTTTCTTGCTGTTCAGAAACAGCAAATCAACAACAAAAACCGACAAAAAGAAGACCGCTTGAAATCGCTAACAAAATGCAGCTAGCTAAACAAAAGCAAAAGGACCACAACAGTTGAAGGAAAAAAAAACACAAGTACAGTGGAATGGACTTTATCTTGTTTGGCATCTTGATAAATGCGACAACGGTGGTTGGTGCTTGTCTACTAGTAGACACACAGATACACACACAACAGACACACATTCACACACACATTTTAGCAAAAATGCTCATAATGATGAAGCTGAGCATCATTACGATGATCACCAGCAGCAGCAGCAGCAGCACGTATAGGATGAAGATGAAGTAGCATCACCAGAGCAGCAACATCATCATCAGCGGAAACCACATAGTCAGCAACAACAAAAAAAAAAGAAAAATTTTTAAGTAGAGCACTTTTTTCTTGTGCTCAACTTAAGTGAAGTAAATCTCTTCTTTTTCCCTCTTGGTTAAAGACTTTCGTGCAACTGTATTTAATTTTTTTTTTTTTTTTTGTTTTTTTTTAGCATTTATTCTTTTATATGTAAAATTGTGTTGCAGATACATTGGTAATTTTTGTAGCTGCTGCAATACAATCCTTGCCGCAGTCATACTCGTATACTTAATAGTCTCATGAGTTGCTAACGATAAATTTTGCTCATTTAATTAACGCACCATTTATGGTAATTGTGCGTGAAGTTCAACAAATGCAAAAAAATAAAATCGGCAATGGAAACATTCACATATAGAAAAGTGGAAGGAAAAAGTGCCGGAAAGAAACCGCAACGTTAACATTTTTTTCTACAATATTTTTGCATTAAGGTAGGTAAACTTAACGCTACAAATATGGACTTAGAGTTAAACTTTTTTAGATGGTAAACATTATTTGTACATAAGTCAGACTTTTTAAATTCTAACTAATGTTAAGGAAAATTCTGTGAAAAATTTTGAGAATTTTAAATTTTGTTTTGAATAAATTTTTTTCTTGATTTACGTAAAATATCAAATAATCATATATCACATTTTAGCTTTCACCTGAAACTTGGCTCGAAATTCGTTGCACAAAATTTTCAAATTCTTAGAAAAGATCGCCTTTACAAACATGGCGACGGGCGGTATTAAGTATAATAACCGTTCAGTCTTTCTATCGATCTGAGGTTTAACTATTAGATTATTCGGATGAAATTGAATTCTTATGTGTCCGCCTAAAGCTCGATGACTAATATTTATTTATTACATGTTCTTATATCCCGCCTAATTCAACTGATGATATTTATCTAAAGTATGCTTCTTTCTTGGCAAACAATGTGAATAACTATTTCGCTGATTGTCCTTGTTAATTTAAGTGTTACTAAGAACTTTTGTGATAAAGTTTGGCATCTTTATCCTTGCACTGCCATAGAACACAATAATAACTTTTTGGATATGCTTACTTTCTGAATTAAGTTTGTATCAGATTAATAACATTGTAAATAAGAACGAAAAATGTTTGGATCTTGTTTATGTAGATGATGACTCAAAAATTTGTTTTAATTCTCGTTCCCAAGTTTACGTTACATCTGAGGACGGTCATCATCCTACCTTATCATTATTCTTTGAATTACCTTCTAGCCAAATATTGATATAAAAACTGCTAAATTGAAATACTTTCTTCAAAGAACTAACTATAATAAACTTGTTGATATTCTTTCTGTTACCTCTTGGGCGTTAGATAATCTGAACATTGACAGCTGCGAAACTCTATTTAATAATATCTTATATAAAGCATTTGAACAATCTGTACCTAATCTTCTTTAAAATTGTTTTACGAATACTGGGTCCAATTAGTTCACAAAGTAATTAAGAAACTAAAAAAGTCGGAAGTTGCGACCCTTTAAAGCTTATAAAAGATCTTGCAGAAATATAGATTGTTGTAACTATTCACGTCTACGTCATGAATATAAGTATAAAGCTGAATGATGAATGTTATAGACACTAAGTATTTGAATAGTATAATAAATATATATATATATGTATATAAATAAATATTCATCACGATCCTAAATCTTTTTATGATTTTGTTAATTCGAAATGTAAGACCAGCGATTTCCCTCCGCCTATCTGTCTTGATGATCTGTTCTTCATGGTGAAGAACATCTAGAGCAACTATGGTTGGAAAACAAATAGTATTAAACGAATGTATTGCGAAGGGGTAAAAGTCATTGTCATTGAAGCTAAACGTGGAATATGTAGATTTGAAAATATCAACAAACAAGTTCGCAATAACAATGTCATCACTAGAAACAAGATCACCAAGACAGATAGGCGGAGGAAAATCGCTGGTCTTACATTTCGAATTAACCAAATCATAAAAAGATTAAGCCTCTTGAGAAGTCATTTAAATCTGGTCCCGATAATATTCCGATTTGTATGTTAAAAAATTGTGCCGACCTTTTATATAAACCTCTTGCCGTAATCTCTGACATATGTTCAAAATCGGGTTATTTCCAAGTTTGTTGGAAAAAATCTTTTATTGTTCCTCTTCATAAAATTGGCCTTAAATCTAATATCTCAAATTATAGAGGTATTGCTAAATTAAGTGTGATACCTAAGTTATGTGAATTAATTGTTATTACCCAAATTATGCACTCTGTTATAACATTGATCAAGACATCGCAGCATGGGTTCCTTAAGGGGAGATCTACAACGATCAACCTTTTAGAATTCACCCCATGAAGAAAGAAGAAGAAAGAAGAAGTATCATTCAATAACCCACGATAATCGGTAATGGTTTATTTGATTTAACTCTAATTGGTTGAATTTCTGAAAAATAATTCCCAAAGCATCCCGACTGTCAAAATGTTTTCAATGAAAATTTCTTCCATCTTCGTTGGAGATTTGTGTGTTTGCTTGTTTTTTGTTCCAAGAAAATGTCAGTTTGCGCATGCGTAAAGTAAATGATTGTTGCATGTGTGTTTACAGCACCGTTATTAGGTTATAAGCCATCAATTATATTACAACGACTTCTAACTGGTTGGTAAGTTTGCTTGCTGCATGCGAAAATGTTGCCCAAAAAGAAAACCTACACACATGCATACTTACATACTTACTTACTATTTGTTTTTGTAAGAATTTTTCCTTATAGCAACACTGTAAACTGTTTGTGTATGTTTAGAGCGCAGTGTGCACCCCATACTCATACCCATTTCTCCCCATTTTCTTTTACTACTTCAACTACTCGTACTTTAGCATCATCTTCGTCATCATCAGCTGCAACATGCAGCAGCAATGGCAGCAGTAACAACAGTAGTAATAGAAGCAAGCAACAGCAGCGTCAATATGCGCCGATCAATGAATTGATGTTTGCAGCTATTATTGTTCCTGCTGCTGCGATGACTGTTGGCTTCTATTCTAATTGTATGTCCACTAAATGTCAATTAAGTGGGCTTCACCAGCGCAGAGCCACGAAAAACAAATAGTTATCTAGTGAAAATTGTGCCCATTGCTTGCACATTCATTCATTCATTCATCGTGTGCATCTTACATTATTACAGCAATATGGCACAAGTGCTCATCATCATTGGATTCATAATCATCAAGTCATACATATGTACATACGAGTACATGTGCAATGCATGAAGGTATTCGATTTGCTTTTGCCTTTCAGAATGGCTTGTACCCTAGATACAGTGTATTTACTTTTTTTTGTAAGCAAATTATAATTTTATGTGTTATGGAAAAGCCAAACACGAGCAGTTGGATAATATCGTTAGATTTATGGGAATAATAGCTTGGAAACATTGTCTAGATGCCCACGATTTCTGGACAATATGCGGTAACCTCTTAAATTACTAGCTAGCATCGATGCCTTTCAATGTTGTGGAAAACTAATTTTGGACTCAGGATTATTTTTCAACAATTATCGCTAAAAAATTATCGCTGCTAGTTATGCATAACTAGGAGCGAGTAGCGTTTAAAATGCAACTATTATTACCCATTTAATAGATAATCCTTGAATCCTTTGTAGAATGTTGTTTTTTTTTTTCTTTTAATGGCACAACATCCCATGGAGGGCCTAGACCGAGCTTTTCGAATTCACTCATGTCGTGCGTATTTCATTTTAACATGAATCCGAACGGCGAAGTGAAAAGCTTTTCATAGGCAATTTTTACTCCTGTAGGTTTGCCATTGCCTGCCAAGTGCCAAGAGGTGGTGCCGTGTAGAAAAATTATCTTTTCTACTTTTTGATTTTGTTTGTGCCGAGATTCGAACCCCGGACACTCTGCGTTACAGTCCAACGCACTATCTCTACGCTACAGCGACCGCAGAGACTATGGTAGAAAAAAATTTTATAGTAGTATGACAGAGATTTATTTTATGCTAGTTGCATATTTTAATCAAAATTTCATTAGCCAAGGCAAAGGAAATCTATTCCCTTTTTCTCCTTTCCATTCCTCTAGCTGAGAGCTACTCCTTTAAAATGGCATTGCCGATGATATAGGACGGTAGTCATTCAATTTCTATAAACTGGGGAACTACTTGAATTGATGCACCCGCTTGGCGGGTTGATGGGGTTGAGGCCAAAATTTTGCTGCTTCTGTCCGACTACAGTACTCTGGTACTCTAGAGATGTGGCTGAAACGCCAGATCTGAATCTAAACATTTTGATAGACAATTCAGTACGTCCATTGTCTGAAGTGTTAGAAGTTGTTGAAGTAATCGGGAAGGTGTGTTTTGAAGTCGATAAAGCCAACTGCAGTAGATTTCAGTGTTTTTATCAGAACTTTGGTAACTTTAGCCGACATCTTTTTATTTGTGATCTCTGCTGGATTTTGATTCTCTAGAACCAACAGAATTATAGTATAGGATTTTCTTTCGTGGAGGTCAATTACTTTACCTACTTTTAATGGCACAACAGCCCGTGGAGGGCCTAGGCCGAGCTTTTTGCATGCACTCATGTTGTGCGTGTTATATTTGTACATGAATGGAAGGGACCTACAGTTTAATGCCGAATCCGAACGGCGAAGTGAAAAGCTTTTCATAGCAATTTTTACTCTTGTAGGTTTACCATTGCCTGTCAAGTGCCAAGAGGTGGTGCCGTGTAGAAAAATTATTTTTTCTACTTTTTGATATGCCGAGATTCGAACCCCGGACACTCTGCGTAGCAGTCCACTACTACTACGCCACAGCGACCTGAAGGTCAATGCGACTCTATTTTCACACACCTTTTTATTTTTAGAACAATAATTTAGATTCTAAAACGCTTAAAATCGTTTTAAAAGTTGATAAAGGTCTTCGCTAAGTCGTAATTTTGCTTGCACTGCTACTAATCTAACTACTTTATATGTGCATTACTTTAAAGAAAATTAATTTTTATGAAAATTGGATGCAGCAACTATTGCCTCCATGGAATTTGTAATATTTATGTATTAATAAAACTGCAACATGAGGTAGGTACATGTGAAATCATAAAACCATGACCATCATTATCCGAGAAACGAAAACAACAATCTATGTACAAGATAAAAGTGAAGGTTACATTATGCTCGAGGAAAAAACACCAACAATTAATGCTCTAATAATGCTACTTACAAGACAAAAGAAAACAAGAATGAATGAATGACTGAATGAATGAATGAAGAGTAAAAGCAGAAATTGTCACTCTTGGCCCACATGCCTGCAAAACTTCAAGAGATTTAAAAGTGTTTGCCACCAGCAATAACAACGGCGACAGCAGCCAAGCATTCAACAACGACAAGTGCAAATTGCTTGAACAGTTAAGAAACAAACTTTCAATAAAAATGTTGTCAATTGAAAAATTCACAACAAATTCATTTTCAATAAGTGTTTTCGGTTTGCTAGCAATATGCTGCTTAGTGGGCGTGGCGCGCAGTGCATATTTTAGTAATTTTGTTACGTTACGTATAAATCAGAATCGGACAATGGAAGAGGATAGTCGTTCATTTGATGAACGTATTGACGATAGTAAATTGAATCAGCGAAGTAATATCGATTTGCAATATTTTGATGGTTATGAAGATCGTTATAAATTACGTTTTAAACCACGAATGATGCCGCGTCTATTCTGGCATAAATTCCCGCAACAACAAGAGCCACCAAAAGAACCAGAACAGCCAATGATGACAACCACAAAGACACCAGAACAACCAACCGAGCCCACCCCTACTGAGGCAGTGACAGAAATGTCAACGGAACCGGCGTTACCCCCACCAACTCCTGCACCCACACTGTCTCCAGAAATATCCACATCGACAGTAGCAACTGGCAAAACTACACGCAGACCTCCCAAGCGACCATCCACCACACGTACAACAATTATGCGTCCGCCCAATCGTTTTATCCCTCAACTTTTCAGTACACTCAAGCATCTATTGCTTTTCGGTTCACCCGCTGAAGCGAATCTTCTACAGAAGAAACCGAATGCTCCAAAAACGAAAAGTAAAGGTTTTCTCAGCCTCTTCGAGGTTATAAAGTTCGAGAATAATCAATGCTCGGTGGCCATGGGCGATATACGCAGCATGCAAGGCGTTTGCTATCATGAGTTCGAGTGTAAAAGTCTCGGTGGTATACCGACGGGACGCTGTGCTGAAGGTGTGGGTGTTTGCTGCATATGTGAGTATCTTAGCTCTAATTTATAGCTACGCACTGCATACATAAGTCAACTTTTAACCAGTTCTTACCGGCTGTGGGGACAGCACTAAACAGCCTATCACCTATTTCGAGAGCCCTAATTACCCGAATGCGGTACGTGAAATGATGATTTGCGTTCTAATTGTAAATTTACGGCCCAATGTGCAGCAATTACGTTTGGATTTTCTAATGTTTGAGGTGAGTTCTGAAAATACACTGAAAGTACAGGAACCAATCTTCGTTTCTTTCTACTTCCATAGCTGAATCGTCCTACTAATGGCGAATGTGTCGATGATCAATTTATTATATCCGGTCAGAATATGAACTTTGTGGTGCCAGTTATTTGCGGCATTAATACGGGACAGCATAGTAAGTACCATATAGGTTAATGAACGACCTACAATGAGCGACCTCTTAATTTTTTCCAGTGTATATTCATGTGGGCAACTCATACGAGGGTAAAATCTATATATCATTCTTTGCCAAGGTACCAACTGGCGGACGTTCGTTCAATATTAAAGTTACTCAGGTAAATTTACATAGGTTCTTGAGATTAAAATATCTCTTGTTAAGAACATTTTGAAAGAGAGATGCAGAAGAATGAGACCGGGGAGATTAAGAAGGTGCACTTTTTATAAAAGAAGTTTTTAAAGAAAAGAAAAAGGAAAAGATTTAGAAAGCAACAGAGCCGAAGCTTTGGCATCTTTTGATATCGAGAACTTTCAAAGAGAATGGGGAAATTTCCTTTAGTACCTGATCTGACAATTTCCAGGCAGAAAAATTAAATTTTTATGCTTGCTAACATTTAACAATTTACATTTAATTAAAGCTCGAGGACGCTTTTGCACCCGAGGGTTGTCTGCAATATTTCACTGAAACTGAAGGCATCATCAAATCATTCAACTACGATAGCGATGGAACAATTGTGGAGAATAGAGAAGCTACATATCTTGTAAATAAGTTATATCTTTTTATCAATTCTATTAACTATTTTCAACCAATCGTACATATTTAGAATAACTTAAATTATGCAATCTGCCTGCAACGCGCAAAGGAAACCTGCAGCGTAACATATGCCACAGAACAATTGGGTGGAGATCAGCTCGATTTTCAGCTAGCAAATAAAGATGAAGGTACGAGATCACACATACAAACATACAGATTTCGACCCACAATATTTGGCACACTTTCTATAAGGTTGACAATGTATATATATTTTCAGCTGAAAACGACTTAGTGCCCGATGGCCAAGCAGGCGCTGGCATCTTCAATTGCCCCGATGATTTCATAGCGATCAATCAGGTGCGCCTGTGCGGTGAACGTTTCAATGATGGCACCGAAAATGAAGATTTCACAAGGCATGCAGCGGTGAAGGATGTCGCTGCGGGACCAATTATTTTACCATTCCGCAGCGATGCTGAATATGTGGGACGTGGTTTTCGTTTGGCATACAAACAGGAATTGTGTGGTTGAATAGAAGAGAACACTTAGTATGTACCATAATGTTTTGTTGCCTAGTTCGAATTTTAGTTTAAAATCAATTTAAAATATAAAACTGATATGAAATTTGAACATGACAAATTTGAATTTTAACAGTTATGCATTTTTTTTTGCGCCCCAACTCTTACTCCAGCTTGAGCTCTACCTCAGCGTAGTGGGAAGTGATCTCATGTTCCAGTTCCAGTTACGCTTGATTTGGTATGATGCGCACATGCGCGATCGCGATCGCGCTCATATTATGGCCATTTGTCATATTTGAATATTGTTTGACTCGGCCTCAGTCTCACTGTTTGACTGTTTGTCTATCTCTGTTTTATTTTGCCATGGGAAGAAAATGCAATGCTTGATTTCCTCGCTGAAGTCATCATCGTCATTATCATCTTCAGCACCACCAGCAGCAGCAGCAGCAACGTCATCCGCATTCAACTTTTGTCTGTCTTGCTGTCCCTTTTGCTGTGCGCCACTCATTTCATTTTGATGATGCTGCTTTGCTTACTGTGTCGTTTTGCTTTGTTGTATTTGATTTATGTTGGACACCTTTTTGTTAACGATTTCCCACCATGTTCGCTGATAGCAAGAACATATAGTCAGGCAGTCAACCAAGCAACCAGCCGCGTCATATGATCCCTTCGATGATCGTGTCACATTTAACAGTTTTGAATTTTTTTTATTATTTTATTTTCTCTTTAGACGAGCACGTTACTGTGTTGTTACCATCGTCGTCGTGTCATCAACGCTGGTGTTGTCGCTATTTGTCAAAGCATTTTAAATTTGATTTCGGCACATTTTGGCATATGTCATGGAACCACCTACACTGCTCGTCGTCTTCGCCGTCGCCGTTGCCGTCGTGGTACTTTGGTAATTCTTTCTCTTGTTGCATTTGACGCTAAACACTTTTGGGTGTTTTTTCTGTTGGAAAGTTCGAAGTTCGTCGTGTTGCTGTGTGTTTTCGTTCTGCATCTACATGTCGAAAATTTATATCGTTTTTTAAACTGTGACAAGCATCAAAATTTTAGATAAATGTAATATTGTTTTTTCATTCATCTACCTTTCTGATATCGTCGTGTATGAATGATAAAATTGAATGGGTATGCATGAATGAATGAATGAGTGAACAAAAAATTAGCCCACGCCCTTTTTCATAGCGGTACTTTTACATAAGTATATTTGCATATCGTTTTTATTTGTTGCTGCTGCGCGCTTCGAAATGTTGCACTTTCCATCCATTAAATGCATTGCCTCAACAGTAACAACATTGAAAGCATTTGTCAAATGATGTTTGACAATTGTCGTTCGCACAGTGGGTACATTTTTATATTTTACAATATTAAAAATATTTTGAAATTATTGTAATGGAACTTGGAAATCAGTTATCTCATAAATTGGTGCATCTAAACAATTGAAGAAATTCGTGGACTGCATGAGGAAAGTGTCCCTTTAATTGTCGCCGGCACCATGTCTCTCGAACTTGAAGAACTCTAAAATTTTACGATTAAATAAACATTTTTGAAATTTTCGGATTTGTGAAGCAGATTGATTCTTAACTAAAACTTTCTTTACTAAAAATACTTTACCGTAAAAGTAAAAAAAAGATCTGTTAAAGAATGGGGCCAGAAAATGGATTTCTTGGTACATAACAGAGCAAGGAAGGATCGTAGATAAAAAAAACTATGTGAATATATAAATCTTTTTGACGACGGGAACTACTTATGCCTTAGGATCCTTTGGGAAAGTTCTTGTTGTAAATAAGGAGTAATTCGAATCAATCTTCTTCGTTACTGAGTTGAAGAGACTACGTTAGGACAAGGCACAATGAACAGCTATAACTTAAAAACTGGCAGGCACTGACAATATCCACTATTCATTCACTGCGGACAACAAAAGTATTTATTCTTTACTTGAGATGCTAATGGGTTGAATCGTAAATCGTGGTAATTTAGGTAAATATCCTTCTCGCGATGGAAGATTAGATATTGGCACATATTCTAGAGGAAAATGCTTGTCTGGATGGACTAAGTTAAAGTTTATTTATTTGCACCCTCCCCCTGGTATGAGAGAGTGCAAAGGTAATCATTTTTCAAACATGCCGTAACGGGAAACTTGGAGTTGAGGTAACTTCAGTGATTTATGAGTATGGTGAAGAAGGTAATAGCAGCGGTACAATAACTTCAACACGATGATAACAATATATCTTCGCTGTTGCCGTGGATTGATCCATTTGCGAAAATCAGGTGGCGAAAGAAGCAGTACAAAAACAATAACAGTACATCTTTGTTGTTCCGGCCATGATGGCGGCACTCGGTGTATGCAAAAATCAGCCGATTAAAACAAAAAGGCATGAAAGAAAGTTAACAAGCAATCAACGAAACAATGTGGGTATTCAATCAAAGGCATAAATTTGCCGTAAGTGGCGTATATTATGTAAATTTACTCTAACGTATAATGAAAAATCAAATTTACATCAAAAATTGTTTACGCCTTATACTCTCCAATTTTGAGGTGTAAATCGTCTACACAGCGTAAAATGTAACTCTGTGCAGCTCTGTACCAGCCATAGTTGCCATAACAATTGTTTATTTTTTATTTGAGAGTTTAAAAAATCTCTCATAAGCCCTAGAATTTTAAAAATAATCACAAAAAAAAAAAATTACGAAAACTTTTCAAAGTAAATGCGAAAACATGAAGTATTTGTTGTGAATTTTCATAAATGGATTTTTCCCACAAAGTTGGCAACTATGTGATTAGCTGTGCACAAAAATAAACAAATCGAATGGCCATGACAGCGGTAAGGGAATATCAATGAATAATTTTTATTTTATATAATATTTGAGTGATGTTTTCTTTCAGATAACTGAAGCAAAACGACGTCATTTGAAGCCCACTCACAGGTGGATAGAAAAACAAGCATACACCCTTCTGAAAGCAATTATAGCTGATATAAAAAGTGAACCGGAAACATTTGAAGTAAATAATTATGATCTTATAATCCTATTCAAGCGCTTTAATAATTTCTCTTTTTTCACTTAATTTAGGCATCTTAACGTTTTGTTTTCTTGGTAATAACAAAATCAACTTATCGCTTTTTGAAAGTGCTATTCATGCTCATCAGCGACGTAAACTAATTTTTTTTGCGTCAAAGTATACTTACGCAGTTGATTGAATACCCTTAATGATTTTTATAATCGGATAAAATATGTAAATATTTCAGCACAAAATATGTAAGAATAGGAGCGAGTTGCTGGTAACTTCACAATCAAGACCTTCCTTCTTTTCTTTTTACCAAATATGTTCACATTTCATTGAATTTTCACCATTGTCTCATAGTTTTCAACTATAACGTATACGATACAAACGCAAATAAAGAAAACTAAAACTGAAAGAGAGAAAAAAAGAAAAATCCCTTCAGGGCGTAACGTGAACCATATTTGAAATTGAAAATCCACCGACTACACAATAATAGTCACCGAAAAAGATTCTCATGTGATGCAACAACAACAAACTAAGTCACCAAGACCTATCAGCAGAAACACCGTAAACCAAAGAAAAACTCAAACGATAAAACAAAAAACAAAACAGAAAAAAATCAAATGTAAATCAAACTATTACAAACCGTGGTTGGCAACGCCTTTTGTCACAGTTACATTAAACATACCAAATTTTTACTTGTGTTTGTTGTTGTTACTTATGTTTGATGTTGGCAAATCTGAAAATCTGTAACCCTAATTTTAAACTCTTAAAGCTAAGAAAAAAAAAAAACGACTATATAAAGGAAATTTAGATTTTACACATTTGCATAATTTAATCAATTCGCAATGATGGTGGCACAACCAGCAACGTCATTGTTGTTGCTGTTTGTTGGCTGATGTTGTCGTTAAAGGCTCTTCTCTGGTATCTGTCTAACATCAAGACATGTTGCCAACACTTTATAGCAGCAGCCGCTACAAACAACTGCAATACAAATGGAAATCTTTTAAGAGAGAGGTGAACTTTTATTATTATTCTTTTTTGTTTTGATCATTATCGTCGATATCACAAATCTTGTTACCATCTTTTTAGCCAAAGTTATAATGTTATTTAACCAAATTGATTAACGTTTACTTTGTTTAATTGTAATGCAATAATACTTAAAACAAAAAAACAACAAAACAAAAACGTAAATTCCATTGCGGCCGTTCGACAACTACAACGACGACGAAGCCAATCTTTTAGATCAATCGACACAACGCGATATAATCATCGATGAAAATGTTATCGATCGCAAATATGCCAAATGGGTATGTCAATAAATTTTTAAAGACCCTACAAATGTTAACTTTATTATTAACAAAACAAAGGCTAAAAAAAAAAAAATTTAAATAAAAAAATCAGAAAATGAGAAGAAGAAGAATGCAGTTGAGGAGGTAGTAGCCGCAATGCCGCAATGGAGGGGGCGAGCAAGAAATACCAAGGAGGTAGTAGGACTCCGATCTTTTCGAGCAGTTGAAATATTTAAATGGTATTTAATTGTATTCCTTTTTTTTGTTTTGTTTTGTTAATAAGTTGCTGCTGAATTTTTGTATGAGGTTGTTATATGTATGCTGATTTTTGTTGTTGCTGTTGTTGTTGCTGGTGTCGGCATGCGACCACCAAATGAGTTTTAATTACATGTCGTAAAGAAATTGATTAAATTTTTGATTTTTCTGCTTGTGCTGTTTTCTCTGTTTGCTGTTGTTGTTGAGTTTAATATTGTTCAATAATAAAGTGATCATAAGAAAAGAAGAAAGACAAAAGCAACAAAATTGTACATATGTATGTGCTAGGTAGGTAGTAACTGACGTACATAGTATCTGCCTTATTGTTAGAGTCATCCTGCATGTTGCTGTTACTGCATGCTATTGCCAGCATAAATCTAACGAATAGGAATTTCTTTCATTTTGTAGGAACTGATGTAAATTGTATGTGGTATTTTTCGTTATTTTGACATTGACTGTTTTGACGTTGACATTGACTGTACTGAGAATGAAATTTATTCTTTTATTAAATTGATTGCATATTTATTCATTTCAATTTTAAAGATAGGCGGAAAATTTATGATTTTTATGTTATCCTGCTGCTTTGTTGAAGTCCTGCTGTTTTGTAGTAAACAATTGCACTAGCACCACCAGATTTTATTCATTCAATCATATTCCTTTGCCTCAACGAAATAAAGTGACCCTGTTATGGATTCCTGAGCATACAAAAATACCTACTACTGTGGGCAAAAAGTAGTAAGACTTTTTAATTTAAATTTCGCGCGGAAACCCATTCATCAAAATATTATTTTTTAAGGTTGGTATGACTGTCGGTGACATCTGTGCCAAATGTCACATCAAAATAATCATTAGTGTTTAGTATACGCTTGTCTTTCTGAAGTACAAAAAGTGCATTCGGCGATTTTCACAATGAGTGAAATTATTCAACAAAGAAGTTCCATTAAATTTTGTGTGCGGAATCAAATCAAATTTCTGGTGCCGAAACGTTCAGAATGTTGCAAAAGGCCTTCGGTGATAATTGTATGTCGCGAGCAAGTGTTTTTGATTGGTACAAATTGTTCAAAGATGGTCGAGAACGGCCAGGACGGCCATCAACATCAACTGATGATCACCACGTCAATAAAATCAAGGAATTGGTGCTCGAGAATCGACGATTAACAGTCAGAGACCTTACTGGCATCGTTGTAATATCGGAAGGATCAGTGAAAACCATTTTAAAACATCATTTGGGCCTAAGAAGAGTGAATGCACGATTGGTTCCAAAATCACTGCATTGGTTTTACGAGACCATTTTGCCAAAAATTCGACTGATATCGTTCCGCAACCACCCTATTCGCCTGACCGTGTGACTTTTGGCTATTTTCTAAACTCAAAAAACCGCTTCGTGGACACCGTTTTGAGTCAATTGAAGACATTAAACATGAATCGCTAAGCGCATTGAAGGCTATTCCGGAAATTGACTTTAACAACTGTTTCGAGAATTGGAAAAAACGTTGGCACAAGTGACTTGGGGCCGGGGGGGATTACTTTGAAGGGGACGAAATAGATTTGGAAGAATGAATAAAAAAATTTGAAATTATGAACAAAGTCTTACTACTTTTTGCCCACAGTAGTACATATATGTATGTAATACTCGGAAGCACCAGATTTGATTTCTCAGATTACCTAAACTTTTAGCTTTATGCATTTTCGTTCCATCAACCAGTTTATTACCTCAAGAGCAATAATGGTAACTACTGTGATTTTTATGTAAAGATAAACCTCTTCTCTGCCCCCTTGGATTTGGTAGTCGGATTCCATCTAATCGGAAAAATGCTATCCAGTACTTAAAGTCTTACTCTGTTTCGATTGTGAGTCGGTTGTGAGTTTTCCAAGTCCTCGGAGCGAGCAGTACTTAAAGTCTAACTCTGTTTCGATTGTGATATACATATAGAATTTCTGAGAGGTTTGCTTTGGTCTTATGCAGTGTCACTGCGGCACTGTGATACATATCGAATTCAAGTGATCACCAATGAATTTCGTCTTATCGTACCCTTCGAAGTTACTCGAAAGTTTTTATAGAGCTGTGTGCTAACCCTAGTGATATATACTCTTCCAATTACTTCTCCTGCTTAAGCCATTACTTCCATTGGTAGCTTTAAAAATATCGGTTAACATACCATACTAAGTGCCATCGTAAATACTTATGTAAAATCTCAACTGTTTAAGTGCCAAGTGTGCACTAACAACAAAATCAAGCGATCGTTTATAATCTGCAATTGATTAGCTTTAATGCCAAGCACATTTCTGTTGGCAAATTTTTACTTTTTAAGTTCATACCTTTAAACAGTTGTTAAAAAAAATTATACAATTACTACATAATTAACTGTGAAGTGATCATTTTAGTTTTATTATTTGTTAAAGTCGTTAGTCGCCAAATCTTAGTTTATGTACTTCTCTCATTCTCCAACATCGATCTGTCTGCATCCATTCATTGCCCATGCAGTGTGCCTACTTGTTTTGAGTTAAAATGTAAATTCAAATTATTCAATAAAATGGAAAATTGATTAAAACTTCACGATATCTATTTTCGTATATTATTCTTTAACCAACTAACTATTTACTGCTGTTGTTTTTATTACTAAGGTTGACTAACTAAATTTATATTAATTATTTTTTTGTTATTACATTTTTCACGATTTATTATAAATATTTTTATTACTTAATTTCTATTTTTCAATTTGTTATTTAATTTTAATCAATTTCATTACGGATATTGTATGGCAAACAATAGTTGCGTTTAACATGTGCGAAAAAAACGGCCAGATTGTAAAATATCTTCTTCGTTGTACGGCCATTCACAATGAAAATGCTCAATAACCACTGGCAGGTTGAGGTGATCTCCCAGTATATGAGCATATGGCATTCTTTCTTATATGGGAGAATTCCGATTTACGCTCCAAATAACAGAAATAACATTTTGACTTCCCTTCCAACCTTCTTTGTGTCGACGCGTATTTGAATACATTTGGTTATTTATTTTTGCCAAACTGTTCTTCTTTTAATGGCACCACAGCCCATGGAGGGTTTAGGCCGCATCCACTCAAGTTGTGCGTGATATATTTGTGCATGAATGGAACAAATGTACAGTTTAGTGTCGAATCTGAACTACGAACTGAAAAACTTTTCATAGACAATTTTTACTCTTGTGGGTTTGCCATTGCCTGCAAAGAAATGGTTCCGTGTAGAACAAAGTTTTCTTCTACTTTTTGATTTTGCCTGTGCCGAAATTTGAATCCCAGACACTCTGAATAGCAGGCCAATGCACTACCAACAACGACCACACTGACCACGACGTAAGACGCAGCTAATTTTACTTTAATTTATATTGCTTTTTTACAATTTCATCATACTTTCGAATTTTTGGAGTTTATAAAGAGCAATGAACTGAGCAATGAATCTGCTTTTAAATATGAGAGTTTTTTAGGTTATTTTTTAAACTTTTACTTTTTTTCTCTTAACGAAATTAAATGGATTTAAAGTTATTTAAGGAAGAAAAAGAAAAAAAAAAACAAAGAATTGGATATAGTACTCGATGATCAAACTGAGAGTTATTTTTTTTTTGTTTTTATAAAAGTTACGATTTTTGTTTTTCCATAAAAATGCCAATGGTGGGTAAGATCATTGGATGCAGAGTGTAAATTAATCAATTTATATCGATTAAACTAAGAACAATTAATATTTATATCTGTACGTGTGATTACTAAACTAGGTATGGTAGAAGATGAATGATATTGTCGATCAATTACTAAATAGAATAGAAAAGATTCCTATTAATATTATTTGCAAATTAAATAACTATCAAAGCTGAAACGAATATTGAGATGACTTCTTCTTCGTCTTCTTCTTCTGCTTCTTCAATTATTTCGCCGATTCCATAGCTAAACCAATTTTTACTCACGCTCCCACTGAGCCACACTCAGATTTGTTCGCTAAGTCGCGTTGTTAGCAACGCTCATAAAACATGTTTTTTCAATTAAAAATTTACTTTTTTTCTTCTAATAATAGTGCAACGTTAACATCGATGTTGTCTCCACAATCTTGCTGTTGTTGTAGCTGTTGTTGTTGTCGTTACTAGTAGTCATCGATCGTACGAACATACAACAAACAAAAAAGTCCCAACTGTGAGGTTGAGTGTGTAGAGCAAGTGTAGAAGAAGCAACAATAACTGGCAAGTGAAGTGGGTTGATCATGTGCGCTCTGAAAGCTAAGATGTATCTAAATAGTTACACACATTCATACATACATTACATACATACATACAAACACACATACATACATGCATACACATGTATACATAGTTCATAACTACGAGCCTCTAACAATCCTACAAAACAGCGCGAATGGTTATTATGACAAATTAATTTGTTACCCGGATTTTTATTACGTATCTTTGCAGTTTTATCGCTCCCTCTCTCGCTCTCTCTCTTTCTCTCTCTCTCTCATACTCTGTTTATTCATTGCAATTTCTTTTATTGTTGTTGCATTTATATGTATGAAATTATTGGTTTTTTATTCTTTTTAATTTTTGGTTTCCTTTTTTGCATCTTTTAATATCGCATTTGCATTTAAATGATGATTAGGTTCGAACCTTCGAGTGTATGTAGTAATTGGAAATGCAGCAGTTAAGAATTTTTATAGGTTTTTAATTTTTCAGCGTTTTTTCTTCTTCATTAATCTACGCTCATGAAGTACTAACTAGTGAAGAGAATGCTTATTTGAAGTTGCACATTCGCATTCCTCATTAGCATCACTTCGTAATGAGATTTAACTGTGACCGTCGGTTTGGCTTAATAATATAATTGAGTATGCGGTAAAGTGATTTAAGGAAGAAAAATAAAACAAAAACAAAGAATTGAATATAAGTTACTGGCCGCCGTGGCATAAATGATATGTTCCGGACAGCTATCAAAACTAAAGAATCTGTATTTTTTCTAGTCGGTTCGACAGAGAACATTTTTAAAAAAAATTTCACATCATTGTTTGAATTTGGCATAAAACTTTGGGCACCTCAAATTCATGTACAAATTTAACTTGCAGACTCGATGGGCTGTTGTACCTTAGTAGTAAGTAGTACTTATCACTCCAGTTTGTGTGATATTAGCTATGGGAATTACGTGGTCTTTGTCAGCGGGAAAGATTTAGTAGAGTTTATTAAATTGGTTTAACCTCTATTGACATTGCAAAATAGAAACGTTACAATTAACCAATAGCCCACTGGGTTTTATTGAGGTCCAACAGCAAAACTTACTTACTTTACTTACTTTTAATGGCACAACAGCCCATGGAGGGGCTAGCCCGAGCTCTCGCATCCACTCATGTTGTGCGTGTTATATTTGTACATAAATGGATGTTGAGTTTAATTCCGAATCCGAACGGCGAAATGAAAAGCTTTTCATAGGCAATTTTTACTCTTGTAGGTTTGCCATTGCCTGCCAAGAGGTGGTGCTGTGTAGACAAATTTTTTTTCTACTTTTTTCTTTCTACTTTTCGATTTTGCCTGTGCTGAGATTCCAACCCCTGACACTCTGCGTAACAGTGCTCGAAGACATGTACGATGATCGAATGGGTTTTTTGTTCACACAGTGGAGATTTTTGTGATATCGTCATAGCATGTCTTCGAGCCGTTTTTTGATTTTCATCGAGATTTGTCGTAAGATGATTATCTCCAGGATACGCCTCTCTTTTCTGGGCATACGTTTTCTATAACTTCGTCCAGGACGATAGCAAAGAGAAAGGATTGTTTGACGCTTGCGTTGGTACTGCTAGTTCAGAATGCTCGTACATCGTTTTGATGATACGAATGAGCTTCTGCTTGAGTCAATGCTTGTGTGATAAAAAAAACCTTATTTTTCGGGAAAATTCGAAAAAAAATTCTGTGCCGGTTCGTGTTAATTTATTTACTTCAGTCGCTGAACAGTACAGGGCAGAAAGCTTGTTCGTATTTACCGCGTTATGTATTTCTTTTGGCAGCTTGACATTGACGGCTTTCGTCCATGCGTTACGTAACATAGCGTGACGCAAACAATATATTGAAGATAGAACTCTATGCTGCGCTACGATTTCGATAATCACTTACATGCATTGCTCATATCCCAATTGGGGTATGTATGATAGTTGGGAAAGTGGGTTAGACTCTATCGTATGCTGTTATTGCGATATCGGATAATTTCAGTTACTTTCTATTACTTAATAAGTTTATGGCACATTCATATGTAGGTTTATTTACGTTTTGTTCAAAGCACTAAATTCCCACGTTTTCGATTTCATTAGAAAATCTAAAGTATGTAATTACCTGCAAAGAAATTAAGTTTCTCCATAACCTCAAAACTCCATTCAATATAATACAGTGGCAAATATTTTTTATGTTTTTCCCTAGCATTTCCATTGGGAATTACAAAAAGAACATTTTATGTATTTTCATTTTCAGAAAATTTAATTTAAAATGAGTTTCTCTTCATTTGCAACATCATATTTCAAATTAAGTCAAGCGAAAAATTCATTATATAAGTAACTACTTGTACTTTTGTTGGAATGTGTGTACAAGAAAGTGCTAATAAATACTTATAGCTAAATATCTCGATAGTCTTCAGAGTCTCCTATTTTCGCTTTTGCTGCCGCCAATAACACAACAAAATCCTCGAAATTCACAGAAAATTCACATGCAACACGATCGCGATTTGCTAGAAATCGGTGCTGCTTGCAATAAAAATTACAAATACAAAAACAAAAAACATAAAAAATATATACATATGTACTTACTACAAAAAGAATAGCAACAAAAAATTCACAGAAGACAGTTTAATTACGACGTGAAGTTAGCTGCGCTATTTTGAGTTGAGTACGAGTAGAGTTTAGCTGAGTTGTGTTGAGCTTTTTCTCATTTTCCACTTTGATGAAGTTTCAACGTAAGCGAAAACGTCATAAAAAATTAAATAACCGAAAAAAATGTGCCGAACCCATGATGACGATGACGACGACGACGATGGTGGTGATGTCGATGATGGTAGCGGTGTGTGGTGTTTGAAAGAGGCGAACTCAGCCCAAGCATCGTAATTCAGGGTACAAATGAGAACGTCGGCATAAACGTTGCAATTACGCTTTTCTGACGCTTTTGTTATTGTTCCTTGTAAGTAGTCAAGGCGAAGTAAAAACGTTATAAAGGTAGATATCGCCAGCGCTTCTGCTGCTGCTGTTGCTATTACTGTCCGTTGCTTGGTTTGGTGTCACTGCTGGACTTTTTGGTTGGTGCGATGTCGACGCGCGTTGTAAAACAATAAAAATGTCGAGTGTGCTTTACGCTTACGCTTGTTGCACGCTGTTTTGCAACATTGATTGCTTTAGTTTTAGTAATGTTCCTTGCAACAGTTGCAGAATTGCGCCTAACACTTGTACACTCAATAGGGTGTCTGGAAAAGTGAAGCTTAAAGGGGACTCTAGAAGTTACAATTTTGAACTAGGTTATAAGTTTTCTTTGAATATCTGCACTATAGAATAAATTTTACTCTTCAATTGATTTATATATTTTTCGAGTTGTAATTGAAAGATTAATATATTAAAGTTTCAAAGAGCAAGTGAACGCTTTTGAACCACCTTGTGATTCTTTTCAATACATAAGGAATTTAGTAAGAATTATCCAATTGAGCCGTAATATTTGTAAACTATTTTGTAAAATATTTCCTCTTTAAATATTCCTAGTCCCGAAGTTTTGATACACCCTAAATCACACAGATAAATGCAAATACACCTAGTGAGGTAAGTATCATTATTGGATTTTACGAGGAGCCAAGCTTAAATTCATGGTACACTTAGGGAAATCAGAAAATATAGAATTACTCTTCGTTATAATAGCAAATTACGTTCTTGGATTTGTCTGAAATCGATATTTATCGATTTTATCTCAAACTAAAATTATCGCTTCAGAATTACGGGGGAAATAAGTTATTTCCCACGAAGTTGGCTTAGGTTTCGTCGCGATTTACCACCATCGGAATATAAGATATGACAACGTTTTAGTAGAATATTTAAAACAAATTTTCAACTCGATTTTTCTCTTAGTGTATTTAATGCTAGGAAAGTAGACATTTACACAAATTTTATGACAAACTAAGAAAAAGACGAAAAAATAAGTGAAAAACAACGTCATGCCAAATGTTAAAAAATTTATTTTATTTTTGTGGAAAATTAAGAAGTTTAGTTTATTGGTAATTAAATTCTTTTTGTGCAGCAAGTAAAACCTAAAATAATCACTAAAAATAAAATAAGAAAACGTACGAGTACATATTTAACCATAGTAGCAATTTAAAAAATCATAAATTTACTTAATTTACGAGTTTTCATCATGGGAAGAATATCCAAGGATAAGTTAAGGAGCAAATTTTTTAAAAGTATGGAGAGATTTAGCAGAATTTATTATTTAATTTTTTTGTGTAGTAATTTGTGGTAAATAATTATATATTTGCCATGTTTGAGAGAGAGAAAACATGAGACACAGCAGGGAGAGTCGATTTTGTTTTATTTACATACAATATGAATAATCACGATATCATTTCCATTCACACTCCATGCATTAGTTATAGAATATTAAGGAAACAAAATATAAAAGATATGATCGTGACCCAGTTATGTCTTTTTTAAAATATAGAAAACCAAGAAAAATTATTTTTGTTCTTGTTAAATACTATTCAATTGATGATGATCAACTGATGATAAGCAGAATTCAGACGACATCTACTTATTACACAAAACAAATTAGATGGCAACTCCTTTGGAAGTACAGCTAACTTATTTTTGGCAGAGGAGTCATTGAATTTCGTCGATGAATAATAATTTTGGTTCAATGGAATTAAGCAAGTAAAAACTTGGAACAATAAGAAAGGAAAATTAAAAATAAAACGAAAATTTCACCATTTTAATTGGATTGTAAGTGTCAATGAGATAAAGTTGTTTCAACTATGTATTTGAGTATACAAAAAACTAATCGCAAACCTTCCCAGGTCTGAGTCTCTGTGATGTGTTGTAAGTTATTAATTTTATGGTGAACAAATAATTTTCAAAACATTTGTATGTATTAATATATTTCCATCAAACTATAACTGTGATTACACAAAAATATTAAAATTGTTAGAAAGTGCATATGTATATTTTTACTAATTTCAAAATCAAATTTTATTGACATCGACTTGGTGTTCGGCTCAGTTGTTTTATTGCCCATTTGAATTAATAGAATTAATTTAAAGAAGGAAACTACACACGCAAAGTTACCAAAACAAAATTCCAACACCAAATAAAAGATTTTTATTACCAACTGAGAGAAAAGATATGACAAAACTTTACGCATAAAAATCACAATTTTAATTAGTAAAATGTACGAAGTACTTGCATAAGCTGCAACAGAAATATCATTTCAGTTGAAGTGTTGTTTAAAAAAAAAAATATATATTTAGTGGTAAATGCTATAAAACTAACAAACAACAGCAAGTGCGACTGGACGAAACACCAGCATTAAAATAGACTTAAATACAACTTTATGATTAAGACCGCAATAATGTTGTAAATACACACGAACGAACGATAAAGTAAGTTTAGGCTGGCAAAATACAGTCGCTACTTAAGTGTTTACAGCCTCAACACTGCGCAGCTCAGCACAGCACACCTGAAGCACACAAAATCAAAGTTGAAAGTAGCAAGAGCAAATTGGCAAGTACTCGTACTTTTGCCGCCTAGTAAGAAGAAACATCCTCATTGATTTTTGATTTGCCAAATCGAGGAAGAGAAGAAAAAAATAGACAACTGTAAACAGTTAATACAGGTGCGTGTATACTCGTACCTACATACATATGTATGAGTATGTATGTATCTATGTATGCTACATTAATAGAAAGTTGCAAGTTACCCGCTACCGTCTATGAGCAAACATCGACGCGATTGCTGGCTCATTGGAATACTCTTGGATACATATAGCCATCGAGGCAAGCACCCAATATAACGTCATCAACTCTAAACTTTGTCGTTGCTTTTTACATACACATACACACGTATGTAGCTCATATGCAGATGCTTAGATATAGGCAGAGCGTTGTTGCAACTGACAGTTGAGAAATGCCTGAAATAAAGCAAGAAAACAACACAAGTTGGTAATAAAAATTAAAAATCTCGAATAAATATGCAAAAATCTCACTAAACAAAAAAAAAAAACAAATATTCAATAAAACGCATGCGCAACGACAAATGCATGCATTGATCCTAAACAAGCTTCACGCTGTTGTTTGGGGTTCAATTCCTCGTTCTGTGTTTGCGTTGTATTTGTTGCTTTCGCTCATCATTAACATTTTGTCCTAGTCAAGAAACAAAAAGAATAAACATAAAGCAAATACACGCATACAAATGCATCACACACTATTTTACATACCGTACCTGTAGGAAATCTCTTCTTTGATGATACGCATACAAAGAATATGACTTTAAAAAGATATAAGTATTTTAGATAGCTGTGATCTTTATTTAATTACTCTTCTAAAAACCAAACGTTTTTAATATGAATAATATTACTCTCTAAACGTCACTTACGAGTAAAAGTAAGTAGGGAAGTAATAAACGAAGGAAATTTAATTACCATTTTAAATCTGCAAACTCAACATTATTTATCATATCTAGTATTGCAATGATAGTTTATTGCGAAAGTTTAAACGCTTGTATTTAAGAAGATATAAAACCTAGATATAAGATCTTATACGGAAATCATAGATTTCCTAAGATTCCAAGGTTGAGCATGGATGCCAGCCAATCTAAGCAGCTAGCTGGCCGCGGATCTGTACTAGAACTATCGTAAATTACTTTACAATAGCATTTCATTTGTTTGGTCATAGTTCAAGAAATTATGTCGGAAAAATTGGAGCCTGTTCAGTGTCTACTCTAAAAAACATGATCACACTTATCGTTTTCAAGAATAATTATATATATAAGATTATAGACAATAATCGTTCCAGAAATGTTATCAGGAAGTAAAATTGTAGAAAGTTTAGTCACTAGGTTTACAAACGCATACACTAATACAAAAATGTTACTAAGTGTCCACCAAAAGTTTTCCTCATTGCAGTTAAATTTTGCACATGCGCAAAATCGTTGTTTGCAATTGTTGGTGCTGTTGCTGTTGCTGGTGCTGGTGTTGGTGCCGGTGCTAGTAATTATCTATGAATTACATCAGCTGTGAATGTTTGGAAGACCTAGTGCTCGTAAGTGCATGCGTTTGTGTCAATGCATAGTTACTCATTTTGCGTATGTGTGCCATTACTATCATTAATTTTTCATATTCACGCATTTTAATAACAATTTTCTTCTTTTTTTTATAGTTTTTTACACTTACGACTATGTGCGATTTTGCTGGCTGATAGTTTTTTACAGGTTTAGCTGCTTCTTTCCTTTTGAAAACTTTCTAGTTTTTGCACAAAATTTATTAATTTTTTTTTTTTAAATTTTTTTTGCTTTTGGTTTAAGTTGAAATACTTATCAAACACTATTCCGTATATTCTGCTTAATCAAACTTCAATTTTTCCAATTAATCGACAGGTGTTAAATAAAAACACTAAAAATTTATTTATTACACTTTTTAGTTTTTTGTATCTGTCTTCATTCAATGTGAATGCATAAAGTATTCGTATATGAGCATAAAACTTAAAAGTTGTTTAATAAAAATAGCAATGAAAACAAAATTTGAAAAAATGTCTTCAGTTGGTAAAAGTTGAGGTTGTAGTAGAGTAGTTGAAGAGACGTTGTAAATCCTTCCTGCTATTTTTCACAATAGTAAAAATTAAAAAAATTAATAAATATTTATCAATTTCACGGAGAATACTTAGTACCAATTATTAAGTATTTCCCTACAAAGTTTTATAAATATTTTACTCAGATGTCTTATAAAAGGATTAACAGATTCTCAATATACACAACTTATAGATTGATCGTGCTGAGTTAATGATGGACACGGATTTAATGTTAAATAAGCAGCGAGAATCGCCACGTGTAAATCCACCTGATATCATGATTAAAATTTTCACAAACATCTTAAAGTGAATTCTAAAAAAAGTTTTAGCCTTACTACTACTTCTACTACATCAATTTGCAGTAATTTGGGCTTAAAACAAATTTTTAAAAAAGTATTTTACATAAATGCAATCCTAAATGTTAACAATTTGTCATGCAATAATTTATGTTGTGTCATAAAATCCAAATATAAAGCTGCTATTTCCGGCTTTAATGATTTTTATCGTGGACCTTCTGTGTGCCTCCACTAAATGATGAGAAAAATTTTCACTCCTTACAAACATAGATAGGTACTCTGTATATACATTGGCTTTGTGGTATCTGCATCAAAAGTTTGAAAGTGTCAAGTGTAATGGAAGCATAAATTAATTATTGACAACGACAGTCAATGGCAACTACCACAGCAACAGCAACAGCAACAACAACGTGAGGAATATTGTCAACTTAGTCAACGACTACGAGTTAGGTACCTACTACCAAAGAGCCAAGCATTCAATATGATTTATTTACGACATACTTTAAGTGCAAGAAAAACACAATGTTGCCAGGCAACATTTGTCGTTCGTTAGTTGTACTTGTCGTTGCATAACAATTAAAAAAAAAATAATATTAATAAACAAAGAAGAAAAATATATACTTACTAAATATACATAAAAGAAAAACTCATTAGCTGCGTGAAAATTTTTCTAATAATAACTAATAATATATGACGTCATCTACATCATCGTTGACATTTAAGGTCATTAAGAGAAATTTTTAAGTTTATCATTGCATCGTGTGGATGTAAAAATGATATGACGTCATCGTCACACTTGACACTTTTGAGTGCAAATATCAAAGATTTATAACTATACATAGTTGTTTATGGGCAACCTTTGATGTAATGAAAGTGTTTATTATTTAGTATTTTTTCCAGCTAAATGTCATCATTGATAAGCCAAGAAGCTCAAAAACAATTATGTGAGAAAGTTCTAATACATTTTTTAATTATGTTTGCAAATATGAAGATCTTTGTTGTCTTTTCTGTAGATGAACTTAACATTTTGTTGTCAGGAAGAGTACAAGCATTTTTAGTATACTCGTATGTACGTACTTAGATTCTAAAAATTATTTATGGTATGGATTTTAAAGAAGGCTATTTTCACGATGTCATGCCTTCATCATTCATCAACTTCAGAAAGATTTGAGCGGTGGCAATAAATTTTGAATTCTGTTCTTAATTTCGGTAGTTTCAAGAGTATTGCGCAACCTAAAGTTCTTGGTCATTTTCAAATAAATTTCTTTTCCTTTGCTTTAAAACTTTAATATCTACTAATTTCTGTACTGTCAATTATTCTTTCAGTTTTCCAACATTTATGGTCAGTAATCGTGTAAATGCAACCCTGTAAAGGAAATGTGTGAGAAATATTAAAGAGAGCACAGCCAGCTTCACTTCACTAAAATAAAATGATTTTACGTATAGTATTTCAAAAATGTAAAATAAATTCGAGTAGCTTTAACTGTAAATGCTATTTGCATTCTATTTGCTGCAAGATGAAGCTGCTTTTTGCAATATCGATGATTGATTGACATTCGACTTACCGGCCCTATTTTTATTAATAAAACTCATTATAATGAGTTATTATAATCAATAGAAAGATATTTTTGCAATTCAAAATTATTTTTGCAATAAATTGTTATTCACATTCTAAGCTATACAGCTAGAAAAGCCATAGAAGATGATAGAATAGATGCTACCTCTATAACCTAACCTCAATTTAAATAATAAGCATTTTTCAACAATTCAATAAGCGAATTGAAATGCAATTCACTATTATAAGAGAAGAATGCACTTATTTTTTCTTTGGGAATTATGCAGTCGAATATATATGTAAGAAGATACCAGGCAAAACAAAAAAAAAAACCATTAATATTGAAAATGAAAAATCATTGAATTGGAATGCAAATCGTACCCTAAAAATCAACATATTTGTTAATAAAAGCAAAACACCAAAAACAAAATAATAATAATAAAATCATCAGCTAACAATATATAAAAACAACAGAAAAGTAACATCATCAGCACCAACTCCAACCAGCAGCAGCATTACCAGCTTTAGCAATAACTCTAGCAGCAACTACAACGAAGGCGTTGAAAATTGTCAAAACGAATAGGTAGGAAAAATCAAAAAACCAGGCGTATCAATAGAAAAAGAGTGGGGTGGAGTGGAAGGAGTAGAAGAAGAAACAGAAGGAGAAAAACCTACTCGAAATGCTGAAAATGAGGACCAACCTCAAGTTGAGCGCACCCAAAAACACCAATAAAAGAAAAAAACAAAAATATAAAAACTGGTAGTTTTGCGGTAGTTGGAAAATGCAAGTAAATATCTCAAAAACAAAAAACACAAACTGAAATCAAATACGAATTAAGTTGACATTTCAAATTTCATTTTCGATTTACGAGCACTATGTGCCATAGTGCTCAATGGCTAACGATTTGTTGCGCAAAATAAAAACAAAAACTGCTGCACACAGCAACAAGTGCATGTAGATTTACTAAAAAAAAATCTAATTGAATACTTTTTGAGAAACAAAAGAAGTATGTAGTAAGCAAATTCTTTAATTTCCAAAGCAAACAAGATTCGAGCAAGATTCTCTTTGCCAACACTTGTTATTTAATCGCAACCAACTTCGAGTGTCATCAAAGTTGGCTTTAATTTTGTTGTTGTCGTGCTCTTATCTTTTCATGCTATTTGAAAATCTCTCTCTAGCGCTCTTTCACAAGCTAATGTTAATTCTCTCTGTTACTCTCTGATCCTAATAGATCAATATTGTGAATAATTTGTTTAATAAAACCTTTAAAAAATCACAATCGCTGAGAACTTTCACGCCCAAATGCAACTTTATTTTTCTGTTTTTTTTATTATTTATCATCTTGCTTTTTAGTGTATTTTAGTGTAGATGAAGTTGCTTGCAATTTATTTAATGCACCTACAATATTTGTTGTGAATATACAGTGTGGGCTTAAATTGAGATTCGTTTAAGATGTGATTTTTCTCATTTTTTGTTGTAATTGATTTTGTAGGTGTTGTTGGTGGAAGTGGTTTACACCAGAGTTGAACTGTAGTTGAGGATCGGTTAGGAGAATGACGTTTTCACTTTCAAAAAATTTGGATTTTCTGATGTTTGCGCAATAATTTATATTTATGTTCTTGTGATTGTGCAATCATTTGCAGATTTACATATCCATAAAACTAAAAGAATGCTGTACAAATCTATTCCTGTTCTGACTCTGAAGGAATGTTATGAGAAGAGTTTTGGAACTTGGATTATGAATGTATCTTTATTAAGTTGTTTACCGATAAAGTCTGCAAATATAAAACTTAAGCATCTTAAATGGCTTAGAACTTCTATTGAAATATAGAGGCTGCTAACGTCAAACTCAATATTCTGCTGAAATTTTGTGATACAGTGGAAAAGCAATGAAGTTTTCATTAAAAAACATAACCAGCGAGATAGTGGAATCTAATCCAAGAAATGGAGAAGCAACCAGTTAACCTTACCTCGAAAGTAAAGTTTCAGATGTTTTTGGGTACTTGATGATCTCTAAGGATCATATGAATCTTATCGATTATTGTAAGCATTTCCTGTAACGATGCGCTGAAGACAGCCCTAAAAAGTGTTATTTGGAGGAATTTGATAGGTATTGCTTGCCATCATAACAATGCGTTGGCATGACGTCAATTAATCAAAGTTCATGCTGTCAGCTAAACGCTAATGCTTTGTTCATATTTGAATGCCTACACATTTCATGAAATATTTCTAATGACTCGTTAACAATCATTAACTGTTAAACAAATGCCTATTAAATTTGATATTTTAAACAAATACTTTATTTATTTATTTATATAAGTGCAAAACCAAACCCTTTGCCACAACAAAATTTTCACCAACAACCAAATAGCAAAGAAATATGTACCCATTAAGTCAACAACCTGTGTCATCAATTTCTAACTAGTTAAAAAAGCTGATTATTCCCTACTAATTGCAGGTAACGTATTTACATAACCTCAACTATAATATTCAACGGGGAAAAAGGCGTATTCATGTACATACGCGAGTAGTTAGATGAGACACGACTTAAGTTTTCATAACTGCCTGCTGCAAATTGCTGCAAACTGCTGCTGCTGTGGCATGCTGCATGCCACAAATAATTTGTATCTCACCAACTAAAAATCTTTTGCACTTTGTTTAAGCTTAAGCTGAACAACAGTGAAAAAAATCTAGATATTTAACGTCGTATCATCGTTAACTCATCAACATCAAACATCAACAGCTTGCTGCAACAACAACAATAAGAAACACAGCAACAGCATCATTAGCAATAGCAACAACACCAACAACGACAACCAGACAAAATCAACTTTATATACCAGAGAAACCTTTTAGGAGATTTGTATACGATGCTATTTGCTATTCGCTATGTTTGAGATGTAGTTAGAAAACTTGTGCTGTGCTCGTTCGCTTCATATCACTGCATTACTTCGAGGTATTCACGTTGACCTCGCCTATGTGACCCTAAAAGATTGTAATACCCGCCTTCCATAGAAACAAATAAGCTATGGTAGAGACAACAAAATCACAAAAAACAAAAAACAAAAAAAACAGAAAATTGAGCATACCTTTGGAAGGAATACTTCATGGCAGTGAAGAGGCTGTTAAGTAAATTAGTAAGTTGAGGCTCTTATACATATAAGAATGCTTCCTTTCAGTCTCTCATAGGCAAACAGACAGACAGAAAGTTAGACGTACTACCTACGAATATATAATATGTGTGTACTAGTTACAAAAATATCACTTATCTACCCAGATGGAAATCGATGCGAAAGTAATTCATGATTACTTGAAAAAATATTCAAGATTTCCTAGTTGAAATCAATCATGGGAAACATGAAACCAACCTACAGCATGGTAAACTTCTCAACCTTTTAACTCGGAAAGAAGTCAACGAACACCAGATTCAAACTTGTCTAACTAGAAAATTTTTCAACTAAATGGTAAGGAAAACGATACGGCAGATCACAAGCCAGACTACAGACCAAGCCACATACCAAACCATAGACCAAAAATCAACCCACAGACCATAAATCAGACCACACACAAGATCATAGACCAGACCACAGAGCACGAACAAGACCACAGATCAGACTAAACTCTACCTACATATAATGATGTATCCGAGGATACTCAATACGTGTATTTAAATTTCATTCTATTTTACCATGAAAGTGAACATTTGACATATTGGGCAAAACAAGTACACCAAACAGCATGTTCAAATATACGGTAATACCAAAAACTCGCTGAACACCATTAACAGTGTGGCTGCTTCGGTGATGTTCCGGCGTTTTGAATGGAAGACGAGCAAATTTGTATTTAAGGGTGAACAGCATATCGCTGATCCAGACCAAAGAAGCAGAGGAAGTAGATGGCTTTAGTCGGTAGGAATCCGACATAATCGGAGAATTTATGCGGTACCTATGGAGGTTTCCATCTGTCAACGTACAAAAATTAAATATCAGATCACAGATAATACCATATATCAGACCAAAGATCAGATCACAGATAAGATCACAGACTATGCCACAGATAAGACCATATGCCACTCCAGGACCATAGCTGTGACACAGAGATCAGGCTACAGACTAGATCAGTACAGACTACAGATTGGATCAAACAACTGCCTATACCATACATTAGACTTCAGATAAGACTACAGCTCAGACCAAATAGCATATTAGACCACAGTTAACATCGTTAACTAAATCGGAAACTAAACCATATCAAGGTAATATAAATTGGAAACCAAAGACTACCATGTACCATATACATTAATCATAAACAAAAATCATAAACAATATATCGTGAAACAGACCATATTTACAAATAGAATATTTAAATATAAATCATATGCCGTAGATCATAAACCATAGACCGGTGAAACGAAAATCATTGAATACATATTTCCGGCAGGGCTTTTTAATTAGGTATTTGGATTCGATTTCCAAATAAATTATGCTAACCTCTCTTCGCGTTCTCTGCTTTAAAAATCTTCTAGTGTAACTAAAATGATTATTAGCAATATGGTTGACATCTAGAAAAAAGTAAAATAAAATTTTAAAGAATTACAAATTATGTATAACTGCTCCTCTTTTGCCAGCATCAGCGATATCAGTGTTTGAAGTGTTTCCCAACTGGGTCTGCTAACATAGTTGCAGTTGTAGTGTTTGTTGTTGTTGTTTTTCTTTTATTTTTAATTTAATATAATTTCAGTGTAATCTCTACCTAAAATAAAACAAGAAAACAACACCAAAGCCAACCACAAGTTAAGATTCCGCTATTTGTTGTTGTGTTGTTGTTGTGGTTGTTGTTGTGTTGCTTCTTCAAAATGTAAACTTGTTGCCAAACATAGTACGATTTTTCATATCGTCTTCATATCACTGAGACGAGATACAAGCAAAGATTTGGTGGTTGCCAGCAATTATTCCACATCATGCTGTTGTTGCCTTCTTTTAAGGTTGCCAAGTTTGTATACAACATCGTCATAATCATCATCAACAGTCTCATCGTCATCAACATCAGTGTAAGGGTTTTTGTATTTGTTGGCGTAGTAGAGTGTTACGGTTTTGTCTGGCTTTTTTTTTTTTTGCTTTTTTTGATTTACCTAGCTTGGCTCTTATCTTTTAGCAATTCTGCTGCCTGCTTACTGTGTCATCATATTGCAACTTGTTGCGCGCATGTATCAAGCAAAAAAGGATATTCTACAACAAACAAACGAGGAAAAACGTAGGAGACTAAGAGAACCCCACCGAAAGTTAACCACACCAGCAATAACCAAAGCAAGCCACCAAGCCAACCCAACCCATCCCAACCCATTCGAAACTCGTGTCAGTTTCAGATTCAACCATCCGCAAACGTTTTTATGCTGATTTTGTTTTTTGTTTTTATTTTGTTAACACGCTTCGTCGCTTCGCTTCCTTCGTCAATGTTGCGGCAAAGTGCATAATTGGTTTATTATTACTTTTTTTTTTCGTTTCTTAATTTTTATTTTATTTGCCTTAGTCGGTTGTCTCTCAACTTGTCCTCAACAATCTTCTGCTTTTCGTCTCCATATGTGTGTGTGTGTGTTTGTTATCATGCCTCAAGTCTAATGTCTCGTAGTTGCAACTTGCCAGTTGCTAGCAGTTGGTTGAGGATTTTCTGTTTTTTGTCGTTGTTGTTGTTATTGTTATTTGTTTCCTACCAACTTTTGGCTTCGCTGATTTTTCACGTGCTGTTGGCAACTTTTTTTCTTTAAGCTATTTTCTGTAGTTTTATTTATTTATTAATTTTGTTGTTTGTTTGTTTGTTTGTTTGTTTGTTTGTGCTTTTTGCCAACTAAGCTTGCCACCACAGACCCTACCCAATTTTTTGCTATTTTTATATTTTCATTTTTTCTTTTCTATTTTTATTTTTGGCAGCACTTGATTTCCATTCTGTCTCATCTCATCTCATCTTAGCAAAACTTAACGCTCAAGTCTCAACTCAACAATTCACATCGTTGTCGCTTTTGTTGGCACGATTTCCTTTTTTGCATTTCCATTTAGATTATTTTTGCAGTTATTGTTTGCTTCGCTCACTCTACTTCTTCTTCCTCCTAATTTCTACGAGGAGAAAAAAATGATTTTAATTTTTAACATATTAAGGAGTGTCATCTCAATTGTCATTTATGTTGTTTTTATTTTTTATTAATTTTTTTTTTGGTATATCAAATATTCACGGGAAAGAAGAAGATATTTGTGGAATAATTTATTAGTAGGTATTTTCCCGGGAAACAATTTTTGATAGCGGAAGATTTTTCTGCGGGTCGCTTGGAAGGTGCTGTAGTTGGCAATATCATTAGCTGAGTCCTCTATTACAATCAAGAAGCTGATCAACGAAAGTGAAGTAGAGATTTAGGTGATTCACAAGGTATCGCATAATGTCGTATTGTCATAATGTTTCACAATTTTGTATGAAAAATTAGAGAATTTATGACAGTTGAACGAATACGATACTGAATACGACAACTTGTTAATCGGCCAATTATTTGTGTAAGCTGTTATAAGCAAGAGATCACCTGAGTAGGTTCGAAAGGCATAATTTTTAGATATTTCCAAAGCGTTTGACCGAGTGCTCAACCAAACTGATTGCGTTGGGCGTCGGTAATAACTTCATTCGATAGATTACGAGTTAACTAAGTTACCGCTCTGTCTGTGTTCTGATACATGATTTCACTTCAGAAGGTCGTGCCCCTATTGCTAGAAAGCCGCAGTATTCGGTTCCTCCCTAAACCTTATCCTCATCTTCATCAATTTCCTTCTGTCGTTGACAATGAAGCTTATACCATGTACTCGTACTTCTTCGCAGATGACAGCACCTTTTGCCATTAATACAACCGCACAAAATGCTTTAACTCCTTTGAGATTTAGAAAAAAGGGCATACTATGAATGACTTACTCAATAATGATCTCCAATCAATCTTCGAGTGGGGTTTTACAATCTTTTCTGTTGTCACAAAAACCGTTGACCTCTGATTGTGGATGAGATCAGTATTCTGAAGTCAGCGTCTCTTGATGTTCCGGGTGATGTCTAGTCAATGTGAACTTTATTGAAATAATCACATTTTTAATGTGTCAAAAGAAGCATCCAAGTTCTTTGGCTTTCCAATTCGATGTTAGAAATATTTCCGCCGCATGATCGACACCACCTACAAGATGGAGTATGTATGAATAGAAGAAATTTTAAAAATTCATATATCCATACATAAATAAATATGAAATTAATTATTTACACCTTGAAGCGATTAATTAATAACATTTTTATAAATAATTAACAATTACTTTCATAAATGTCATAAATCACACATGCCGTGGACTACAACAGACACACATAAAATACAAAGACGTGGTCAGAAAAACTGAAAATAAAAACTCAGAACTTGTTTGCCTACTTTTGATCCATGCAGTGCCCGCCCGTTCGCTCGCACATAGCAAAAGGAAAAACAATTGGCAATTTATCGCATGATTAGATTCTAAGATTTGACATAGCCGCAAAATCAATAAAGAAGAATCCCCATTGCCAAATAAAAAAATGAAACAACAATAAACCACGAACACAAACGTCGACTTGAAGAATCTTTGCAGCAGCAGAAGAAGAAGGAGGCTGCTGATGTTGTTGTTGTTGTTGTTGCTTGTAATCCAAAACAGCTGCTGAGGAATTTACCAGCGAACAAACAAAGCATCTAGTTAGCGTAAGTTTGTGTCATATTTTTCCCTTCTAAAGCTGCTGAAGTAGACGCGGCCATCCTCATCGCCACTGCCACCGCCGCCAACATAAGTGCGCTGTTTTTAGCTATGAGTGCGCTGCCGCCGCTACCACCGCCATCGCCGTCACTGCTCATAATATATGAAGATTATGAGATATGGCATACGGATGAGTCGACGAGATTCACACATGTGTGAATGTGTAAGGCTGAGTCGGTGTGTGTGTGTGTGTGTTTAAAGACTCAAATAACAAGTCACGGAAATGATGTTACCTACCGACACAGCGACAACGACGTCGCGGCGCTTCGTTGATATCGGTTGGCCGGCTGGTCGGTCGATCGGCGGTATCATCGCGTGTATCGTCAGCGGTCGACGTGGAGGTGTTATTACTTATATTTATGTTGGCGTTTCTGTGTGAACCGCTTATTAGCTGCAATTAACAGACCAACCAACAGCAAACAGCAATACGAATATCAGCAACAACAACATCAACAACGGGTGTTACTTACTGCTTGACGTTTGTGCGCCGCGTTTGATTTTTTTTTTTTTTTTTTTTGATTGAATTGAATCGCATTCGATCTCAAATCAACTAAACTCAAGTCGGATCGGATCTTATTGTATGCTTTTGATGGACGCTTTGTTGTGATGCCTGACTAGAGAGTGCTTGATGGGCGGAGAGGGTGCAGGCGCTTGAATGAGTGTTATGTTGTTGTTGTTGCTATGGTATGGCAAGTGTGATTAATAGGGTTTAGATTTCAGCTGGTTCTCACTTTTTCGGGGTTATTTCTGTTGCTGCCGCCTGCTTATGCTTATTTACGTCTAGGTATTTGTGAATGCTTTTTTTTTATGAATCAGCTTCGGATATGATGTGTGCTTGTAAAGCATTTTTTTTTTCTCATAAATAATTCTACTTTTAATACTTTCTTTGTTTGGTTCCTCTTCTTTTTAAGTTGGGGCTTACTTTAAAGTATGTTTGCAGTGATTTATGTGGTTTTTATTTATTTTTGGAGGGTATTACTTTATTTAATGATGGGCACACACATGTTCAACATAAATATATTTAGTATAAATTAAAATCCATACATTGATAATGCTACTCTGTAATTAAAGGATTACGTTTTTTAATGCCATTATTTTTGGCGAGCTTCCTGATTTTAATTGGATTTGTGATTTCATTCTTAATTTCAGCGCCAGCATTGACCACCCATAAAATACAATACATACATAAACGGAAAAAGCACACACGAATCAACGGAAATTCGGAGAATATCTGAAAAAATAGTCGACAATTTTAGTTGTTCCCAACCAACAGGTCAATATACCCACAATTCAAGTCAGTTCAAGGTTAAAACGATTTGAACATTTTTACTGAAAATTACATAAAAAAAGTTCTTCTAGTGTTTTTAAGATTTTTATTTATTTTGATGAGTTAATAATGTCTTATAAATACGCAGAGAACCGTAATCCATATATGTTAAACGTTTCAGAGAGCTCTATATTCTAGAGGGCTGAAAATAATATAGAAAAAAGTAAATGAACTTAAAATATAAAATTTTCCTTTGGAGTTTACTAAATCGTTTTAGCAATAGTAAGATTAGTCTACATGGCAACAAAGATAAAATGACATCAGTACTTTTGAAAGGAAACGTGGCGTTGAATAATGTACAAGTTTTTATATTTGAAAACGATGTTATAATGTACTTATAAGTTATATATTTATGTATATATGAGAGATTCCACACCTTGTTTTCCAATCCTAATCATACTTTTTCTGTTGTTTTGTCAACTAACGTTCTTGTGCAAAGTCAATGGTTAGGCAGATATACCCTGAAAAGCTTAAGGGGTTAGAAACTCGGAGTGTCATGTAAACGTTTGCTCTCACTTATGTAGATGCCAATAAAGGTTCGATTAGTACTACAGCAAATATATACTCAGCAACTACTCAGAAAGAATGGGGCATAACATATTTCAAAACCTCATTGAAAGCCCATACAATGCTACACAAGTGGCTCAAGAACAGAAATGGAAGCAGCTTGAGGAGTGTTTGGACCTAAAACAATACACTCTGAGCCTATGCGGAAGAATGATTCTTATTTTTCTGTCAAGGGTAAAAACAGCCCATATGCCGAGTTTTTCGCCTATGTAAAAATTCTTACAATAAGGTTCTATTATATATTCTTTTTTTAGTCTAACATCTACATTTTGATATATATTTCTCAAAGTTTCAATCGAATGCAATGTCTTTGTGGCATGCGTTTGCGTTTTATATAAAGATATTGAAATGCTTTCGGGTAACTTTCGCTATAATCCTAAATCTGATAGCACAGCAATTTGAGAAATGTGTGACTTTGAGTGTGCTACCGAATATGGGAATAGCTTGCGACATCTAACTACCATAACAATCTGAGGTAAAAATCTATTTTGCTCTCGGAATAGTATTAACAAATTATTATTTCACTTCCTTTGTGGACTCATTTCGATTGAAATATATAAATAGGTAAGCAGGAGGGCCAAATACCTTCCATAGCACTCACCCTTTTGGACTATTGTTCTTTTCCCAGACAGAGTAAAAAGAATAGAAAACGGAAAATATTTAAAAATTAATCTTTAAGGCAATAGTGTCGTTAAGGAAGCCAAGAAGTTCAGGAATGGGAGGAATTGAACCATCATCAAGGCATCATTATCGAGTCGGCGTTTCCTTTTTTCTTGATTTATGACAGTCTGACAGAGCATACGCAGGGTATGTTGACCACATCTATTGTACCCTGCAATCAACTAGGATGCACAGTAGATTAGATTAGATTGAAACAAGGACTGGGCACAAGTCATCAAATCATTGAATATCTTGAGATACTCTTCCTAGGCTTGTAGCATTTAAAAATGCTAAGATGTACCTGGGGGTCAACCGTAGTTGGGTATCACAGTGGCAGAGAATGTGCTCTGCTGTTTCCTCTTCTTAGTCATAAAATCTACAGAATTTGTCCTGAACTATTTCCATGTCAGCAAGATGTTGCCTAACTAGGCAGTGTTCCATAAGAAATCCTGTGACAACTCGGATTCCGTTTCAGTTTAATATCAAGAGTTGTTTTGTTCTTAACTTTGATACACTTGACATGAATGATTTTGCTTGTCTGTTGCCTGAGGTGTCGTGCCAGGCAACCAGGACTGTTTCTGTTCAGCCATTAGTTAAGATTGAGATTTACAAAACTCAATAGCGGGCCGTAGTCGCTGTGGCGTAGTGGTAGTGCGTTGGACTGCTGCGCAGAGTGTCCGGGGTTCGAAACTCGGCACAGGCAAAATAAAAAAGTAGAAAAATGAATTTTTCTACACGGCACCACCTCTTGGCTCTTGGCAAGCAATGGCAAACCTACAAGAGTAAAAATTGATAACAAAGCTTTTCACTTCGCCGTTCGGATTCGGCATTAAACTGTAGGTCCCTTCCATTCATGTACAAATATAAGACGCACAACATGAGTGGATGCGAAAATCTCGGCCTAGGCCCTCCATGGGCTGTTGTGCCATTAAAAGTAAGTAAGTAATAGCGGGCCGCAGAATGTGGTTGGTCCAAATATGGGTTCGTAAGCCCCTTTTCTTGCTAGCTCGTCAGCCATTTCATTGCCCTAAATACCACAAGGGTATGTCCAGACATCCAAATTAGATGGGCTCTATTTTGTGATGCTAGTTTGATTGGTAGTTGAAGGCACTCTCATATAAGTTTCGAACCTATTTTGAAGGAGTTCAAGGCTAGTAGTGCAGCCTTACTGTCCGCGAGAATATAGATAGATGTTTCGTTTACACAATGGCTTTTCGACGGATGCACAGTAACTCTTTAACCAGGCGAGAGAAAACAATCTGAAAGAAAGAAGTTTTCCTATTCGGCTTTTTCACAAGCAATTCATTGTTTTGCATGAATTAATACTGGACCATCTTTCCATATGAGCCATATGAACATGACTTATGGACTCATTGATCCATTGCGTAAGTCCTGGGAAAATGACATGATTAATTGACCGGATAATTCATCAACCATTTCGTTACTAGACTAAGTGAAGTGTCGTGAAGCATTTATGAACATTTTTGCTTATATTGGCGTAGGATCTGTGAAAATCTATAGGGCTCTCTGGGGCTTTAAAAGCCGTCTGCTACATCACTTAAGATAATGTTTCCATATTTTAGAAAGCTACTTCATTGTTATTCCCCATATTTCCGCTCCTCACAATTCTCTCACATTTTCGTTCGTTCTAACTTTGAATTGCTTCATACACAATCAACATCACGAAACAACACTCAATATGAAATATGTAAGATTGATATTTGATATCAACAAGAAGAAGAAATCAAAATCCCACGATAATTTTAATATCGTATAAATCACCTTCGTTTATTTATGAACTGTAAGATTAACCTCACAATAGAACTCTCACTTTTCGATAGTCAAACAAAAAAGAAAAAGAAAACCCAACAAAGCGCGGGCGAACGAACAAAAATCTTCCATTAACAATGCAAAAGGGGCATGTAGCGCATGCTTTTTTACATGTGCAAGCTCGTCAAAGATAAAAAGCGGTCCAACATACGATCACAATGGCAATATATTATATGTAGAATCAGCTAAGTCAGTTGTTGATCCAAGTCCAGTGGAGAGAGAAATGAAATGAAAAGAAATGTATGTTAGCATGTCAACATGAGCGATAACAATGTCAGCAACATATTTCTAGCAACAACAACCGCCACCGACACCGACACCGCCACCGTCACCACCAGCCACTACGGCCAAGCCAGCCAGCCAGCCAGTTAGCCAGCCGATGAACAATAAGCAATAAACGTTGAACAGCAAGTTAAATCAAAACATTTCAAATGCCACATGCCAGTAAATCTCAGCAATAGCGAACAGCAACAATATGTTGAATGTGCTGCTGAGGCGCCTGCAAGCGTTGCTAGTACTTACGCTCTGCTTAAACACGCTTAAAAGCAGCTTATTATGGTCAACGGAATTTGTATGTTCACAGCTTGAGAGATGATCAACGAAATAATTGAAATTGAAGACAACAACAACAATAGCAACAACAAAATTTTACTTAACTCCAGATGACGACGATGATGATGAAGGTGATGGCAGAAGTCTATGTAGAAAAAGAAGATGTTAGATTTTTTACTTACCTATAGTTAGTAATTGTTGCAATCTAAGACCGTCACACACATAGACACTCACACACACACACACACACACACGCACGCACGCACAAGTGCAAACGAAACATTTGAACATATATCATCAACTTCATTTGCCACATTCAGCTATCAAACTGCAATCACTCAATTTGTTAAACCAAAACAAGCCAATGGAATTTTCATCACGCTGCTTACTTGCTTCTTTTGAACTCCTCCATATTAGTGAGAGAGTAAGTACTTATGGTACATGCTGGAGATGGCAATGGTGTTGTGCTGTCGGTTGTTGCTGCAATTGCCGGTGTTGTCGACGATGATGATGATGATGATGTTGATGGTCAGCGATGATTTTCGTGATGCTGTTGCTGGCACTGTAGTTTGGCATTAGGTGCACTACAAATGCGGCAGCCCATGTATGGTGGTTTGGCAAAGCATGTGAGCTGCATTGCTAGAGCGGCACACGCGTTTGACATGAGGTCAGTTGATGTGCGCTGCTTTTTCTTTCGCTTTTCACATGTATCTGTTTAAATTTATGAATTATGTGGCTTTGATATTATTATTTTATTTAATTTGATATGGGAATTAACACGTGGAGACGAAGACGAAGGCGAAATTAACAATTGATTCACTTGTATCCATAAATGAAAGTGAACATGTGAAATTTATTTGAAAGAATCTTAATTGTAAGCTTAACTATTTAATAATTGGCGATTTAATTGCAATTAATTTTAAAATTGGATTTTATTTGAGAGTTTTAGTGAGAGCGAATGGATGTTTAGCTTATTCACGATCAACTTACCGAATTCACATGCATTAGTTAACTAATGACTGTAAATCCGGCCCTAAGTGAGTGATCTTCTTAACAACATCAATCAAAATGTGGAAGAAGCATAGTTGGCAACAATGTGGGTCACAATTAGCGCCGTTGTAAGATCACTTCCTCATCGAACATCAAATACGTGGTAATTACTAAACCCATCCCGTGAAGTTTAGATATGTTAGCATTTTGATTAGACTTACTAACGAGCAATCAGATAATTTATCAAGGAAATACCTTCCCAACAATCGATATCTTGGCCTTGTCACCAAGGCTGAGCATTCAAAAAGAAAATGAGAAAGTGATTTTTTCTCTCTTCTATGTTTCCACAACTTCTACAATGAGTATTAACGGGTAGACGTAGTTTTTATCCTATACACCAGGCACCGGTATAAGCTGCTATTAGTTTAGCAGTATCGATGCGATCCCTGCTGTTGGACTAGCGAGACATACCTACATTATATGAGGGCCATGTCGCACACGAGCTAACACAGGCAGTTATTGAATTCCTCCTATTATTAGCTAATACATGCTTTTCTGACAACCCCCTGGGTGACTAACACTGTTATCCCTAAGGATTCGTCAAGAGAAGCTCTTTAGTGCGCTAATTCATCAGCTTTCTCATTCCTTTCAATGTTCCTATGGCCGGGAACCCAGATAAGAGTGATGTCAGCATACTGATTTAGCTCGCGCACTACCTCTCTACACTCCTTAACTAGCTTGGACTAGCTTGGTGGTGAATTGAACAACTTTTAGAAGTAGCGAGCTTTCACCAATCTGTGATATGTCTCTTTAATAGTCGACAAGTCCTCCTAATAGCCAGAATTTTAGCCTGAATTGTGGCGTTTAGATTGATCTATTGCTACCTGCGGTGAGTGAACTGCTGCAGCTACCCTTCAGGCCATTTTAGATTCACCTGTGAAAATGAGTTTCTCGTACTCCGTTAAAAAGCTTTTTACTTTCCATTCTTAAAATCGGTTTTGAAGCACAGTTGTGATATAATGTAATCTATTCCTCTGAGCACGAAGTGTCCATAATTATGTATAGCCCAGCCGATTGTCAGCGCTATTAAGGCGATATTTTTGATATGTAGGCAAATAAGAAAGATATTTTATATTACAATCAAAGTCTACGTAGGGCAAGTACGTTCAGCTCTTGCCATGTCTACTCATGTTGTCATCTGAATATCAATAATTTTGAATTTGATTAATTTTTTCTAACTAAAATAAAACTGAATTAACAATCTTGCATAAAAGCTTTCTGCGAAAGCAATTGCAGCTCTTGAAGCGAACACATGCGGAACACATGCACCACACATTCTACACATTACAGATATACACGGTGCGCATTATTTTATGTCGGTATGTGAATATTGAATAACACAAAAAAAATAAAACAACCGATTTCCATATATGAGGTATTTAAATTTATTTTTTTTTATTGATACATTCAACACAGGTTGTAACCCTATGAATGCAGAGCAGAAGGAATATTGATAGGTGGGAAGAAGAAGGAGGGAGAATGAGAGAGGGAATGCAATCACACACGACATTGATAAAAAGATACACAGCGATTGTGGCAAGTTTACTACAATGAACTTCAGTTTATCAGTGTCGACTATGACCGCATGTAGCGCCAAAGGCCGAACTTTTCCCATCCACTCATGTTGAGCGTGTTATATTTGTACATGAACGGAAGGGACCTATAGCTTTGTGCTAAATCCGAACGGCGTAGTGAAAAGCTTTACATAGGTGTACCCATTTTGCTGCGTTTTCCATCACTTTTTCGGGCATCTCGGCGGTATAGCGATGATTTCGGCACGAATGTTTGCCTTGAGCTCGTCAATGGTCTGAGGCTTCCTGGCGTACACTCTACTTTTCAAACAACCCCAAAAAAAGAAGCCTGCAGGGGTCAATTCTGTAGATCTGGGTGGCCAGTCAATGTCGCTATTTTTTGACACCACACGTCCAAGGAATTTTCGTTGCAGAAACCAACGACCGTTTGGAAACCAGTAACCGTCCAGACCTTTTTCACACATAATGCTCCAACATCCACCGATATCGATTCCCATAGACTGTTTCGACTTCTCTGAAGAAAAATGGCCCAATGCTGATTTTGGCGTCAACGCCGGCCCAAGCAGCCGCTTTCAGGTCATGCAATGGTCTCGTATGGATCCAAATGCGCAAGAGAGTGTAAAATCAAAAGAGAGTCGGCCATCAAAATATCATAAATATCAACAATTATCTCTATTGATTTGTAGCCTATTGTTCCAGAAGACAAATAGCATTAATTTCATTCAGAGTTACTTTCTCTCTGAATGTTAATAAGATAGTATGAAGTATGAAGAGTATGAAGATCTGTTGTTAACACAAGTAATTGCATGTAGTACGTAGAATGCCTTCACGTAGTTGGTAATGTTAGTAATTAATTTCATTTCAATGTGCTCCCACATGCGATCGATCACGTTTTCATGTAAATATGTACGAGCATGTGAAATATTAATGCGTACCCACAAATCTACTAATCAATTACAATCACAATGTGTGATCCTTATAATTGACAATTGAATGACAATTATCAAATGATAATTTATTGTCAATATTAACAATTCATTACGCTTACCATGTTTGCTGGGCTAGCAACTGCCGTAACTGCCACCACTGTGCCACAATGCGCAACAATACACCACGTTAAGCGGCAACAACGCCAACGCTGCAATAAAATTATTAGCACATAAATTTCATACATTGCCACACTACCGCTAAGTCACGCATGCGTGTGGCACCAATTTTACAATACAGAGTTGCCAATAAACTTAAATTTTTTGTCTGTCTTTTTACCGTGCAACCTTTCTCCGCCTTCATTTTCATGGTATCCGTATCCGTATACCTTTACTTTTCTTTTTCTGAAACGAAGCTGAGCTGAAGCTGACTTCTTGAAAATGTCACAATCAAATCGCGCTATGCAATAACAGCAACAAGAAGCAGAAAAACACTGAATTGAAATGCTTTCAATCAACCGCGGCTGCTATCAATCATCTCTGCGGTAGCAGGCATGCAAGGTAAGAACAATAACAACAGCAACAACAACAAAAACAACAACAACAACAACAACAGCAACAATGACAACATTCAGCAACTTCAGGTACATATATTGCAGCATTGTCCTTTGAGACCAATAAAGTGACCAGCTCACATAAACACACACACACACACACACACACACACACACACACATGGACATTCGTGCGGTAATAATATGCAAAAATGTGAACGTACACAAGCTCATAATGATGTTGATAACGATGTGCATGATCGTCGTCGATGATGATGATGATGATGATGATGATGATGATAATGACGATGACGACGACGATGATATGTTTGTGTGTCACTTATTTTGAGGCAACAACGCGTTTGTGACGAGCGTGTGATGACAATTCGCATGCAAAGTGCAATTATTACACTATATAGTTGTTGTAAGCAAATGCGCATGCGCGCGCATGTTTATTCACAGAATTTGGGTTGAACGTTTCGAGTTAATTAAGGTGACCAAATGGAGGAGGGGGAGAAATTGGTAGGAATTATTTAAACTATCTGTAAAGTATCTAATAAATTTAATTGAATTTATTTGGCATGATTAGCAAATATAATAAATTTTCATCAGTTTGAGAAAGGAAATCTTTTGCAGCATTATGGTATGAAATGAGAGTCGAAATTGGAATTTCCTTACACACCTGATGCTTTTCTTACTTTAGTCGTTATGTTTACAACTTCTTCAATACTTCCGAGCTAAGACATTATGATTATAGGTTAGATCTTTTGGGGAAAATATAACGTCCAGGGCAAAACACATAAGTAAAAGTGGCTGCTGAAAACTATAAATTTAATCCGCTAGAAACATGAGATTCTCCGGGCACATTCATACTCTTTACGCCCACCATATCTGATTCATTGGGAAGCCGAAATTTTTAGAGAAATTACAGATGCAAAAAACCAATCAAATTGTAGAGGGGTGGCATCGGAGGCATGAGAAATGAGGAAGAACGATTAAATAAATCTAAACATCTTTGAAAGGAAAGTTCTCAGGCGGAGGCATGAGCCCAGATATATACTACGAATGAGCAATAAGAAAATATCAAGAGTGATATATGACAGCAATCCAGTTGATTTGAGAAAGCAAGGATAACCAAAAAAAAGATAGACGGATACCGATGACGAATAATCTACAGATCTTCACAAAACCCACTGCAAAATGATGCAAGATTGTGAGTTATGGAAGCAAAAGTTGAAGAAGTCAAATACAACCAGGATTGCCTAATATTGTAGAAAATATATACTTACTTATAAACAAAAATAACCAAAGAAGTTTCTTGCATTTAAGTATATTTCTAAGGAGCTGCACCCTGATGGTAATAATTCTAATTTATCAAGGTTCTTTTTAAATACGTATATATTTCTTACTTTTGAATTACATCTCTTTCAGTGATTTATTCTAGTGTTAGGCCTGCCTCAAATGTTTGCAATATAGAATCCATCGGCCCTGCATCCCTTGCTGCTTCCTGAATAACATTCCCACTTGCTTCACGTCTTGCTTACATTCATTCATAACTCTAACATTTAAGCACTATAAATCTTATTTATATCTGGTCACCTTATGCACACCAACAAACCGAAGTGTTACCTTACAAATTCTCAACGAACAGAAAAAAAAAAGAAATGAATAAATGAAACCACATAAAAATGTGATGATTTGCATAAATGTTGCTGCCACTGTTTTAGTTGTCCTCGTCGTCATTGTATGTGCACCATGCTTACAACTGCTGCCAATACCGCCAAAAAATATTATATGCTAGCAACAGTAAATGCTTCTCTGTTTATTTGCTGCTGCCAATACAAGAAGCTACACTATCTCTCATAATGATTGACAGTTGAATTGAAAAGTTTGGCGACATTTTTCCTTATTTGATTTGCAGTTGAGCTGCGGCGGCAGCAACAGTAACTGCAAATATCAACAACATAGATTGAACGCCAATGCTGTGAAAATTTTTTACACAGAAGTAGCAAGTAGCAAAATGTTGCATGTTTGCTTCAAAAAAAAAAAAAACAAAATGTGGTATGCAAAAACAAAAAACACAAATATAAAAACAAAAAATTTACCTACTTGCATGTAAAATACCAGAAAAAGGCGGAAGAAGTTACTGCTGCTGCCAAGTCGCCTTATGTACAATACATGCTACAGAGAATATGGTGCAACCTAATAAGCAGCGAAATATGAGGCCTAAGTGGTGGAGTACATGCTACATGCAACATATGTATATGTATGTATGCAATTTTTTTCTTTCTTACGCCAGGAAGATATTCATATTTCGAGGCTTTTACTGCTTTCCTTGGTTATTAAGGCTCTTGTGACACAATCACTGTTGCTTGTTACTAAACAAACAGCAGCGAAGTCAACACACGAACAACTGCAAGGAGTACGAGCATTGTATCACATGCTGGATGACACCTCATTAGACCAAATTATTTCATAAGTTTTTTCTTAAAACTACTACTACTCACCATGAATATAGAGGCTAAGGCAGTTTTTCCTTTATATGGATGCAGTTTTAGCCCAATTTTGCTTTGAAAGTGTATTTGTTGTATTGGTTAGTTTCTTAATGCACCTTGTTTATGGCAATTTTAAGTAGCAAATTGTTGTCAATTTATTATATTTTTATACTGTAATGGCTAATGACTATGATAATCTTACGAGATATGAGTATAGTGAAAATATTTTCAATATAAATGGTGAGCATGACTCTAGCTGAAAATCAAGTACAAAAGTTAGAAATGTTTTTAAAGTGAACCACGAATTATATTTAGACCAACGTCTATTCTATCTAAAAGACAGAATAGACGTTTGCTTATCTATGGCATGGGCCAAAATCTTTTTAACCTTCCATACTATGAACATATTTGTTCTCAAGTGGAACGGAAACTCTGATATCGACGTCGGTGAAGTTGACCCCACGGTACACCTCCTGATGTGTTGATGAATATGCTATTGCAGCGACTAAACTGGCTATGGACTAACCGTTCCGACTATCAATTTTTGACAGCCTTTTGGCCAAAATTGGACAGGAGCAGGATAAGATCTAAGAGTCATAACGGAGCACTGTGGGATTTGGCCTCACTCATGAGGAAACCTTAAAAAATTACATATGATATTTTTAGATATTTAAAGATACGAAAGGAAAGGACTGGAGAGGGCCATCAGAAGAAGAATTTTTCGGAATTTTTGTCTAACAGTTGAGGCACATTCATACGGTCTTCATAAAAACTATAGTGCTTCCGTCAAGAAATTATCTTAAAATATTTCACCTTTTGAGATAAGATATTCAAGATATTCTTCCGATCTTCTGGAAGTAGAGATCAAACAATCAATATCATGAATAGTTGAAAGCGTAGCCTCAAGTTTTCTGACTCTCAGTCATAACCGACACTAGGAACTCACCGGTAATAGACCAGGATCTATCGAGTTTTTAGTACAATATTGTTTCCAAGAGTTTCTTATGTATAAACATTTTTATATTTCAGTATATTACCCAAATATTACGGTATATTGACCAATCGCATACCACAACAAGTAAATATCAGTGGTTTAAAAGAAAATCAGCCTTATTGGACTTAAGATGGAAAATATTTGATCCCATATTTTGACTTACCATTAGTCGACTTAAGATGGAAAATATTTGAACACATATTTTTGACTGTAAGAAACAAGTTAGAATTTTGAAATAACTTTTGGAATTATATTGTATTTTACATATTTTATGAGAGTTGTCTCTGACTTGAATAAAGAATATTCTGAAATATTGCTATAGTGCAGTTATTCCTTTTTACCACCGATACGAGTACATAAGGTGCATTAGCTTAAGATACAGCAAATACGAAAATATTTGCAAAATTATTAACAACATTGCCAATAGAAAAGAACACACGCAAAAAAAGCTACCATACAAATGCACCAGGCAGGCTGGTGCATGCACCAACAATTGTATGTAGATAATCACAAGCGAAAAATTTATGTTAAGAAAAAATCAACTACTATATTGAATAGTCAAAAAGTAGTACTACCAGCAAACAAACTGCAGCTAATAAAAAGAATAAAATAAAAATTATTGTCAATACATATGACAATCGCTAGTAACATAGCCTAAAAATACAAAAATGAAAAATGCTAAAATGGAGCTGCAGCCACTAATGGCATCGGCGGGCAACAGCAGCAGCGGTAATGGCGCACATCGTAGATAAAGCCACCATCCACACACACACTTATGTACATACACACTCAAACAAACAACTGTGAAAAACAAGCGGCAAATCACATTGCAATAAAAAGAAATATTAATAGAAAAAAGAAAGAAAAAAGAAAAGAATAACTAAGCAAGAGTATGACAACACTGAAATAAATGAAATGTATGAAATTTCAGTGCTGCCAATAATAATTATTAAACAAACAAAAAATACTAACAAAAATCAACTCGAAGAAGCAGAAACAGTGGACAAAAATATTTTTCACATAATTACTAAATACTTATTGAATAAAAAACTTCCAATCAAATAATGAATTTGAGCAGCAGCAGAAGAAAAGGCAGCAGGAATGGAAGTGGGGAAGAGTACGTAAGAGTGCCAGTACTAAAACTTCGAGCAGTTACTGGTACGTGGTGGTGGCTAGTGACTAGTAGGCGCTGTAGGTAGGCAAATGTAGAAGAAAACTTTTTCATAAAATATAAAATTGATGGCATTTCATCGTTGCAATCAGTGTAACTGGCATTGGTGTGGTTGCTACTTTTGATGATTGTAAAGTTAGTTGCAGTTAGCGATGATGACTACCACTAATTCAGACTGCAATGCAGCAGCAGTAGTCGGCAAGCGCCATAATCATAAAAACGTTCACTAATGAACGATACAAGATTTTCAGAATACAATAATTGTTAAGAATCAGAGACAGGAAAAAAGAGAAAACCAGAGAGAGAGAGAGAGAGAGAGAGGGGGGGAGAGGGGGAGGAGAGAAGTTGGAAAAAGAAAATAAAACGCATCTTTTTGTACATATCTTTGGCATCTTCAAATATACTGCTGCTGCTGCTTGCATATTTGCGGTGGCATATGACCGACCGACCACCTGGAGATTCTGAGAAGTAACAACTGGCGCAGGCGCAGCAATAACAACGTATTGCCAGTTAGTATCGGTAAATTGGTTGTTGACATTGTGGTGACAACGGGCATTTCATAAATGACTCACTCATGAGGAAACCTTAAAAGTTTAAATATTAATTTTATAAATTTAAAGATAAGAAAATACTTAATACAAATATTTTACTTCTACGGAATGAAAGTCTATCTATGGGAATTTGTGTTGAATCAATAGGTGTTGAATGAGTGAGTTAAAGTGTTCTTCGGAATTTTTGTCTAACAGTTGAGCCTTTCGTCTGCACGATTAGACATTGGTGGAGATATGCCTTAAGTTATAACCAGGTGCTGTTAAATTTATCATGTGCAATTATTGTATATGTGTGCATATTTAACAAGGAAATATTTTTTTTATTATTAAAGGTAAGCCAGATATTGATTATCTGATAGGAGGTCTCATACTAGCTAGTAGTTAGATATGAATAAACATCGTTTAGTTCCAGGGCTTATAAAAGATTTATGGAAAGGCTGATTTTTTAAGATCTTGGTTTATCAACATTCAAAAAAATACAAATATTTTACAAAAAAGAATGAAATTTTTATTTGGATCGATAAATCAATTCCTGCCATTTACTTTTTAAAGACAATTGACATTTTAAAGATATTGAATTGATCCAATTAAATAGGGTTATAGTTAATTATAACATTTGATTTGCATTCAAAAAGTATTGATATTCAATTAACCTTGAATATGAAGCGATAAATCGCGATTAGTTTCGACCTAATTTTAGGTAAAATTACCCTTATTCTATTAATTGAAGCCTAATAAGAGGCTTATCACTGTTAATAATAGAATTGAAATAACCTTTCAATTAAAGAAGTATGATGACTTAAATGTTGCCCGCGGCTACGCTTCAAGTGGTCCATTCTGAAGGTTCAATTTTGGGAAATTTTTTCACACATTTTGGCCGGAATCTCACCAATGACGTGTTCAATGTTGGCTTCCAAAGCAGCAATTGTATTTGGCTTGTCCCTATAGACAAGAGATTTAATGTAGCTCCACAAAAAATAGCCTAACGGGGTCAAATCACACAATTTTGGTTGCCAATTGACTGCACCAAAACGTGAGGTTAACTGCTCACCAAATTCGCTTCTCAATTGATGCATGGTTTCGCGTGCAGTGTGGCATGTGGCACCGTTCTGTTGGAAACACATGTCGGCCAAGTCCATTTATTGCATTTTCGGCAAAAAAAGTCTGTTTTCATCGAACGGTACCTATCTCCACTGATCGTAACGTTGCGGCCTTCATCGTCTTTGAAGAAGTACGGCCCAATGATGCTGCCTGCCCATAAACAGTGTATTTTTCAGGATACATTGGTAGTTGCTGAATTGCGCCTGGCTGGTCTTCACTCCAAATACGGCAATTCTGCTTATTCACGTATCCATTGCGCCAAAAATGAGCCTCGTCGTTGAAGACAATTTTGCGATACACACATTTTTCACAGAGAACGATTTTTGATAATAAATTTCAATAATTTGCAAACGTTGTTCAGACGTAAGTCTATTCATGATGAAATGGCAAACCAAATTGACCATTTTTTACTTTGACACATATAAAGAATCACGCGTGAACTATCAGAAATATAAACGTCAAAAACTAAGCAGTAAAAAATGCACCCTTTAGAGGATAGTTTCCTGTTACATGCTAAAAATATTGAAAAATAATGTTGGAGCAATATCGACCAAAAGTAATTAAATGGATTAACAGATGCGGCATATCAGATGTGGTACCTAAATATAATATGTGGATAAATATTGAACACTTATCACTTGTTATCAGGTTCTATAAACTATTCAAAGAGGTGATGCTGTTAGGTTTAGCAATGGGTAATTATTTGTCTCTTTCTCAATCGAGTTAATACTTTCGAACTTACTCCAAAAGTTTAAAGATATCGGAACCAGCGAATGGTCGCGTTTCTAATTTCATGTATCGTCATCTTGAAAACCTGACGTGAGCTCAGCGACCTCAAATTACTCTATGTAGAATGCGAATCCAGACTGAAGAAAAAAATGTCACCTTGTGGCACAGTGTAATCAAGTGCTTTGTTTTACTAGCTTGATTATAGGTATCTCGAAAACCTGACGAGAGCTCAGCGAACTCAAATGCGACCTCTATGTAGAATGCGAATCCAGACTGAAGAAAAAAATGTCACCTTGTGGCACAGTGTAATCAAGTGCTTTGTTTTACTAGCTTGATTATAGGTACCCAATTAAACCCCAAATGTAGCAAACAGATTCACCTATAGCCAAATGAATGCATATCATATACATATTTCTACAGCTAACCATTTTTCTATTTGCCTAAATGCTTGACCCGAATTTCAAACCAATAAATGTCTACCAGCCATAAGAATGAAACGTAAAACTGAGTTAGTTGCTCACTTTTTGAAGTATTTCTCAATGGCAGGTCAAAAGTATTAAATTGAACTAAATTCATACCATCTAAAAGGCAAAGAAAAGTCAAACAAAAGCATGTCATGGCACAAATTTCTTACTCACACACTTGTACTCGTAAGTTGAAACGGAAGTGTGCAACTTTTCTGTTGTTCTTGCTGTTGTTGCAGTTGCTCAGTACTTGAGCAACATAACACGTATGCACAAGTAGTATAGAATACTATGAAGCAACAACTAAGTACATACAAAAGAAGAGTAAACCTTCAAAGGTTTAGAGGAAATAGTACTACACTAGTTAAACAACTAAAGTGTTTACTAAACATAGCTCCCACGTTTCAATGCACAAAGGGTGACCATATAATAAAAATTAAATATGTAATAACTGAATTAAAATCTATTGAATATACAAAAATATGTATAAGTAATTTTATCGATTTAGTGTGTCGATAGAATGCAAATTTAATATAACAAGGAAATTATTATGCTCAAAGTTCGTGTCAAATAACTTAAAGTAAGTAACTAGTAACTATGTATTTATACTGCAACCTTCTCCCTACTTCCATGCCCATGTATGGTAGTTATATGTTTTTAATGAATTTTCTTATATTGCATGATATAATTTCACTGAAAACTTCAATTTATGTTATCACCTTCAACTGTCGCCTACATTGTATATTTTCATTTAACCTTTTCTACTAGGTATTTGACTTATACTAGGGTTAGGTTTCTATGTGTACATGCTTACCTGCCAGCAAGTGCATAAAGTGACGTTATATTCGTGCAATATTGATTGAATGTGAACATTTTTATTTCCTTTATTTCCAAGAAAGCTGTTTTGACACCATCAGCGAAACTATCAATGAGATATTTACCAGCGTAATTGCAATTTGTTTATATACTTGCTCTCTTCTCTTCCATAGAAAATTAAGTGAAATTGCTTTTAGCTTGAAAATTTTAGGTATGGCACCTTTCTTTAAGTTCTTAATGAAAATATTTGCATTCATAATGATAAAAGAAAGGAAGTTGAATATTTTGTCGACCAAGTCCATAAGTAAGTACATATGTGAAAACCCACAACTGGGTTATGTTGCAAAGATGCCCCAGTAGTCTGGCTTACTTAACTCAGCCAATACCCTGCGGGTTCGGGTTTGGTTCGAAAGCTTGCCAAAAACATAATAGTGGTATTCTGTAAGTTCCTGCTCCACCGTTGCAGGGATGTCAAAGATTTGCAATTCTGTAACTCTTGCAAGGGCTTATGCTAGATTTAGAGAAAACCCTTATTATGTTATAATTGCAATACCGGTCCAGAGTACAAGCTTGTCAAATTATCGTTGAGGCAAGCTTTACATATTTAGGTTCTTCACAAGGTTTAAGGGTCTGCCCAGAGCATTTCTGAAAACTTTCCCCTGAAGTAGAAATTTGTGGGAGGTTTACTAGTATGAGGTGTAAAAAGTATACACAAGAAAAGTGAAATTTGTCAATTCTAGGGCAAGGTAAACTAAGTACATATATTGGAAAAAGTAAAAGCGCCAATTTCCTATTTATGGTTGAAGTATCTACCGTAAGCAGTTCAAAAGCAAAAAACTTTGCTTTTGATTTTATAACCAATTTTTATGATATCTCATAAAATGACAAAGGTACACCAAAAGAAACCAAATACACACTCTTTAACATAAACTTGTACATAAACTCGTAAAATGCTTACCTCATCTCGGCCACATAAGGAAATGCTTAAAAGCGAAAGGATACGCGCTGCACTACATTTAATTGCCGATAACACCTTGAGTTCAAATTAAATCTTCTTCTGCTGCGTGAGTGTGTGTGTGTGTGTGTGAGTGTGTGTATAAGACCAAACAACAAACCAAAACTCGCGCAACCCTTACATAAAATTCCCATTGCTGGTTGCAGCCGATCGCCAGTATCCCTTAATTAAAAGGTAATATTTCTTATTTAGGCGCAACAACAACAACAACAGAAACAAATACTTAAAAAAAATTACGTATGAAAAAAAATATTGAGGAAAATGCATCATAAACACCTCCAGCAATAATCTTTTTTTTTTTGTAGCTATCGCAGTCGCTTTTGTTGTTGTTCGTTGCCTGTTACTTACAACTAACGGGCACAAATTGGTTAAATCATTCAAGCTGTCAGTGAGAAGTGGATGTGGTTTATCGAGGCGGCAGCGGCCGGGGCGCCGCTTTAAATTAAAACTGACAGCTGCCTTTGGTTTAACGGGGGTACCTAAATAAGTGCCTGTGATTGTATCTTGTATGAAAATGAGAGTAACATTTTCTGGATACAACACAAGTCTACATACATACAAAGAAAAGGATTCACTCCGGTGTGATAAATGATGCAAGTCAAAGAGATACATGAAGGTGCTGATTCAGTGATGTGCCAGTACAAGGCTATGAAATCGGGCTCAGCCATGTTTGACTGATGGTGTTATGATTTCTTGACTTTTTAATTTTCAACGAAATACTAATACATAACACTGTGCAACACAATTTCGGATCCAACACAAAATCATTTTTTTTTCTACATGTTGTAGGGGAGCAGAACTTCCCTAAAGTGGGAATTGCGTTCGATTACACTAGCCGCCAGAGCCAAAAAGTCTACAAGCGTAAAGGAACGCTTCGATGATATTAAATAAACACGCGAAAGTTTGATTTTAAGCGTCTGCTTTCTTTAATAGTTGAGTATCGAATGACCAAATAATAATTATAATAGTTGATCTTAACAAGTAGTGGGCGATAAAGGGAGATTACCGTTAAATGAGTGATAAAGTAAATGAAATTGAGTGATCTCTCTTTATGCATTACAGTGATGGCAAAAATATAGTTAAAGTAAATAAATGCGTTTTGCACACAATATAAAGAAGAAAAATAATATTAACAGTAACGTAGAATGAAAAGTGATAAGCATATACATATGTATTATGTAAATAATCATAATATTGATAATCAGCGCCGTTACAATATTTGCATTGTCATGTATATAAATTAAATTCCCTCTCTCATTCTTCCTCTCAACTATCAATCTTCCTTCCATTCAACACAATGCTCTGCATTCATAGGGGTACACCCTGTATGTTGAATGTTTCAATAAAAAAAAAAAATAATAATAATAAAATGGAGAAAAAAGGGTTTAAAAAAAATGTTGGTGTTTTTTATGAAATCACTCTTAATTCTTGAAATTATATTTTAGTAATTTTTGTACTTGTTTTTTATTGATACATTCAACACACAGGGTGTATCCCTATGAATGCAGAGCAATGTGTTGATTGGAAGAAAAATTGATAGGTGGTTGGAAGAAGGTGGGAGAATGAGAGGGAATGCAAAAATTCGTTGAAAAATCGGTTTTTAATAGGTTTTCATCCGATATCGCATAACCGAATGGAGATAGGACTTTGTTATGTTTTCAGCTGCTAGTTTATTTTCAAAACTTAACTTTTTATTCTCATCCTAAATCCTATTTCCATTCTAAATGCTAGTGTGGGGCTATTTTTAACTATTTCAGCTAAAAATACAAATTAGATACTCATTGAATTTTTAATGTTAGACAAACATTTTTATTACACCTTTTCCTACAATATATTCTCAGACATAATCATCGAGAAATGTATGGTTATATGCCAAAATAGCAGAAAACACCAATTCATTTGCCCCTGAAAGCAACCACCTTTAACGGGTTCTACTGAATGCCAAAACCAAGACTTTCGGCATAATCATAAATAAGGGTTTTATCGTTAGGCCAAGTACTTTTTAGGCTAACGTTAGTCTGTATCCGAACATGGCCCCATGTTTTGTTGCAATGATAAAGCCTAAATTTTTTCTTTTATTCATTCGAATCAGTTTTTGTTTTTATATTTCCCCAACCATAGATTAGGAGCAGTTGATCCCATGATTGCTGTCGTTTCAACTGAAATCGGTAACTGCACACTTAGTCGCAGGAAATTGCTTAATCTTAAATGGCAAATCATCTAATTATGTAGTACTTTACTTGACAACATACATATGTACGAAAATATCAGCAACATACCTATCTTTTTTTTTGTTTTTGCATACATATGTAATCATATTCCAGTAGTAACGTCATCAGCCACATCCAACAGCAACAGCAGCAAGAATGACAACTGACACTTACATGATTAACATTAGACTTTCCATATTAATTTAAGCCCCACCCATTTCATTCTGACAAACATCCAATCGCATGCCTAAATAAAGTTCAGCAAACAGCAACTTCGTTATACTCGTAAAAATATGTAACTATCTTAATTTGCTGTACACTTGATGAAAAAGTTTTTGTTAAAAATATCACTATCTCTGATCACGGCACAGGAAAAGTGATCGGGATCAGAGTATGCTTGGCGGATAGCGGAAGTCGACTTCGAGGCCTTGTTTTGCGCGGTCCTAAAGTTTGCCCATTTCTAATAATTTTTTGATTAATTTTTGACTAATAAAACCTAAGATATGTTGGTTATTTGTGAATCTGAGAATGATTCATTCAGCACTTTATAGTCAAATATTTCGTAGAACATATTTGTGGAAGTTATTAAACCATTAGCTACCTCCCTTATGGGTCTTTTTTAGCACTTTTTTGGTAAGAATGTGAATCTCAGAATGTTTATATTTTCAACAATTTATAGTAAAATCTTTCGTAAAACATATACATTCCGCAGATAGCGGAAGTCGACTTCGAGGCCTTGTTTTGCGCGGTCCTAAAGTTTGCCCATTTCTAATAATTTTGGTATACTAATAAAACCTAAGATATGTTGGTTATTTGTGAATCTGAGAATGATTTATATAATCAGTACTTTATAGTAAAATATTTCGTACGACATATTTGTGTAAGTTATTAACCCATTAGCTACCTCCCTTATGGGTCTTTTTTTGCCACTTTTAAGGTAAAATTTTATTTTTAACCCATTACAACGTTTAACACAGGGTTAATATGTTCTAGAAAAATATTGGCCATAAAATTTTACTCAAGATTACTAAGCATCACAAACTTGTTCAATATTAAAGAAAGAAATAATATAGCTCGAAAAAATACACTAATTGAAGGAGATTAACATCAGCAGCATATCACTTCCTTTTGTTCTTCGACCTGCTTATATACAAAGCATCTAATTTGTGCAGTGTATGACATGGAAGGGTCACCGGACCTCCTAAGCCTAAGGAACAAGCGGCAAAGTTTTGTCAACAGATGCTTTATCTTAAGTATTTGGGGGCCTACATAAGATAATTATAAATGTAGACCTTTATGGCAGTTGTTATTTCAATGCAATCTCAAAAAAAATCAAGCTTCGTATACAAAACTGAAACTGAACAGATACTATTCGAAATTCCAAACGAAATATCTCAACAGGCCCTCGAATGGAGCTCACAAAGCAGCAGGAAAAATAAACTTGAAAAAAAAAATTTTAAGAAAGAAAAGACAAAGAATCACGATTCTTCAAAGAGATATAAGTACTAAATGGAAGTGTTTGTTTTTGGCTTTATGCCCCATGACGAAATGTAGAATTCATATTTCATTGACTCGGCAACAATTTCCTTGCTTCCTTTTTTTCAGTGTATTAAAATTTTAAGCTAACATGAGTTGCAATTGATATCTAATATGAGAGATATACGATGCACAATTGTTCTCTTCTTCTTTGGCCGGCATAACAGCCCATGGAACGCCTAGGCCGAGCTTTTCGCATCCACTCATGTTGTGCGTGTTTTATTTGTACATACATGACACTATCGTGTAGAAAAATTGATTTTTCTATTTTGTTTTTTTGATTTTTTTTTGTGCCCAGATTTGAACCCCAGACACTCTGCGTAGCAGGCCAGTGCACCACCTACTACGCCACGGCGTCCGCCATTGTCAACAAATCGGAAATACATATACAAAAAATGACACCAATAAAAAAAAAAAAACAACAACAATCACCAATAGTGTAAAATTTCACGAATATCTCATAATTAAAATGTAGAAAGAGAAGAGACTTTAGATTGTTTTTAATGATGATGCAAACAATTCTTAACAAAGGTAACCTAAACTATTACTTTTAGTTAACCAAATTCAGAAAAGGGAAACGCTTGATATGAATTGACAGCCTGCTACTGCCTCTGCTGTTGCCTCTTCCCCTCCAATTGCTAACGTAATCACTTAAAAATGTAACCATTGCAGTCATTGCTTGAAAAATCCAAGTGTTTAACCGTACAAAAATTGATTATGTCAATAGAGTTTAGTTTAAACAAATGAAATTTTATTCATTAACGCCTTTGTTTAAGCCATAAACAAATAAAAAAAAAAATTTTTAAATTAAAAAAATAAATAAAAACAGTCGGTACTCGGTTGTCTTTACATAAGCCAGGTACCTTTTTGGGGGTTTTCTTTGCTTATTTCTGAAAACCGTAGACATTAATGTAAAGAAAACGTTTGCTTTACCAATTCCCATTTTTGATATCGTCGTATTTTGTATTGAGATTTAATTTGAATTTTTTCATTTCAAGCAAAGACTCAGTTTAAGTTCACATCATTATCTGTTCGTGGGGAAGTGAGCAATGTTAATATGGAAAAATGTTTGTTTTGGCTTAATTCAATGTCAATAGAATATGTTGAAATATGTACTTTCTTTTTTTTGGTGTTGTTGTTTTTTTCTTTTTGGGTAAGTACCCATAGGAAAGTATCAGTTTGTGGTAAAGAAATAATAACATGCGTAAAACTCATCTCTCTATCATTAACAATTTTATTTATTTATTCTCATACAAACTTGAGAAATTAAGCGACTTAGACGAGCAAAGCGTGTCGAATCGAACACGCCTAGTATTACAACATCAGTTCTCTCGCTTAATTTTGTATCCATACATAAGTACATTTGATTTAATGTTGGATTTAGCATTGTTCTTGAGGAATTATGCGCACAGAATTTGTAAATTTAACTATTTTACTTATTGCTATGCTTTAAAATTAATGATTTTTAATTAACTTTTAATTAACTTTTTACACATTAAATGTATCAGATTTATTATAGAAGCGTATCAAATGATGTTTTAATTTTGTACCTTAAGTACAAACGTTTACACTTTTACATATGTACATTTAGTTTTAAGCTGGTATTCTTTCTCCTTCTTTGTCATATTCTTATAGTATTTTCCTTAAAACATAAAACATATTCGAACTCACACCGAATGATGTAAATATTTTCAACCTTAGCCTACGATACTCGAAAGGTGTTTTGATCTTTGTAATTTTCTGTTTTATTGCCAGAGGCTAAATGTTTAGTTATAAGCTTAAATACCCAGCGGTAAGGATCGAAAGCACTTTCCAAGGAAAGACTAAGGAAATTTAGAGAAAAGAAATGATGGTGGAGAAAGAAGCTCCGCGCAGTCTTTGAAGAATACAGATGTTGTTTGAAGCTGTCAAGATTGTCTTGCCATACCACGGGGAAACCACTTTCGCTGTTTATAAAAAGTGCTGGAGAAAAATCATGGTACATGTACATATAGTCTCTCCTTACCTATGAAATGAAGAGAAAAGTTTACTCGTCGAGAAAGGCATAGCATGGAACTCCACAAAACAACTTACAATGTACATACATTTGTACATACAGACCTGACGAGAGGGTGAGAGAAAACAGGGGTAATCCCCAGTTATCGGGTTTTCTAAAAAGGCTCGTGCTTCATAGACTCCGAAATTAAAAATTGGAAAATTTTTAAAAAATACCTTGTAATTTCCTTATATCCCGTATGTTTTTTTTTTCATAAAAGTTGGGTCAGCCGTTGTTCTTGACAAATATAATATTACCTTCCAAAGAAGCATGTATTTTGTACCAAGACTTTTAGCAAGGTGAAATCTACTAACTTTGAGATATTCTGATCCAAGCTGGACATCTAGAAAGGTTCGAAAAGACAATTGGATTATTCAAAATATAATTTCTATAGCCTTCTCGGAAATCATTCTGAACATGGCTTAGCTTGAGTTTATGCTTGAGTGTTTTCTCCCTTATTAGCTTACTTAATTATTCTGGCATGGTTTTGTAAACCATAACCATACTACGCACAACATGAGTGGATGCGAAAAGCTCGGCTTTTGGCGCTATATGTTGTCATAGTTGACATTGATAAAACATCAGTTTTCAGTTCATTGTGGTAAAAGCATAACACTTGCCACAATGGCTGTTTATCTAACTCTTTATCGGTGCCCTGTGTGATTGCATTCCCTCTCTCATTATCCCTCCTTCTTCCTCCCTCCTTCTTCTTCCCTATAAATCTTCCTTGCAATCAACACAATGCTCTGCATTCATAGGGGTACACCCTGTTTCTTGAATGTATCAAGAACAATATGTAAAAAAATGCATGGATGTTGCTTATCGAGCGAAATATTAGGTCATATAAAAATTAACCGCTGTTTTTCTTTACAAGATGAAGTTGGGACTCACAAATCTATCATGTGGTTCATGTTCATTGTATCTGCTAGTGTCTGACAGCATGCGTGTCGATTTTGCTTCGGCTTTCATCCGCTGTTTCAGTAACTGACCGACCAGAACGAGGTGTATCCTTGATATCGAAATTTCAAGACAGGAATCGAGCAAATCACTCCTGAGTCCGGCGTTCACTTACAGCATCCTCACCGTAAACCGCAGAAATTTTTCGGTATGTTTTTGCAGCGATTTTACATTTTCTATAGTAATAAAGCATCACACAGCGTATTCCTTCAGATATTTCACTCATTTTCGAATCAACGTAACTTTCTACACATTAGTCTTCAAACAATATGTAGCCACCTTTCAAATATGTGTTCGTTTCACATAATCGGAGTAGTGTTACCAGATTTGTGGGTTCCAACATCATCTTGTAACGAAAAATCGCTGATAGTTTTTATATGATCCAATATATTTATAAGTACGATGTTGAATGCTTTCTAGAACCACTGGGTATTTATTTTACCTGCATGTACATAATATATTAACATTTTCCATGTACATAAATCTATGTTACGTAATTGTAAAAGAAAATTATCAATAAATATTTTTGTCAAGCCGCAAAAAAGTAATTGTTGCTGTTGTGCTGACGACGACTATGATGATGACGCCGATGACATACAGCATTCATTTGGTTTGATGATGACTATGTTGACTGATGTCGTTCTCAGCGCTCGACGTGATGCCCGGCATTGGTATAGTGGACTTGGTGTCAGACAGAAAGATGCGGTTGTAAATTGATAGTTATGGCAAGACTAAAAATAATTGCAGGATATTAGGCGCACAGGAAGAGACGAGAAACACTTTTGTGTGCATTTGTGTGAAAGTGTTTGCATGCATCTGCGAGTGTGTGACCTTTTGTGAAATACATATGTACAGTATACTTGTGGCTATATTGAGTCATGATGCTATTTATTGCCTTAGATCATATCAAAGTTCTTTTAAATTGTTGCCAACGGCTGTATGCAAGAGTAGAGAGATTTCTTTCTAAAAGTAGATTAATTCATGGTCAGCATAAATGCTAAAGATTATTTTAAGAATCTTTTAAGAACCTTTTAAGCTAATTTTTTATACCACTGCTTCCATTACAATTCAAATTTTCCTTAGATTTATTTCTTCAAAAAAAAAGTGTTTGTGGTTAGGGGAAATGCAAAAAAAAAAAAAAAAAAAATTAAATATCTGCCTAAAGTCTGGCAAAATCAAAGTAGATATTAACAAATCTGACCCAAAATCAGAGGTTGGTTATCGTTAATCTTTGGGCATTCAAATAGCAAAAGCTTTTAAATGTTGCGTAATTAATTTGCGATACAAAAATTGCGATTGAAGACAAAAAGTGAGGGGAAAAGAAAATGCGAAAACATTTGGTGGAAACAAATTCAAAAGAAAAGTAAATATGTAGTTCATAGACAAAACTTGATTTAAAAAGAAGCGCGATCACTAATACTCGTAATTAAGAGAATAAACAAAATTTTAAAGCTTCAACTCAAACTAAGTAGTGGCATTATGGCGATACCGATGATAAACTCGAATCTGCTGATGATCGTAATACTTACTAAAATGATCATAATTACTGCTCAGTGATCGTTGATGGGAATGATATTGAAATTGCCTATTTGAAGCGTTTAACTAATTTAAATAAATTAATGATAAATTTATGGTATAAATTAGTTGGTTTCGTTTCGCGCAGATTTTAAGCTATGCTTTTCACTACCTGCGTTGAAGATACACTTAAATAAATGTATGTACATACTCTAAACAAACATTTTCAATTCGTTTCATTTAATTATTTTCTCTCCAATTTAATTTTGTTGTCGTTGTTATTTATTTATTTACATATATCTTCCTCAGTTTGTTGATTCATAAAAATTGAGAAACAATATTTACTCAAAGTAAACGTATTGAAAAACAATTTAAACAATAATCGAACGTTGCGATCATACCAAAGTCTTTGAATTTGTTATATACTTATGCACTGTGGCAACATCAACTTTAAGATCTTCAGAGCTTCACCCAACTTAAGTCGAAAACTTCTCTCTCACGCACGACGCATGTGCGCGACAATCAACGACGTTTACGATGACATTTTGTAGATATTCAAAGCGTATTTAGTAGATATGGGCATTTTTTCTGCTTTTGAATTTTATGAAATCGTCTTCTTTTAACAGATCCTCATTTATACATAAGTACATAGTACCTATATGGTATATAGTATGTATACAAATTTTCACCTTCAATAACTTTTGGTGGCTGGTGTGCTGCTGTGGCGCAGCAGATTTCACGAGATCAAACTCAAACACAAACACAAACATTTTTGTTTTGTTTTTTGACTCTCATTTTAATTACATACACGCAAGTTGAATGTTGAGTTTTAAGGACGGACAATGAATATGTTGATTCAAAGACAATACCACTTGCGCTAGCCAGTGAGTTTCTTTCATGCACAAGAGCACACAGAGCGACACTTAAGCCATGAAACGACTTAAGATAGATAGATGCACTGCAGCCATGATGACGAAGTCGATGAGGATGGCGATGACTTCCACAACGAATAACGACGACAACGACGACAGCGATGACATTGCCCACCATTTACATTGTCCAGCAATTAGAGATCAATGAAGCGTATTTTCGTATTTTTATATTACATTGCGTTTGCATTTGTTTGCTGCTGCCTTTTATTCCCTTCCTCTTTATTATTATGCATTATCGTTTAAACGTCATCCGCGGGTTTTACGCTTACGGATCGGATGAGGCAGGCAAGCAAGCAGGCAGGCGATCAGCGCAATCGATCGATCGCTCACTCTCTAGCTATGTACATAGTATTAAACGTGCTGCTTGGACTTAGACTCTTGTTTGTACTGCCAACAACTACTGATCGCAAATGTTGATCTCTTGCACGCAGTACAATTTTTTTTTGATTGCTTGCTGTTCGCTGCTGCTGCTGCTGCTGCTGCTGTCCTCCTTGACGTTTGTCGTTAATTTATCGAAGACTTGGGAATAAATCCAATAAACAAATACCTAATAAAAGAAAAATACTATATATATACATAGTTTGTATGTATGTAAGTAATTATAAATAAGAAGACTTGATCGTTTTTAGCGTATTTTTGTTTTGTTTTATTGATTTCGATGCTGAAAGGAAGCGGGTGTTTACTCCCATGGAGTTTCGTTTGTTTTTCTTCTTTTCTTTTATTTTTTTTTTTCATTTCGTTGTCGCAGTTTAGCGTGTCGATTTTTTAATTAGTTGCATTTTGCAGTGATTTATGAAACTGCAAATTTCAAGTATTCTTCTTTTCTTCAAGGTATTTTCTTATTACTAACCCAGCGTAAATTTGCAAAGCTGATTGTAATATATTTTCATATACATACATACATACATACATTCATCGGTAACAAAGGTATTAAAATTGCTGTGCATATGTTTCCATCAATATGTAAGGGAGGGAATAAGTTTAAGATTGACGTTGTATTTGTATTTATATTTAATTCTTAAAAACCTTCAGAGAAAGTTTTTGAGCTAAGCAATATAAATATATTTTATACCTAATATTTTCTTTCATTTTACTTACTTACTTACTTTTAATGGCACAACAGCCCATGGAGGGCCTAGGCCGAGCATTTCGCATCCACTCATGTTGTGCGTGTTATATTTGTACAAGAATGGAAGGGACCTACAGTTTAATGCCGAATCCGAACGGCGAAGTGAAAAGCTGTTCATTTCAATTTTTACACTTACAGGTTTGCCATTGCCTGCCAAGAGGTGGTGCCGTGTTGAATAATTATTTTTTCTACTTTTTGATTTTGCCTGTGCCGAGATTCGAACCTCGGACACTCTGCGTAGCAGTCCAACGCACTACCACTACACCACACCGACCACTTTCATTTTACTAAACTTTATTAATTCGACCATAAAATACTAGAATTTTGTTTGAGGATCATTCATATTTTTCAGCATTCTCAAAGAAAGATGAATATTCGATGGCATGTCCTTAATTTTTATTTACAGCAGTTTCAACAAGAAAGCAATCGGCTTAAGTCACTAAAAAAATTAAGGTATCCTGAAAAAAAAAGTCCACAGCATCTTGAAATGATTAATTATTCTTTGCGCAAATATATTAATATCGCGTCCAGCCGCCACCATTCTTTGTAATTTCATCATTTCGTAAGAGCTGATCATAGTCTTCCCTTCTCCTTCCATGGTCCGGTCTATAGGTCATGTCGTGGAAAAAACGCTGACGAAGGGATTATTTGAAGATAGAATAGCATTTAAGGCTATTTATGCCAGTTAAAAATTGTTGAAATAAAGGGTGATTTTTTTGATACTTAGTTTTTGACGTTAATATTTCGGATGCGTGAACTCATGATTTTTGACATGTGTCAAAGTAAAAAATGCTCAGTTTCGTTTGCCATTTCATTATGAATAGACTTATGTCTGAACAACAGTTGCAAATAATTGTTATTTATTATTAAAATTCTTGCTCTGTGAAAAACGTGTGTATCGCAAATTTGTCTTCAACGACGAGGCTCACTTTTTGCTCAGTGGATACGTGAAAAAGCAGAATTGCCGAATTTGGAGTGAAGACCAGTCAGACGCAATTCAGCAGCTACAAATGCATCCCGAAAAATACACTGTTTGGTGCGGTTTATGAGAAGGCGGCATCATTGGGCCGTACTTCTTCAAAGACGATGAAGGCCGCAACGTTACGATCAGTGGAGATAGGTACCGTTCGATGATAACACTCTTTTTTTTGCCGAAAATGCAATAAATGGACTTGGCCGACATGTGTTTCCAACAGAACGGTGCCACATGCCACACTGCACGCGAAACCATGCATCAATTTAGAGGCGAATTCGGTGAGCAGTTAATCTAACGACCCCGTTAGACTATTTTTTGTGGAGCTATGTTAAATTTCTTGTCTATAGGGACAAGCCAAACACGATTCCTGTTTTGGAAGCCAACATTGAATACGTCATTGGTGAGATTCCGGCCGAAATGTGTGAAAAAGTGTGCCAAAATTGGACCATCAGAATGTACCACTTAAAGCGTAGTCGCGGGCAACAATTAAGTGAAATTAACTTTTCAAAAGTAAATGGCAGGAATTAATTTATCGATCAAAATAAAAATTTCATTCACTTTTGTAAAATTTCTGAGGTTTTTTTGATTTTGAAAAACCAAGCTCATAAAAAATCACCTTTTAATATGAAAAAAAAGCGCAAGGCGATATCCTTGCCAGATATCAAATCCGAGATCCCTGAGATCATAGACTAGCATGCTGCTTACAAACCACCGAGAAGTCAACTTTTCCTGGTAAATTTTTACTCTTTGGGGTTTACACCCTGTGTGTATCAATGTATCAATAAAAAAAAAAACCTTAAACATGAAAACTTTCACTCTGCTGTTTTTTCTCAGAATGTTTGACCCATTCGATCTCTGTTCTCCCTTTATTTCCATTGCCTGTCGCTATGGTGGGTTTCCCCTCTCTTATTTCTTATTCTCTTAGACCTCATTTTTTGTTTACTTCCAGTACTTTACTTTCTTCCATCTTATCAATATCCGTCTTCATCTCTCTCTCTGGGCTTTCCTTTCTTATCCACTTTCTCCCCTCTCCCTTCTTCCCACTTTACACCCCTATTTCGCGTGTCCTTATCTCTTCATCTCATGGTAGGGAATACTAATCCATTTTCTCCCCTCTCTCTTTACACCTCTATCCCTCCTATGCATTTTCCCACTTCAATCACTCTTCTTAGCTTCTGTTGTCTAGCCACTCACTCATACTTCTTTTCTTTCAAAAACTTGGTCCTCTTTCATCTCACGCATATCTTTCACTTTTTCTCCTTCCAATTCTTGCTCTATTTTCGTTCCTCCTCTTTTATATTCATTTCTGTTTTTAGTTTGCATCCACTTTTCCTAATATCTGCTCCTTGCTTTATACTGTTAGTTCTCTCTCATCGCCTTTCTCGTGCGCTTATCATGCCAATTCTCTCTTTCTCTCTGCTATACCGACCGTTTCTCTCTCACCTAACCGTTTTTGTCTTCTCACCTTTCTTCACCATTTCTGTTTCTATCGCTTTCATATAACTTATTTATACAATTAGCTTATACGCTGACAACAACAAATCTTTAATAGCAAGTTTAAGCCAAACCACTAATCAACACGTCATTAATCCAGATGTTTTCAAATAGGGACAATCTACAAATCTCTTTTCACCCATCAAAGTTTTTATGCTGACATTTTATGTCATAAAATCTCCTTTTAATATTTGTGCGCGCTCAAACAAAATCAGCAATAATCTTAATTGCGTTTTTATCACAAAATTTTTAATACCTCCATAATTGAAAATATAAAAGCAAAAAAAAAAAAAAACACAAAAAAATAATAAAATAAACCAGAAACGTAAGCAGTTTACCGTTTTCCCATATTAGATGGAGACCAAGCAGCCAAAGGAACCATCTAAATCTGGCGAGATCGTTAAAGTTAACTACTAACAAATTTCCACGCACTATATGCGAAGTGCAAAAAACTATGCGATTTATTAATTAGATCAGTGGCACACAATTGCGGCTGGCGCGGCTCATAAATGCGCAAGAGATAATAATAATTGCCATATGAGCAACAGCAACAGCAACAGTACAACCAGCGGCAGCGACAGCAGCACCAGCCGCAACAGCCGCAGCAGCAACAGCCCATTCTTCTTAGCCCGCATTACATATTTATGGTGCACACTTGCACCTAACTGATGCCGGTGCGTTGATCGTCTTTAAATGGTAAAAATATTCCCACTCACGTAAAAGATGACGACCACAACCAAAACAAAGAGAACATAGCACAACACAACACAACACAACACAACACATGAAACGATTGATCTTTCTAACAACCGCAACGAATATAAATGGATGTTGTCTCCAAACTCTCTGGCTACCTGCGGCTGATCGTGCTGTCGTTGCTGTTGTTGTTGTGGTTACTGCTGCAATTTTATATCACTGGAATAGTTACTACGCATGCGCCAATTGACTGCGATCGCGCCGCACACTCTTAACAAGCGTCTGGATCTGTGAAAGGTGGCGTTAGATGCCGCACCAATTCTACAATCAGTAACAACAACACAGCAAACAAACTAAATATGTAGTATGTAAGTATACGAGTGTAAGTACATTGCAAAATACTCCTCGTACATATGTAGCTGCAATAGTTTTAGAGCAGCACAGAGCACAGCAGTGCTGGTTGGAGAAGAATGAATTACTCGTACTCGGTGCTTGCAGCAACGAAAGTGTAGCATGTGGTTGCCCTCGTTGGTCGGTTTTGGTCGGCATAAACGCATACCTAATTGAGATATTCTATATGATTTGCACTGTTGCAAGTAACTATCTGAGCGTATGTGCGTAGTGCTGACTGGACTGTTTGCGGTATCATAAATGGTTAAAAGGATTGGTCCGATCGATGAGACTCAACGGATTATGATCGTCGAATACGGAGTGTCAGATTGCGTTGGAGTGTGGAGGGCCTGCATTGAATGTTTTTTTTTTTCTTAATATAGGTACATATGTATGTATTTGTTGCACCTTCTCGTCATTTGTAATTCAATTGTGTGTGTGTGTGTGTGTGAGTGTCTGTGTCTGTGTCCACTAGCGGCAATTGGTGTCACCAATTGTTGCTGAGACCTCATGCCGGTTGCCGTATTGCGTTTTTCTTTTCTCTAACAATGTATTAACATTTTCTTACACAACTTTTCACTGTTGGAATCGATCAACTCTTGTGTGAAAAATGCTAGTTATAGAGTGAGAAAATTTCAAAAAGAGATTAATAATGCTTACAAAAATGTCTTTGTCCAATCGAGCAATACTCCCTGTGGATAAAGTTGAGCGTACCTTTCTAATAGTTTATGGTATGTCAGTGTGTGTTATAACTGATGACAATTTTACCCTTATTTTTGTCGCTTTCTCATATCAAAATAAAATAGAATGATATCCACGTCAATTCTATCCAGTTCTAATTTATTTCAAAGTTCAAATTATTCACCAAACATAAGCACGCACTAATGAAAAACTAACTCTGCTATGAAATAAAATCATTAAAATTTTAGGGCCTTTCATTTGTGTCACATAAAAGCCAAATAATTCGCATCCATATTCAATTGCCGCTGCTTTGGTGAAGCTCCTCAAGTAAGTACCATATAAAACACAGCAGCGACAACAACAGCGACAACAACATTACATTGACCATATCATTTCACAACGACGACATTTACCCTCCGGGTAATCTGTCAATTTCAAGTAAACATCTATTGACTTTGTTTCTGCGGACAGTCTAAAAGACAATTTCACACTCACTCATTCACACACACACACACACACACACACTAACGCCAATCGCATCCAATTCAAGACACCAACCACTAAGTCCCAAAGACTCTAACTCTAAAGCCTTAAGAGATGCACACTATGCGATAATACACGCTATGCGTAAAAATGGTGACGATGAATCGACGTAAGTATGAGTGTGTGTGTGTGTGTGTGTGTGTGTGTACGGAACAATCGATGAACTCATCGCCAAAAGCGGTGCTCAAATTGAAATGTTTGACTATATTTGGTTTAGATAAATTGACCACATTAACAAGTCAAAATGAGTTGAAAGCACCACAAAAAAAACAAAGCAGTAGAAGAAGAAGGAGAAGGAGAAGGAGAAGAAATCCTTTTTCGGTGAAGAGCATAGATTAGTAGAAGAAGTAGCTCAGAAGCTTATGAGAAGATAGATGCGGGCATTGGATTTAGGTTAAGACATTTGGCAGATGATGATCTTTCGAGCTTGTAGTAAAAAGTAGAGGCTATAGATTTTTGTCATTAAAATATGTTGTATTTGGATTAAGGCGTGTGAAGAAATACGTGTAAGGCATTGATGGCATTGATTAGTAGCAACTGGTTTTTATGGGTACCATAGTAAGAATATCAGTTATTCTGGCTTTCATTGAAAGTCATTGAAAGGAGTTAAAAAGGAAAATATTTCTATTTGTGTTTACGAGTCATGGGGGCGGTTGAATAATTTTCGCGACCCGACTTTTTAGAAAAGCTCGTACTTCAGGGCCACTGAAAATTCTTTATGCATGCGTACTTTAGAAAAATTAATATTTTTTTTTTAAATTTGGGCAGCTGTAGTCCCTGAGGCATGTGAATTTACAATTTCTATATCAATCAAGTAAACATTGTTATTTTATTTGTTATTTTACCTACAGATGAATAGTAAAATTACATATTTTTTGTTAATATCCAAACTTAAGAGGAATTTATAATTTTATGTTATTCAAATGCCAGAACATAAGTATTTAAATAATAAACAGTGAAAACTTTTTTGAAAAGTTAATAAATCTAGTTTTTTTACCAAATTTATGAAGAGTTTTCAAATCTGAAAAATCGGCTTCTGAAAAATCTTACAGATGTACTGAAAATGTGTTCAAATCAGAGCTGGGTAGAAAATCATTATTCGTTAATTAACGATTTTTAATTTTTGTGCTTAACGCTTAACTTTCACGTTTATTGTGGAAAGAGTTAACTATTATATAACGATAAGCTACCGTTAAATTTGTTCGTTAAATCAATTCCGTTAACTAAATACAACTAAGAATGTCTGCTAGCTGCTGCCTTCGACCACAAGTTTCGACTCATGTGGTTAGAGAAGCACAACATCGCCAAGATCGATAAGGTAAAGAAAATTGTAGTGCGTGTAGTCAAAGAAACCATGATTTTGATGAGGAACGAGGGCGATATTTCAATCAGCAAATAACGAGGATGCTCTTTTCATCACTTTTTCAGTGATGCCAGCCAGCCAAAAAGAAATCAAGAAGAACAACAGGCCACTTAGAGTCGTCATCCACGATTTAGTTGATGACGGGCTGAGGAGAACCTGCACAGAATTGTTGGTGACAGATGCTGCCTTTTCGAGCGATAAAGTGTTGGTCGTGGTAGTGCGTTGAACTGTTACACAGAGTGTCCGAGGTTCGAATAACGACACAGGCAAAATCAAAATGTAGAAAAAAATTACTTTTTTACACCGGACCGACCACCTCTTGGCACTTGGCAGGCAATGGCAAACCTAGAATTGCCTATGAAAAGCTTGTCACTTCGCCGTTCGGATTTGACATAAAACTTTATTGCACGGGTGGATACGAAAAGCTCGGCTTAGGCCCTCCATGGGCTGTTGTGCCATTGAAAGAAGAAGAAACAAGAAGTGTTGGTGATCGTGTTTATAAAATGCAACACAGGGTGTAATTTTTTAAACTGAAACTTTCTATTACCTCGAGATACGAAAATTGTCCATAATCATAACTTAATCATTCCGCGGGGAAAATATATTAGTCCTAAAATTAGACATCCTTTCTTGTAGGTAAGCTAAATGTAGAAACAAACAACTTCTTTACACCGGATCACCTCTTGGCACTTGGTAGGCAATGGCAAACCTAGGGGTGTAGCTTTGAAAACTAAAAATATGAACCCTTTTTTTTCTTGTAGATTCGGATTTTCCGGCTAAATATATGTTGGATTTTTGTAACACTCAGGGTGTACATATTAATTTTTGTATTTGTCTGTGCCTGAAACATTTTTTTCAATTCATAATAGATGGCACTGTAATCGACGAAATTCCTTCTAAGTGAGGCGGGGGGTAACTTTGATATCATAAATATGAATCCCTATTGTTATTGCATAACTTACTTACTTTTAGTTGCACAACAGACCATGGAGGGCCTAGGCCGAGCTTTTCGCATCCACTCATGTTGTGAGTGTTATATTTGTACATGAATGGAAGGAATAACTTACTTAAACAATACGTAAAATTCTTCTGTAATATTTTTTTTTAATTCATGATAGAAGTCACTGAAATCAATTCATGTTCAAAATACACCCTGTATTGATGTAACACATTTGTTTAAATATTTGTATTTCCAACAGACAAAGTTTGTGTTAACGGTTAACGTTACCTTCCCTTATATTGTTTTTCGGTATTAACGGAATTAACGTTAACGAAGTTTACTTTCTGGTTAACGGTGTTCCGACTAAGATAATCTCATGAATAAAAGATGCACAGTTTTGGTTAAAATGTATAAAGCTTTATGTGTAAATACATTTAAAAAAAAGACGGTCTGTAACTTGATGACTTGATGAACAGGTTCTTTCATCGTTAAGATTCAGGATCTGAATGTCACCTACGATAAGCGTTTGTTCATTATGCGTTGAAATAAATTTTAAATGACATCGTCCCGGGATCTTCTTCTTCTTTTAATGGCAGAACAGCTCATGGAGGGCCTAGGTTGAGCTTTCCACTCATGTTGTGCGTGTTATATTTCGGACTAGAAATCTAGTCTATTCAAGGAATATTATGAGGTATTTATGTATTTATGTTTTGTCTCCAATTCCAGTTTCTGAAGTGATAAATGCTGAATATATGTAAGCATCTAAGAACGCACTGTTTTTCTCAGTGTAATTTTAAAATTTTCGCGCATATTTTTTTAGCGCTTAACTATTTTTGGTTGGTGTAAATGATCTTGTGAAAAGCGCCACTCCTAAAATAGGCAAGTGGTAAGCGCCAAGAGAAGTTACACACACACATACACACACTCATGCACATAGGCATACATATGGTACAAACATATTATACTATGTATGTAGAGTGCAGCCAAGCAGCCGTAGCAACAATAACCAAACCATCCATTGGTGACAGCAATACTTAGCAAGCAACAGTAACAAAAGTAACAGCAACATGAATGAATGTGTATTACTCGTACAACATGAAATGGTAACAAGCACAATACATACAGCGATGATGGTGATGACGACGACGACGATGATGACGACAATGACGACAATATTGTTTAAGGTGGCAAGACAGGTACGGAAGCAAAAACAGCAACAACAAGCAAGTGGGAGCTACTGCTGCACAGAACCAAAAATGGGCATCCCAATGTATAGGCGTGTGTTTGTGTGTGGTGTGTTTGTGTGTTCATGCGTGCTTGTGGAATTCACAATTATTCGTTAATTCGTGCATGCACTTGTATGTGTGACATTTCAGCCACAAAAAAACGTCACATCACACGATGATTTTTTTGGTAGGACAAGCAATTATATGTTTGAAATTGGAGCAAGCAACAAGCTGCTTGCACTAACAAACACAAATAGGCGGAGGCGGAGTTCGAGGAGAACCGAGCGAAGAGCGATCTGCGTTCGCATAATTGCTAATATGTAATGGGTAACTACAAGTACGAACAGTGCAGCACTTGTGTGTTGTACACATTTCATAATGATTGCTGTTGGTTGTTGGCTGGTGTTTGTGTGTGTGTGTGTGCATCAACCAGCGAGCGAACCCAACCAGCAAACTGAACTCACCAAATGGTGGGAATTTCAATGGATATCAAGGTTTTCACAATCGCACACGAGAGCAGCTAACTGTGCATACGACCGACTGTATGGCAAGCGAACGTTTTAACTTTGCCGATTATCCTGGTGGCCGTGTAGTACTAAAAAGGAATTTGTTGCCAGCTTAAATTAGCGCAATTTCATACAGAAACGACAACAACGACACCAAAAACAACAACAACAACATCATCAGTTATGTGACCAGAAGAAACAACAGAAACATTTAACTGCTGCGTTCACTGCATTGGCGTCTCTTAGTTATTCCCCACTTGACTTATACACTCACTTGTACACATATTTATGTATGTACTCGTATTTACTATCAAAAGAGAGAAAGATTCTCTCTCCCGTAATGCTTAAGAAAAATTCACCGATAACACACACACATACATACTCTTACATGCTCGTACACACAGTGTACATACGAGTAAGTGCAATTACAAATGGTTGAAACTCTTTCAAGCACTTGTACGCTTTTTTGTTAGTACAAGTTGTAGGTATTGTGTGTACGCTCATCCTCATCCAGAATTTACCATATGCATCCATCCATACATCCATCTATAGTGTATTCATCCATCCAAGCATCAATCCATCCATCCATCCATACTCAAACATTCGTGGAGCACATTCGAGAGCTTTGTCTTTGGTGGCAGGCAACTAAATAATGATTATTTCATATTTACTTATTGTGTGGAACTGTGTTATTTGCACGATTAAATTGATTACTGATCAACAACAACAACAACAACAACAATAACAAAACAACATCCATGCTTGTTTTTATGTCTGCGTTGTTAATCATCCTCCAACGTTATAGGGTAGTATTGTTTAATTTTTTGGATTTACTAAATATTGCACCATAAAAATCGAAACCCATTCGTGTGTCAAAGCTTAATGGGCTCTAAATTCTATAAAATTGAGAAGCATTCTTTCCCGGATCTGCAAATAAGTAATATCAAACAGCATTTAAATTCAATAAGAAATACATTAACTTCACAGTGCCGATAACGATTTTGGCTGCTTAGCCATGATCTCTAAAGGAGTCAGTAAAGCAACGTTTTCGAATTCCAAATCAGAACGTGGTTAATAAACGAAAACCTAATTTTCAGATTCACAAAAAAGAAAAAAATGTATTTACAGATCTTGAAAATGTTTGGTCGTCCATGTCAACCCTATTTCTCTATTCCATGGTGATATATGTATATACTTCTTTCTTTTAATAGTGCAACAGCCCATGGAGGACCTTGGCCGAGCTTTTCGCATCCAATCATGTTGTGCATGTTATATTTCTACATGAATGGAAGGGACCTACAGTTTTACGCCGAATCCGAAAGGCGAAGTGAAAAGCTTTTCTAGGCAATTTTTACTCTTGCAGGTTTGCCATTGTTTGCCAAGAGAAAATTATTTTTTTTTTTTCTTTTTCGATTTTCCCTTTGCCGAGATTTGTAGTTTTGGAGAACACACGAACTGGCGGCATCAGCTTGCGCATCTCAGGAGAACTTTTACCGTGAAAGTAACGGTAAAACAGAGAGACGCAAGCCACTTTGTTCGACGACGTTCCAAAGAGTCAATAGAACTGGAAACTCTACTGTCTTCTATTAGCTCTATCGCTCGATGTTGGATACGGTCCAGCAGCTTCAGTTGCGTTCGTAAAGCTCCAGGTTCGAATTAAACTTCAATTTAGGACGTCTATAGGTGGTGTAGATCATGCGGAGATCAGTCGGAGTGAAATATTTTGTACACTGCCTAAGAAAGCCGAGGAAGACACTTGGCTGCTTCGTTCGACACGTCAGAAATGTATTTATTCCAATGAACATCACATTGGATGGAAATACCAAGAACATCAAGAGTCGCCGTCTCCGCAATACCTACCCCACTCATATCTAGGGGGTTAACGGGAGGCTGGGAAACACTTTTGTGAAATAACAGACAACATTGGGTCTCACGCGCATTGAACTCAACTCTATTCGTGAGACCCCACTCGAAGATTGACTGGAGATCTTTATTGATAATGATTGTGTCTTGTCGCTGTGGCGTAGTGGTAGTGCGTTGGACTACTACGCAGAGTGTCCGGGGTTCGAATCTCGGCACAGGCAAAATCAAAAAGTAGAAAAAAAATAATTAATCTACACGGCACCACCTCTTGGCAGGCAATGGTAAACCTGCAGGAGTAAAAATTGCAATGAACAGCTTTTCACTTCGCCGTTCGGATTCGGCATTAAACTTTAGGTCCCTTCCATTCATGTACAAATATCACACGCACAACATAAGTGGATGCAAAAAGCTCGGCCTAGGCCCTCCATGGGCTGTTGTGCCATTAAAAGTAAAGTAAGTAAAAGATTGTGTCTTGTCGGATGTTTCTTGTCAGAGACTTCCTTAAAATTCGGCTAAGCCAAAATCTAGACAACACATAATTCAGACAAGGCAAGAAAAACACTTTACTTTTTTTTTTTTTTAATATCTAAGTTTTGCCATAAAATCGCTCTATTCTTATAAATTATTTAATTTTCTTCGTCATTCATAACGAATCTCACTCTCCAACGAGGTTAGGGGGTTTTGAATAATCATAAAGCAGATCTAATAAAAAAGGATCATCATTAACCGGCAATGGAACGATATTGATATTGACTTGTCGACTTTTGCTTATGAATGTTCTGCAAAAACTGAACACCGAACTCGGAATTCGAACGAACTACTCAAAATCGAACTATGAAGATTGCGATGAACTCAAGTTGTGGAGTTTAATGATGGTCGGCCTACTGGGACCGAGTATAGAATTCCACATAATCAAACACGGGATGGAAAGCTTCATACAAAAAAAAAAAATAAATAAAAATCCAACCGTATTCGTTTGTTTGACTAAGTAGAACTTGGTGTTCCTAAATTGTGAATGTTGGAAACATCCAGTTCGGAGCGGGAACAGTGCAAGATCATATTTTTTTGGTTTGTTTCGGGTATCTACATATTTACCTAGTTAGAATTGCCAGTAGATATTCCTGCCTTGCCTACCTACGTTCATCTGAAGTTTCCGATCGATCGTGTATGGTGAAAAGACCCCATTTGGATGCATTGTAAGCTCGGAAAATGAAACTACATTTGATTATTGTACCTTATTTCATATAAATTATGGAATACACAAACAGGTTTGAGCAGCAATGCAGCAACCATCGCTGTCAGAATGTCAAAAAAAAAAATAAAAAACACCAGCACCAGCATCAGCACCAGGAGCAGCAGCAGCAGCTTCTACTACTACAACTACTGCAGCAGTTAAGTTCACGCTTCGCAAGCAGCACGAAATAAATTTCATTGAGTTGCTGCTTGATGCTGGTGATGTTTATGCTGCAGTCGGTGCTTGACTGATGTTTCGTTTTTTGTTTTTCTTTTTTTGTAGACATATATCTCCTTTTAAATGCTGCTGCTGCTGCTGGTGCTGGTGCTGGTGCTGGTGCTGGTGCTGGTGCTGCATACTTGCATGCTGCATCATCTGTTGCTGTTGCATAAATATCTTGCAACGTGTTTTTTTTTTCGGGGATAAATAAACGGACATGGTCATCCTCGATCTGTGTTTTTGGTTTTGTGCGTGTCACGTACAGGCAATTCGCATGTTTCAAAATGCTGAACATTCTGATGTTGTTGCTGATGACGAGAATGCTGTTGCATACATATGTATGATATGTACACACTCGTATCACATGCACCATAGTATGGAAGTACGTTTGTATGCAAGTGTTTGATGTCGGTGCTATTCGTTGACTTACAAACAAATATTCTTTGCTTTATTATTTTTAATGTGCTTTACAATGTCCGAATTGTAGTTTGTAGTATTATGTATTATAATGATAAAAGTAATAATCAAAAGCTTACATTGTTGTGTACTTTCCCATTTAACTCAATTTCATTTAAGACATTCTTGTATAATTTATATAAGTTTTTGTCAGTAACTGTTTTCTGTGGTTAATGGAAGATCGTAAGCGTGTAATACAAAGTTGCAATCGTTCTTCGATCAAAAATTAAGCGGCAAAATGTTTGCTTTTAGTCAAACGGAGGCACAATGGTAAATGCAATTGGTTGTGAATGGTTCAGTCATTACCCTGAATAATAAACCCTAAGGTAAGCGTTTTTCGTATTCCAAATCAATTCTTCCAGTTCATCCAATTCTTCCAAGAACTGCCTATAGTCTGACAATAAATAAAATTCTAAGCTCCTCTTAATTTAATAGCAGTATTTTGAAGTAAGGGAGACATTAAAAACCAAACAAACGTTCCAATTTCACTCAAATCAAATTCAGTTTATTAAGCATTTTGCAAACTAACAAAAAAATTGATTGATTTAGCGGAAATTTTGTTAGCGGTTGCAAAATTGTTTAACATTTTTCGTAACGTTCTTAGTTAAGGCGCTGTGGCGCAGTGGTAGTGCGTTGGACTGCTACGTAGAGTGTCCGGGATTCAAATCTCGTCACAGGCAAAATCAAAAAGTAGAAAAAATAATTTTTCAACACGGCACCACCTCTTGGCTCTTGGCAGGCAATGGCAAACCTAGGATTGCCTATGAAAAGCTTTTCACTTCGCCGTTCGTATTTGGCGTTAAACTGTAAGTCCCTTCCATTCATGTACAAATATAACACGCACAACATGAGTGGATGCGAAAAGCTCGGCCTAGGCCCTCCATTAGCTGTTGTGCCATTAAAAGTAAGTAGTAAGTAAAGTAAGTCTTAGTTAGAAACTGGACACTATATTCGGTGACTTGATTCATTAGGCTTGATTCCATCGATTTCGGAGTTCTACATCATTTTTGCAAACTTTCTTGGTTTTTCTTAGGGTTTGCTTCATTATGGCCCAATATTTCAATAGGCTGAAGTTCCGGGCAGTTGGGAAGATTTGCCTCTTTTGGGACCACTGTGACATTATTTCTTCTATACCATTCCACAGTTGAACTGGAGTAATGACTTGTGGCTAGGTCTGGCAACAACACAAAACGGCTCCTTCTCCTTTTGGTAGAAAGCGTTTTTGCAGGCATTCTTCTATATGAATTCTACAGTTTATTTGTTCCAGTCGTAGTGAACGCTTAGCTTTGCCAAACCAATGAGCGTTTTAGAAATTTTGTATATTTTACTTCAGAGTATTTTCTGGATATTGCATCCCTATTATTTGTTGTGAAATAGGCATTCCCAGGCAACTGGTTGAAGTCCGCCTCACAGTAGGTCTCATTAGCGAGAATCACGCAATCGAATTCGGTTAGGAAATTGTCATACAGCTTTCGTGCACTCGTCTACGCTGTTTTTTCCTTTGCTTCCGATGGGTCACGTACTTTCTGCTGTTTGTAGGTCCTTAATCATTGACTTCGTTTATATCGCATTGCAGTAGATTGCGATGTACCAGCTGTAGCTACCACATCTCGATCCCGATATGAACTAACAACCTTTTTCAGCACTTCTGAGTTATTTGGAGCCTTTTCTCTGCCTGACCCTTCGGTTCTGCAGGTGAGTTTCCCGCGTTGTAGTTGTTTATGAGGTTATAAGCCGTCGTTGAACTCGCTGTGCTTTCCCTTGCAATGCTTAGTCTAGACTTTGTCTTATCAGTCCTAACTCTTGACAAATGTAACAATTCTAATAATTTTCTGGTGCACCCCTATGAATGATTCATTTTGGAATGATTTATTTGATGTATGTTTGTATCTATGAAGTAGCTACTTGCTCTAAAGTTGCATTCACTTCCGATTCAAGTGTTGGTTGCACCACAGAATGTTCTATATCAAAATTAACTAAACAACAGCAACATATTTTTATAGAACATTTTCAAATTAATGTAAATTACATCAAATAAAAGTTTTATTCTTTCTCCACATTTTGATGACTTGTTTGTTGTCTGATCGTTTCTTTTTGTTAGTCAATATTTGCATCATAAGTATTGACTTGTACTTCAAAGATGCGAGTAAGTCATGCCTGAAGATCATTGATCTTGTGTAAAGAAAAACAACAAAAAACAACAACAAAAAAAGTTAAAGGGAATCATAAAATTAACTTACAAAAAAAAAAAAAAAATCAAAATCAACGAAGAAAATGCAATAAAAAAACGAACAACAAAAAAAAAAAAACGAAAACAACGACGACAAGCATCATCAACATAAAATCATTGCAAACATTGTTAAAACGCATTTCATTAACCTGTGCCAAACACACAGGCACACAGGATTCAGCCAGCCAGTCAGTCAGTCTGTCAGTGAGTGAGTGAGTGAGTGGCTGAGTGAGTGACTGAGTGAGTATGAGGGGGCTAGAAGGACCCAAGAAGCACACAGGAGTAGAAAGAACCTGCTTGTGTGTGTTTATGATGGACCTGAGCACAGTATGGCCAAATTAAAATATTTGACTTTACAGATACATTCATATACATACATATATATATATGTATACATATAACACCTCTACATAGATTCACGTCATTTCCGAAAGTCTCACAACTAAAACTAAAAAAAAAAAGGGAAAAAGAGTATCTCACGTGTAATTTTTAGCAACTTGGAGTGTTTGAGGGGCTCTCATCTGTGCGACTTTTACTTCGCTGGTTGTTGTTGTTGTTGTTGTCGTTGTTGCGCTTCTCAATGCTTTTGTAGCAAGTTGATGTGTCTTCAAATTGGTTCTTGAGATATGATGTGGATTTGTATGTGCGTGTGTGTATGAATGTGTTGGTGTGTTTATGTGTATGTGTGTATGTGTGTGTGTGTGTGTGTGTGTGTTTGCATTTGATGCAACAGCAGGCATGGTTGGTTTGGTATGTCATGGGCAGCCCAGACGTGCCCATTTGTTGTGCGCATTTCAATGCGCGTTCTCCACTGCACTACACTGAAAAAGAAGCAGAAGAAGTAGAAGCGAAAAAAAAGAAGCAGAAATTAAGTGAGTTCGTTCGCAATCAAGCTGTGATCAAAAACAACAACAACACCAACAACACCAACAACCATGAAGCACACAAATCGTATTGTTGCATTTTACTTCTTTATTTTGCTTTGGCAAATTTTCTGGTTGGTGTTGTTGTTGCCTCATTCTCTATTTGACGCGAAACTTCGGTCTTCTTCTTGTTTAGTTGCGTCTGCGTGTGTGCACTATAGGTGGTCATTATCGCCAGGCTTATTCGTATACATGGACATATTCAGGGATGTACCTACATATCTATCTATCTGTGCATCTACGTGTGAGCTTGGCTTTTCTGAGTTAGCACAGTTCAAGTAAGAAACTGGCGTTTCTTTGAATACCTCACATCGGTGACGCCGATTTACGATATACCTCGATTGCAAGAAGTTTTATTTTTTATATAGTTTTATTAAGGCATTGCTTCCGGGTGTAAAAACATTGAACGCACAATATGAATGGATGTGACAGAAGTCGATCTAAACCATAATAATAGCAGAAGTAGTCCAACAACTGGGGCATTTCCATCTGGTTCTTATAAAGGTGAATTAAAATAAATGGTTGATACGGGTAACGACGTTTCGGTGACGGTTAGGGTTACAGAAACGGTATTGAGAATGAGAATGAATCGGTAACAAACCGGTAAGGAACCGGTAACGATAACAATAAGGGTAACGGTTTCAATTACTTCAGCAAATTCCTTATCTTTAACCCTTATATGTCCGCCAAGTTATCAAAGAACCTTGCACCCATTGCGACGCGGAGTTGTTGTTTCTGCAACAAAGCAGATTTTGGATACAATCGGCACTAATCGTTGAACTCTAGTTGCCACATTTGCATTCACTGGCACAGTGTCTCTCGATCACTTCAGTCACTAAGCTCATAACTGAGACTAATACAAATTACAGTTTGCAGAACTAACTATTAAACGCAGTACATACTTAGACCTTTACTCCTTCATCAATCAATTTTACATTTACAATTTTACTTACAATTCAATTTAAGTAGATAGACTTTCCAGCCAAAAAATGTATGTTAAATGTATGACCCCCAATTGTATTCTAACAAAATTCCCTTTGCCAAAAATCGCAAAACATAACCGACCTGTTTTATTAATAGCCTGCCCGCCTGCCCGCCTGACCTGAGAATAGTAAGAAATAAGAATTAGTTTTTGCATTTCGTATACATAGGATTTGATGGGCATGTTCCAAAAGTCGAAGTTGCTGAACAATTTGGGAGGTGTTCTTACAGGATTACGAAACCGATGGAATTTGTTTCCACGCCGGTCAGTTAAGACCTTAACTAATATGATGCCGATGTAAATGTATCCCGTCCGGCGGTATTTAAGCCATGCATGAACGCTTTGGGCACTTTGCTAAATGGAGGCAATAATTCATAGGGAATGATAAATAAATATCCAAATTCCGAACAGGAATGGCTTAATTTAGCAGCCGAACGATTTGAAGGAAACTTTGGAGCTACAGGTGGAGCCACTAAAACAAATTAAAAACTCTAATTTGCTAGTAGTTGTTTTAGATGGATCCGTGAAGGTTAAAATTTATATTTCACATATAAAGGTTGTTTGTTTTAGAAGTATGGTTTTCAATCTGGCAATACTTTTTTCGGAGTTAGTCTTTTTGACAGCTGTCACTTGATTTATGCTCAGTTTGGTTTGCCATTTGCCATAATGAATAGACTTACTCCTGAACAACGTTTGCAAATCGTGCAAATTTATTACCAAAATAATGGTTCGGTTCGCGCGACAATTCGCGCGCTGCGTCCAATATTCGGTCGACATAATCGCCCGGCAGAGTCGGTAATTCGAGCAACCATGGATCGGTTTCGCACCACGTTTACTCTGGTGGATAATGCGCATCCTCAGAGACGCCGTATAGTGCGCACCGAAGACCCGAATGAGTCCATCCGCCATCGCTGTGCCCATCCACTTTATGGAAGATTTTGCGGAAGGGATCTTGGTTTGCGATCTTACAAAATCCAACTCGTGCAAGAATTGAAGCCGAACGACCATCAAGCGCGTCGCACGTTCGGTGAATGGGCCCATCGATCCCGATTTTCACAACAAAATTTTGTTCAACGATGAAGCTCACTTTTGGTTGAATGGGTACGTTAATAAGCAAAATGGTCGCATTTGGAGTGATCATAATACACAAGCCATTGTTGAGACGCCGTTACATCGTTACATCCTCAAAAAGTCACTGTTGGGTGTGCTCTATGGGCAGAGGCAATCATTGGTCCATATTTCTTCAAAGATGAAGCCGGTCATAATGTTACAATCAATGGGGAACGTGCCTGAATTGTGAATTGGAGGATGTCGATGTGGACGACCTTTGGTTCCAACAAGACGGTGCTACATGCCATACAGCCAACGAAACAATCAATTTATTGAAGGAAACTTTTGGTGAGCGCATTATCTCGCGTCGTGGGCCTGTGGCGTGGCCTCCAAGATCGTGCGATTTAACACCGCTGGGCTATTTTTTGTGGGATTATGTAAAGTCGCAGATAAGCCCGAGACGATTGACGCCTTGGAAGAGAATATTCGGTGCGTTATTACTGACATACGGCCCCAATTGCTGCAAAAAGTGGTCGAAAATTGGGGCTCTCGGCTGGAATTTATTCGAACCAGCCGCGGCGGCCACTTGGTCGAAATCGTTTTTAAAACATAATGGCAAATCCCTATCTTTATAGTAAAGTTAAATTCTTGGCCATAACATTAAATTATATGCGTTTTATTTCTTCTTGAAAACCTCACTTTAACCATACTCTATACCATACTTATATTGAACTTCCAATTGATCTTTTATATAAATTACTGTAAATAACCCAAAACTGGATAAGTCAGTCTTCGAAAACTTCAATATTCTTATGAAAACACTGGAAAATTAAAACTCCTGCAAATGATCCTAACTATTTACTCGTAGTAAATATGGGACATTCATATTGAACGTATCCGAAGTTGATGAAAATTCAATTACATATTCTTCAAGATATTTGAAGTGAAATTCAAAGCCACAATTTTGTTAAAACTTTCGATGAAATGGGGAAAAAAAGAATATATTAATCTATAAGTAATTGAATGAAATGAAATTGAAAGAATTACCTTTAAATAGATCATTTTCGTATATACTCTTTTGGGTCTTCAACAAAACAACAACAAAAACATATGTATGTACTATGTAATTTACCTTAATCCAGTATTTGAATGAAAGCTTAACCCAGAAAACTATGGTGGAATTTTCTAAGTTTGGACCATACTTTTTTGTAGACATACCACCTGGGTGGTTTTCAAACTTACTGAATTCTACGAAATGGATTTAAAGCCGCCACTTTCGCATAACTAATCCGAGAACGTGTAAACACATCGAAGGTCATCATTGCCCCAGAATAATTTCGCCGAATAAAAATAAAAACTTCTGAGTCAGTCTTAGAAAGCTGCTTCCTTTTTCATCATTTGTGGTCGCTGTGGTGTAGTGGTAGTGCGTTGGACTGTTACGCACAACGTCCGATGTTCGGATCCCGTCACAGGCAAAATCAAAAAGTGGAAAGAAAGAAAAAAAAGACGAAGTGGATCAAAATCAATAAAATTATACCATATACCAATTTGGTACACTGCCCTCTAAGTGCACTTCCTGCAGTTATTGGGAGACCCACCAATAACTTGACTGAAAATCACTCTTACTTGCAGAACTTGCGTTGAGTGGAATTTTCTTGTTCGAATTTCAAAATATTGTAAAAGGTTTCAGTGCTGCTGCTAGCACAAACATTTGCCCATCCCAAGCATATCGCAGCATCATCGTCATAACCATGAGTAACCTTGCTACCAGCGCCATCATCATCATCATCATCATGATCAACACCACCACCAACAACAACAACAACAACAACAACAACATCAACAAGTAACATCAACTGTTGTTCTACTTAATTTGCTGCAACAGTTTACCATATTCTCATTTTCTGCCGTTTCACTTTGCACATTCGCACATTCACATTTGTTTATGCAGATTAAATGCAAGCGATCTTGATAATGACATTAACCAACAACACCCAAACAAAAAGAAAGAAGCACACCGGCAAACCACGAACGTATTGCAGACAAACAAACAAACAAACAAACAGACAGACAGGCAGGCAGTCAGTCAGTAAGTGAATGGTTTGTGCGGTTTTTTGAATTCTTTGTTTTTCGGCAGGCGAGGAAGGGCGAGGGAGTGTGAGGGAGAGTGCAAAGCCTTCGCTGTTAACTTGACAAGCTTTGAGGTTCTCGTGGTCATCATCTTGGGTTATGGCCTAAACGCGTACCTACCGAAATAGTGTCGCTGATGAGCAGTCAGCGCTGCATGCTCATGCGTGTGAGAGTGTGAGTGTATGAGTTTAGTCTTTTTGTAGCTTCTTTTTTTCACATTCTGATTTTAAGCGTTTGCTGAAATTGAGCTGAGTGCATTTCGGAAAAGTATCAAAAATGAAGTGAAACTCAACTCCGTTTTGTTTTGTCTGTACCCGTAAACTTGTTCCTAATTAGATGAAAAACGGATTATTTATTGGACGGAACGAATGGACTCATGAACGGGACGTGTCGCTTCATAAACTTTTTTTTTTTTTTTTTTTTTTTGTAAGTAGAATTTATCTTTAGCGCATTATCTGCGCTTTTTTTTGTTCATATAAGATATTAATAAATAGGGGAGAGGTTTGCAAGTTGTTTGACTTTTTTTTTCTAAGGTCGATAACTCTGAGTAGAATAGGAAATCATTTAAAGTTAGGTATACCATTGGAAAGAGGGAAGTCTCAGCTATAATTTTGTAGTTGAGACTTCAAGTGATTCGATATATGAGAAAAAAGTTACAGCTCATGTACCGAAATGTCTCAAAATGGGCGTTTTCGAATTTCGGCTTGTAACTTACCGCTCCTCGAAATAGCATTAAAATAGTTAAAAATGTCAATGAAAAACGACAAATTCATTGAATTTATGGTATTCTATTGAATTTAAAGGTCAGTTAGAGGCATTTGACTTTTATTTGGTTAAAAAAAAAAAACAAAATACTTAAAAAATGAAGCAAATTCAAATGGAAAATTCATTAATCGTCAACACTCGTCAACGAAATCGCAATTTAGGCAAAAGTATTCTATTGCCTGTTTTCCCAATGTAAGTGGCTTGGACGAATTTTCGACAGCTGTGGCATCGTTCAGAATTCTTGGCAGTAATTTTGGGTGGAATTTGTTCACAGCAAACGAGGCTTGGACGAATTGTCGACAGCTGTGGCATCGTTTAGAGTTCTTGGCTGTAATTTTGGGTGGAATTTTTTCACAGCAAACGAGGCTTGGACGAATTTTCGACACCTGTGGCATCGTTCAGAGTTCTTGGCTGTAATTTTGGGTGGAATTTGTTCACAGCAAACGAGGCTAGGACGAATTTTCGACAGCTGTGGCATCGTTTAGAGTTCTTGGCTGAAATTTTGGGTGGAATTTGTTCACAGCAAACGAGGCTTGGACGAATTTTCGACAGCTGTGGCATCGTTCAGAATTCTTGGCAGTAATTTTGGGTGGCATTTGTTCACAGCAAACGAGGCTTGGACGAATTTTCGACAGCTGTGGCATCGTTCAGAATTCTTGGCAGTAATTTTGGGTGGCATTTGTTCACAGCAAACGAGGCTTGGACGAATTTTCGACAGCTGTGGCATTGTTTAGAGTTCTTGGCTGTAATTTTGGGTGGAATTTGTTCACAGCAAACGAGGCTTGGACGAATTTTCGACAGCTGTGGCATCGTTCAGAGTTCTTGGCAGTAATTTCGGCTGTAATTTGTTCACAGCAAACGAGGCAAAACTCATCACTGTCCTCCATTGATGATTGCCGCTGCTTCTGTAGTTGTTGTGGCGGCGCTGTTTTCCACCAAGAGCATTTAAAGTGACTAACAGTTGATAAAATAGCAATTTGACATAACAATTGAAGAATACACAAAGAAAATGGGGGAAAATGGTTACAGTTACTCCTCCATTTCTTGTGATGTTCAAGACGTTCTATTGAATTTGGATTTTTGACCAGTCGCCATAAAATTTTCAAAAATTTCACCAATTTCCTCGATGAAATAAAACATTCACTTTTAATTGGGTTTTCACTTGTTAGAAATATCACGCATCCGAACGACTGTGGTGCGTCACGTTTTTCTGCCAAATGACTTTATTAAAGTTAACGGCGATTCTTTTCTTGACGTTCTGTGTTAGTACGGTACAGTGCTGCCACCTGTGGAACATTGCGAAATCACGGTGCGGCAACTTACAAACCTCTCCTCTACATACTCACATTGATTTTCGTATACTTACATTTTTTTTTTTATTTGCAATTTAAGTTTAAAAGTCAATTCTTTACTTTACTTTTAATGGCACAACAGCCCATGGAGGGCCTAGGCCGAGCTTTTTTCGCTGTACGTGTCAATTCAATAAACCATAATATGGCATAATAAGCATTCAAGTTTTTATGTACAAAAATAACTATTTATTTTTAACAACGAAATCTTAATGTTTATGTTATAAAACAACAACAATAAAAGACTTAACAGTGCAACAACAAAATTAAATTGCTGGTTTTTTTTTAAATAAATCCTAAAATAAAAACTAAACGATAACAATAAAGTTTTCACCAAACTACAGTCTAAGCTATGGAAAAGTGATTCGAGCTAATTATATACAAATAACCGTTATTTATCTTGTGCAAAAAAATCGTATCGGTATCTTCTGAACCCTGTACGTCAGAAGAGTATTTGTCTATACCAATTGTATGGAGTGGAGTGACAGGTTAATTGAAAAGTTTAAATGGGGTTTTATCAGAATGTAAGTTTTTTGAGTTATGACAGTCTTGCAGTAAACGAGTGATATGCAAAAAAAGAAAACCGTCTCATCTTTTGAGGCTATGAACGAATCAATTCAGTTTTTGATATTTTCAACTGAAGTTAAGCTTACTCCAGTAAGGGCAAATGAGAGTCAGAGAGGAGCAAGCTCTGGTGAATACGGATGCTGAGCCAAAACTTCTCATCCTCACATGAGGCCGCGCTCGATGACTTTCAGCAGCACTTTTTTTCGAAATAAAGAAAAGCCAAACTTTCCATAAATGCTGTTTATTTGGCAAATGTTGTTTATTTGTTTGTAGCGCAAAAAAGGTTGTTTTTTTTATTGATTCATTCAACACACAGGATGTACTCCTATGAATGCAGAGCATTGTGTTGAATGGAAGGAAGATACCATCAAAGGTGGGAGGAAGTTTGAGAGAGGGAATGCAATCCTACAGGACACCGATTTTACACTCTTAGGCAAATTGATATATAATCAAAACAAATGTTACATGACGTATCTAAATTACGAAAGTAGTTACAGTATTGCCAGATGTGATTTAGTATAAGTTACGCCATCATTTGTGGATCCCTCATTCCCTCTTTCTTTGAAGAATCAAAATCTCGTTGACCGATCGATGTCATTCGAAGTTTGAGGCATAGTGCCATTGCTTCGTACAGATCATTATACTGGCTATCTGGTGGTCACCATTGGATATAGAATAAGGAACTTCAACCAACCGACATTGAGAGGGAATGAAAATAAAGCGGATATGCACTACGAAAACGTTCAGGGTTCTCGTAGGAAAGGTCGACTGAGACGTGACCGTAAGTGAACTCGAAGTGAAGACTTCTATGTTCCTCTCAAATTTGAAAATGCTGCAATGATGAAGAATTAAAAAACGTAGCATGGGGTGAAGTGAAAAAAGTTCTACACCCAAGAATTTTTATCAATGGTTAGAATGGTATAGTGAAAATCTTTTCTTAGGCAATTTCTATACTTGGAGGTTTGCCCAACCCAGCCATGTGATGGTGCCGTGTAAAAGTATTTTTCGTTTGCTAAGGTTTTATTTTTTTAAGTGCCGAGATTTTAAATCGAGACCACTGCGTTGCTACACTACGGAGACCAACAAAATCCATGAAAAAGTCTATTACCTAATTAAAAGGTAACAATCATAATCAATGAGATATTTTGGCAATGTTGCTCCAAAAACTCCATTACCTGCTCATTGAATGGAAATGATTACTGATATTCGATTTGGATGTAGACAATTTTTACTAAAATATTGCTTAATGCTACATAATGGTTCAGGAAAGAAATCTGCAATTTTTCTACTTTACTTTACTTTTCATCTGATCTTTTAGCCTACCTTTCAAGGTTAAGTAGTCCAAAATCGATTAACAAAGGTAAATTACCAAAACTCTTTTTTAAAAAATCTTCCAATTCCATATTAAACACAAAAACTCAAAATCAATATGCCAATCCATTCTGAAAGTAGTGCTCAAATGATGCAAGTGGCGTTTTCGAAGCTCCATCACAGCGTAGCCACTGTAGAATTTCAATACAATTACACGGTTGCAATTTGGCTTCGATCATTCAATCTATTATTTTGATTTAATCTTTCTCATATTATCATAAATTATATATTTTTTCAATTTGTTTTTGTTTCTCTTCTTTTTTTTATTTTGCTTTTGCTTTGGTTTTTATGATATTCATTTATGTTTCCGGTGTTAAGGCGAGACGTTGAAATGAGATAGGAATAGAAACAACAACAACCATATCGAAACAGCAGAGAACAAAAACTATAACAAAAGATCCCATAGAATATATTGTAGTCCAGTGTTGCATGTGTTTGGGGTTCGTTTGATAAAACGATCATCAAAGTCATCAACCTAATCACCGCATCATCATCGTCATCATGACCAACATCAACATCATCATCTTCACCATCAATATAATTATAGTTGAATGAGTTTTAAAATTTTTTTTTCTTTTTCTTTTGGTTTTTTTTTTTTTGGTTTTGGTGAAAATTTAAAGGATACTAGTATTAAAGGATGAAAGTCTGCTGTTTTTCAGTTTGATGAAGAAACTGAGTACATTGAAGTTTTTTGGAGAAATTAGTATTTAGAATAAATATTGAAAAGTCTAAGTGCATTCAGGTTGCCCTGTACCTGGTCTTTCCAGCGGAGATTAGGACGTCCCCTTCTGCGTGTTCCTCCACCGTAGCTCAAATAAAACACCGTTCTGCCAGAGCATTTTCTTCCATTCGCTCAACATGACCCAGCCAGCGAAGCCGATGGATTTTTATACGCTTGACTATATCAGTGTCGGTGTACAGCTCATACAGCTCATCTTTCCATCTTATTCGATACACATACGCATACTGGACTGTAGATCTTATGGAGTATCTTCCTCTCGAACGCTCCTAGCAGACTCTCATCATTGATCGTCAATGTCCACGTCTCTGCGCCATACATTAGGACGGGAAGGATGAGGGACTTATAGAGCGTTATTTTCGTCGGTCGAGAGAGGGCTCTACTTCTCAATTGCCTACTGAGCCCGTAGTAACACCTATTGACAATAGTTAGTCTCCGCTTGATCTCAAGGCTGACATTATTGTTGGTGTTTATGCTGGATCCTAGATATACGAAATCCTTGACGACTTCAAAAGTTTAGTTGTCAACAGTGACATTTTGTCCAAGACGCCGTGATTCTTTGTTTCATAATTTCATCATTTTTGTACCAGAGATGCAATGTGGATGAGTCTTTCCATTGATTAAGAGCATTTTGAAGTTCTTAGAAGACTATTTAAATCTTCTGAATAATAAATTAAAGAAAATGTTTTGAGTCAAGTTTTGTTTTTATCCGGTTCCATTGGTATTAGAAAAGATTCTGTCTGCATTTTTTTTTTTTTTTTTTGTTTCTGTTCAAACTCTTTACGAACCTTGAAAGTTTTGAATCTGAACTAGTTTTCGTCCGTTTAATCTAAAATTTCCACATTGCAGATTTTGAGAAATATTTTTTGCTTCCCCAAGCACGAAATGAAAAAGGAAACAGCTAAATGAATAAATTTTCATGGCATTGGTTTTCGCTATGGCTTAAATATGGCAATCACGACTTTTCATCCACAAGGTACACACTGGCAATTCATCTTCACCTCAACTTCAGTGCAGCGTTGTGCTTCTTTCCAATAATGTGATTGTCATAATAATTTTTTTTTTATGCATAGTTGCTGTTGTTATTATGCTTACATATTTTAACTTCAGCCATAGAATTGACACAATTACATTCAGCAGCAGCGCATTTTAAAGCTTCAGTGTTGTCGCATTTATGTTGCTGCTTTTTTGTCTTTTTGTTTTCGACTTTGGTTGTTTTTTGTTGTTCTCTGTTGTTGTTGCTCAACATTGTTGAAAATTTGTTAGCATCATTTTTCATTGTTCATACATAATTCGTTCTTGCTGTTGCTGTTGCTGTTGCTGTAGCAATTGTTGTTTTTGTTGTTGCTGCTGTTTTGCTTCTGTTGTTGTTTGATCACATTAGCCAAACATTATGACAGATGAGCTTAGTTTAGCCACTCATTTTGTGTATCACAATTGATTGTCAATATTGTTTGCGATGATAATTAGTTGTTACCCTAATGAGATAATTATGGTGGAAGTGAGTAAATTGTAGCAGGGGGCGTTAGTTGGTCCATTAGGCCTTCTGTACCCATCAACCCTGGTCTATCGTATCGTTTTAGTGCCGAAAATTATTGCAGTTCTGATTTCCATATGGTTTTCAACGGTGTCAAGATCGTAAAAATTTTAATTCCTCTGATGGAGATTGTGATAGAGTAGAGACTTTGATATAGTTGAATCTGTGCTGAGGTAGACTCTGTGTTGGTGTTGAACTTGTGATACGAGTAAATGATTTGATGGAGTAGTACTCCTGTGATGGAGTAGTACTCCTGTGATGGAGTAGAATCTGAAATGGCGAAAAGTTTGTAATGAAATTGAACTTGTGATACCCTAAACCACATGATGGAATGTTTAATGAAGTCGATTCTGCGAGGAGAAGAGACTCTTGATAGAGTAAACACTGTGATGGGCTAGAGCCTGTGATGGAACAGAGTCTGTAATGGAACAGAGTCTGTGATTGAACAGAGTCTGTGATTGAACAGAGTCTGTGATGGAACAGAGACTGTGATGGAACAGAGACTGTGATGGAACAGAGACTGTGATGGAACAGAGACTGTGATGGAACAAAGACTGTGATGGAGTAGAACCTGTGATGGAGTATAGCCTATGATAGAGTAGAGCCTGTGATGGAGTAGAACCTTACTTTACTTTTAATGATACAACACCCCATGAAGGGCCTAGGCCGAGATTTTCGCATCCACTCATGTTGTACGTGTTATATTGGTACATGAATGGAAGGGACCTACAGTTTAATGCCGAATCCGAACGGCGAAGTGAGAAGCTTTTCGTAGGCAATTTTTACTCTTGTAGGTTTGCCATTGCCTGCTAAGAGGTGGTTCTATGTTGGAGTAGAACCAGTGATTGTCTAAAGTATTTTTTTTAATGGGTAGAATGTATAATACGATGGATTATGAACAGTGATGGAGTAGAATCATTAAGGAAGTGGAGCATGTGGCAAAATAGAGGTTCGAGTACAATCGACTATGCTATAGCGTCTATGATGCAGTAGAATCCATGATGGATGAAAGTTTCTAATGAAGTTGTTCTTGTGATGAAGTAAAAGACTCTACTTGATCACAAGTACAATTTTGTAATGGAATAAAATTTATCATGGAATGGGGTCTATCATCTATTGGAATATATCTTGCAGTAGAGCCTTTGATTTAGTATAATCTATATTGGAAGAAACACTGTGATAGTATAGAGAATATCTAATCGGTGGAGGAGTAGAGACTGTTATAGAGTAGAGCCTGTTATGGAGTATATCCTGTGATTGAATAGAGACTGTGATGGAGTATAACCTGTGAGTGTGGAAAGCCTTTGATGGGGTAGAATATATGATAGACTTAAAACTGTAATGGAGTAGAATCTTTACTTAAGTGAAGCCTGTGCCAAAATAGAGCTTCTACTAGAGTTTTTGATGGAATGGAACTGTAATGGAGTAGAGTTTGTCAGAGAGTATGTATAGCCTGTGATGGATTAAAGATATTTAGTGTATGCTGTAATCATTTGAGACTGAGACATAAACTCCCGAAATTCAATTATATTGTGATAAATCAGCGATTACTTTTAATTTTGATAAATATCACTGGAATACATTTACTCATCTCTCCCTCAAGTTTCCATTGCTAGGAATTTTTATTCGACAACCTCATGAACGCTAAAACAATACCATTGAATGCTCTCGTACAAAATAAAACGTCGTCAGAGAACAACAGATGTGAGGCTAACAATCAAAAAAATGTTACAAGATTTACACTATCACGATTTTTGTAGCAATGGAAAAAAAACTAAGTAAAATCACGGAAAAAAGAAAGAATTGCGAATGCATCCTTTTTTCTTAACTAGAAAATGAAATGTGTTGACAATAGTTGAAGAATCTCGGCAACCAATTGCTCTCTACACACACACGCATACACACACACACATACACATAGGCAATCATACATGATCAGCTCGATCGGCATCACTATCACTTGCTGGTGGAAGGAATACCACCAACACCACCAAAGTGGTGGTAGCAGCAAAACAGCAGCCAGAAGGAAGAGCAACAATGCTATTAACAAAAACAACAACAACAAAAATCATTAAAAAAGTAAAAACAAAAACGCTGCGTGTCATTTAGCGAATGGCGTCGACGACAGGTTTGCAGGCGCATTTTTTCTCTCTATACGTCTATATGTCTATCTATGTATCTACATACATACATACATACGAGTACATATGTACATACATATGTACATGTAGTAGGTAAATACTCGTACATATGTACATATAAGTATATGCCTTTGTCCCCCCCCCCCCAACAATATAAATGTATCTACCTACCATACATAATACAGAAAAACTAGCAATATCCAATGTTGATCAACATCGAATAATGATCGCACTGAGATCGAGGAAAGCGCAGCAGAGCTGAGTAAAAGAATGAATTTCTACTAGCTTTGCTGGCAGCGTGCGGATGTGCGAATAAATTCGACGGCCCCGCTGTAAAAGTAAAAGAATCACAGAAGTACTAAGTATGTACATAAGTAAAAGAAGACGAAGTAGAAGCGTGTCGCCAATTGATCGTGAGTTTTACTGAGAAAAATGTCGCGACTATCAGCCAAACAACAACAACAACAACAGCAATAACGACGAGAGTAGCAACAATAAAAAAAAAGAACAAGTACACATAAATAGTAGGTACTCGTACTATGTAGTAGCAGAAAAATAGCGGAGAATGCAATTGAAATTGAAGAATTACTTGAAGAATGTCAACAACATATAAGAATATATTATGTTGCTTTGTGTATTTCTGCTTCTTTTCCTTCTGCTTCGGCTGCTTCTTGCTTTTTTTTTTTTATTTAAATAGTATAAGTGTGTATGTGTACGTGGCTAAAAGCAACTGCGGGCGTTGGTCTACTACTTAAAAGAGTAGTTAATACCAACGACAACAACAACAGCAACAACAACATACAGCAACAACAACATACAGCAACATAGCCGCAGCCGATCGTACACACTCGATTGTATGTAGTAAACAAAAGTTGCAAGAAGAAACATTGAATTGATTTGGTAAATTGTTTTGTTGCGCTTAAAAAATGCCCCCTAACTTGCCGCTCCCATCCTCCCGCCTCCCGCCTCACCCTCTTCAACGTACATTTGTTGCCCTTCGAGTTTTTTTCTTTGTTCCTTACAGCTTTGCTACATTTACCACACAGCTGATCGTGAGATTCGTGTAAACGTAGCAGTCAGTACCTAGATACATAGATGCTGCTGCCTACTGCCGCCGCCACCGCCAAAACGTGAAGTTGTTGCAAGCATTTTGTTCTTAGTGGTTGTTGTTGTTTTTGCTATTTGTTGATTTCGTTATTTGCTGCGGCATTTCAATGAAGTGAAGATCAACTTCATTTTTAGCTCATTACGAATGGAAATGATGATGATGCCGCTGCTGCTGCTGCTGCTGCTGCTGTTGCCCGATGATGTTTGATACCAATGTCGTTGCTGTTGCTATTGCTATGATGGACAATAATGATGCGACGAGAATCGTACAACAACAGGAAGTTGATTTTATTATAGAATGAAAAGTTAAACAGCAAAAAAATCAAGCAAAAGCTTTTTGTATTCCTACGAAACGAAAATTCAACTGTGGAATAAGTGATTTAAATTTTTTTTTTTTTTGTGTTCTACTTAAATTATTTTATACAATCAATTTCATTGCGATTCATAAACTTGTTTTGTTCAAATTAGCGGAACGTATTTCGACAAAGAAGCAGTTTCTATGAAAGCTATTGAGGATTCCACTCTGAACTTGAGAGTTGAGATTTAACTAATGGAACTGAAATGTGGAATATAACATATGGTATCATTAAATGGAGGCTTATGTCCAAATCACATCCATTTTTCTAATGGATATTTTCACTGTTAAATATTATCTGTGTTTTATTCCTCAAATCATTTAACATGTGCGAATAAAACGATCAACTCTCTTCATCGCAATGTTGTCATTCACAATAAATCTGCTCAACAGCACTGGCAGCAGGCAGTGATGATTTTCCATCACATGAGCAAAGGGAGTTCTCTTCCTTATTATGTAGGTGGAACCCTTGCTCCTTTCGTTCCAGTAAACATTTAGATATATGGTAACTCACTTCTTTTCACCGGCGGACTTTTTAATAAATTTCCTCTTTGTTTTTTTTTCCAAACAGTTCTTCTTCTGCTTTTATTATCTACAGTTCTCATCAGCTTTGTTATAGAAACCAGGGATGTTAAAAGACATGCTAGTTATACGCAAGAGCTAAGGATTATATGCATTATGTCTGCTGCTTTTGTTATTGGTTCCCATACAAATATCCAATTATAGCTGCTAGTTATACATAACTAGGAGCGAGTGGTGAATAAAATGCAGCTATTATTGTTTTGTGGTCGCTGTGGCGTAGTGGTAGTGTTTTAGAATGTTACGCAGAGTTTCCGGGATTCGAATCTTGGTACAAATCAAAAAGTATAAAAAAAACACTTTTCTACTCAGCACCACCTCTTGGCAGGCAATGGCAAACCTACAAAAGCTATGGCAAACCTATGAAAAGCTTTTCACTTCAACGTTCGGATTCGGCATAGAACTGTAGGTCCCTTCCTTTCATGTACAAAAATATAACACACACAATATGCTTGGATGCGATAAGCTGGGACTAGGCCCTTCATGGGCTATGATGATGTGCCTGTGATAGAGTAGAGCTTGTGATGCAACAGAGCCTGTGATGGTCTAGAACCTGTGAAGGAGTATATCCTGTGATAGAGTAGATACTGTGATGGAGTAGAACCTGTGAAGAAGAAAGAAGAATTATTGTTTTACCTGAAAGATCGAGGCATTTCGACATCTTAGATTACGATTTATTCCGGAGATCATTATTTTCAATTTGTATATTCCGAACATCAAAACCCGAGACGCTGGTTTTCCAGCTCATCCGCAACCGGGGGGTTTAATAGAAAGTTGGGAACTCATTTGTAAGATACTCCTATGAATGCAAAGAATTGGGGCGAAAGGGTGAAGGAAGGTAAATAAAAGAGGGGGCACGAGAGAGGGTTACCCCCCTCTTAAAGACGTAAAGACAGAAGTACTTGAAAACTAAGAGATTTCTTTTCTCTTATGTAATCAACTACTTTTGTGGTTTTAAACTCTAAAATGCTGGAATATGATTTCCCCGAAAGATTCCAACAAGTTTCATAAAGTACAGCGCATGAAAAGTATTGCTACAACTAGCGACTTAAGTAAAAACCTGTTCCGAATTCAATTCCAAAAAAATAATTGATTACACAATTATAGCTGCTAATTATAAGTACATAACTATTAGCGAGTGGCGAATAAAACGCAGCATTTATTGTTTTACCTAAATTAGAACATTTTCTGAAAGTCTGAGGCATATGATTTCAAGGACAAAGAAATACCTCAATTCTCAAGTACTACTTTTTTATTTCTTTTGCGGAATAGCTTACTAGAGACTAAAGTAACTAGACTAAGGTAACTAGCCTAAAGAAACGATATGGAAACGAGTATAGACGATTTATATGGTATGCACGAGTATAAATATGTATGCTATAACTATTTGCATAGAATGCTAGGCTATAGATGAACTTGAGAGATTAGTAAACACTTTGGTTTCATTGATTTCTTCTCAGTTTCAATTTATTGTCGTTAAATCAAAGTGCAAACAAACTGCAAACAGTTAAAACAAAACAAAAACAACAACAACAACAAGACTTGAGAATAAAATATAAAAAACCAAAAACAAGCTGACAATTCGTTCCTTTAATCGCATTCATCATCGTCAGCAACACGATCATCATCAGCAACAACAGCAAATATGTTGTTGGCGATGTTGTTGTTGTTGTTGTTATTGCAATTGCCGCTGATACCGCTGCCTACTGCATTGTTGAATATTTAAACGATTTTTCCAGTAAAATAATTCAAAGCAGTGGAGGCAAAAAAAAAACCAAATACTATTTTTTGTTTTTGTGTCGGCGGTTCATATGGCGAAAAGCAACAATGGCAACTACAACCAACAGCAGCAGTAACAGCAGCAGCAGCAGCAATTGTCACATGCATTCTCATATCTCATTGAATTGAAGAATGAACGAACATTTTAAATGTCGTCGTGCCGCAAGAAAAACGTTATGCGACATGCGGTGTGGCATCATGATCATTCCTATGTTGTTGCTATTGTTTTCGTTGTTGCTGCTGCTGTTGTTGTTGTTGTTGTTGTTGTTGTTGCTGCTGTTGATGTTGATGTTGTTGTTGCTGCTGCATTACATTGCAACTAGTGCAGCGCAAAATACTTTAATACGAGTACATATCTCTACCAATAAGAGCCACGCCGCCGCCGCCGCACGCCTTGCGATCACTTGACTGATTCGCGTTCGCATTCACCGTGGCGCGTTCAAATTTGCAGTCGCAGTCGCATTCTACATTGTACCAAAAGCAATCGTGCAATGCAAAGTGTTTTATTTATTTATTTATTTCGCTCTCCGCCTCTCTCCCACTCTCTCTCTCTCTCTCTCTCTCGCTCTCTATTTTCTTCTCATTTTTCTATGTATGGTAAAAGAGATGGATAGATTTGTGGAAGCTTGTGTCGTTGAATGACATGTGGATGTGGATGGAACGAGCGCTCATGCTGTCAAGGCACTTCACTTTTTTTTTTCTTCTTCTTCTTTTTATTTTTATATGTAACTAAAGTAATTCTTTTGTTGTGTGTATTGAAGAACAATATCTACTCGTCATCGGACACACATACTCTCGCATATATTGTCTAAAACGGAAGATGGTAATTGCCCATCCGTGAAAAGTGTATTTGTGTGTGTGTGAGTAATTATTCTTGGGAAAATCAAACTTTAAAAAGTTTCTAGGTTATAAAAATGATAAATAATAAAGTATTCACTCTCATATGAATTTTTAATAGCATAATCACTTACTTCAATGTGTAACAGTTTCATAGGTTTGAAAGTAAATGTAGACGCTATTTTTCACGTTAGTTAGATTAAGTTGTGGTCGCCGTGGCGTAGTTGGTAGTGCGCAGAGTGTCCTGGGTATAAATCTAACCACTGGCAAAATCAAAAATGAAGTAGAAAAAAGCATTTTTCTATACGACAATGGGCAAACCTACAAAAGAGTAAAAGCTTTTCATTTCGCCGTTCGTATTCGGCACAACATGACAATATGAGTGGATGCGAAAAGCTCAGCCTGGGCACTCCATGAGCTGTTGTGCCGTTAAAAAAAGGAATAAGATTAAGATCAAGTAGTTATAGAAGACACATAATGTACTATAACTTGTGCTTGTGAAGTCGAAGTTAGACGTAATTTTAGGTTTTCATTGCTCTCACAAAATTAAAATCCACGCTTGAATTCTTTGACAGTTTTATAATTTAAAATGATCTTTAGGAACTCATGTATTTCATCTACATACTAACTCCAAAGTTTTTCTTAAATATCAAAATTCGATTGATAAAATGCAACTCTGTCAAATTGTGCCAAATGATCGTAATGGTGCCGAGTAGTTAGAGGATTCGTGTTTGCTGCTTTAACGAAGTGAGCACTAATGAAATTATGCTCGACAATGAAGAAGAGAACTGTCAACTGCTGAGTCAATAAAAAAATTGCAACTTGTTTTACTTTTTATTGTGTGAGATACAGTCTGTAAATATTTAGGACTGTAATCAGATTTGTCACTATTATACTGGTGAAAGCAATGATGATGTGTAGCAATGATCATCGGTCACAAGATTACCGATCTATTGAGGTTAATATGAAAAATTGTATAAAAAATCAGAACTTCCAAACAGTTTCGCCCATCAATTCTTAGGTAAGGCCAGGTGCAGTCAGCTTATTTTTTAACCTGGTAAAGGGGTTTTCAATAAGGACATACCAATTTTGTATTTAAATACAAATGCACACCTTTTTTTTTTTTTTTTTTTAAATTGGCAATGTCAAAATATGTTATTCAATGCTTACATTTTTATCATGTTGAATTTCACGAACGAGACACGTTTGGAAATCATTAAAATTACTACCGAAATTCTGAGTCAGTGGTTGCAACTTAAAAGAGCGCCAAATAAAATTTCCGTGCCACCAGACAGGCTGTGTGTGTTAAAGTGGATAAATTTGAGTTAACATATTCACTATTGAAAGTTCCTGCGCCAGTGAGACAGCTCTAAGGCCGAAGTACAGGAAATAACGCAGCCATAAGTGCTTCAGCACAAATTGAATTAATTCCACGCCGTTCACCTGGTATAATATGGAATTTCTTAGTCCGCATTGTGGTAAATTTTGCTTAAAGATCTTGGCCGACACCCTTACGAGATCAACTTGACACAAGAAGTGAAACCTTGTGATCATTTGAATTGCCGAAACTTCTCCGCTTGGGCTTTGCAAAATTTACAAGAAAATCCTGAATTTCATCGAAAAGTCATCTTCAGCAATGAAGTTTAGATTTTTATGACGTTTGGCGATTTAATACCGTTGGATTTCTTTTTATGGGGTTACTTTAATTCATTGATTTATGCCAAAAAGCCAACAACGTTGGAGGAGCTCAAGAACAATGACGAACACGACCATTATAAAAAACCAAAAACAAGCTGACAATTCGTTCCTTTGACAACGTTCCGGCTGATATGTGTGGAAGAGTGGTGGAAAATTTGCTCAAAAACGTTGATCGGTGTAAACGTGCTCGCGGTGGTCATATGAGCGATATCGAATTCTTACTGCTTAAATGAAACATGTGTACTAACTACACCTGGTATAATTTAAGCCCGGTATCTCAATTATTTTGTATTTTATTTAAATATGTACATAGTTGTTATGTCCCTATTGAAACCCCCTTTTTTAGCTGTATAGCAGTGAATAAAACGAGCATCGAGTAGAATACGAGTACCTCACCTTTCGTTTGGTTGAGTTATTCATCGTTTGCTCTCAAAATTTACAATATTTTACTTAGCTGTTGATGCTTGCCAATCTTGTATTCAGTTTTTTCTTACCATATTTCTCCAATTTGCTTCAGTGTTTATATTATTTAATTCAAATGTAAAACCTATTCAATATAATTGAATTTACAGAGCGTCATCATCGGCATTGCATCGATTTGCAAGTGTACAGCCATTTATAAAAAATGTAAAAAATCTTTACAATTGCAGCAGCGTTTGTTGGTTGCATGCAGCAACAGGTTGAACCAATCACCACTGCTTGTGAGTATATGCAAATACAGTGGATGATAAAAGTAATGCTGCATACTTATCCAATTTCTTTGTAACCAAATTAACGTTTTCGTGAACGTTTTCAGCACTAGCGTTCTAATCTTTTAGTACCTTTCTTCTGAACTGAGTCCTAAATAGGACTGATATCATTACATTCTCAAGAAATTCTCATTCTGAAAAGAAGTTCCTATGAGATATTCACTTCTACTACGTGGTAAGTATTAAGTACTTGTGTACTGAAACTCAGTACAGGTTTACTTTACTTTATTATATCCACGATAATTTAATCATACAATAGCTTGAAATTTCCAGCTTATTTAAGAGTTGAGATCATATTGTAGCTGAAAGAAATCAATTGAAACAGCGTTTTGGTCAACTCTATTGGTTATTGTGCTCAAAATCGAAGCTATCAACACATAACAAACTTTTAATTATGAAAGCATTACTTATTCCTATCTGGTCTTATGGTATTGAAATATGGGGCACGGCGAGTAAATCAAACACACAAATAATTCAACGACAGCAATCCAAAATACTTAGAACCATCGTCATAGCGGAATGGTACATATCAAACTTCGATATCCATCGTGACTTAAATGTCAGTCTTGTTACAGAAATGGTACGACAAATAAGCATACGTCATACTCCTAAATTGATGGACCATCCAACTCCAGACATGAGAATATTACCGGTTATCGAGTGCCGAGATTCGAACCCCGGACATTCTGCGTAGCAGCCCAACACACTACCACTACGCCACAGCAACCAGCATGTAAAAAAGCTCACAAACCTCGAAGCAAAACTCTTCCGAATTCGAATTACTGCAATAATTTTCTATAGTGTAGATATTTTTATAACTGTACGAAAACTTTTACATTCCACTGTCTCTAGGTTGTTTGAATAAAATATTTATGCTGCTATTTATTGCAAAACTTGTCAAACAATCGCAATGCATATCAATCAAACAATATAAAACTTGCAACAACCACAACGATAACAACAACGAATAAAAGCGAAAACATTTGAAAGCAAAAGCAGTAAGCAAAAATTTGACAGAATCTATTCAAAGGAGTTTGCAGGTTGCTCGTTTTCCAGAAATTGAAAAATCGTGTAGAAAATATTCAATACTTATTATTGTGATTTCTCGTTTTTCTCTATTGTTTGGCATTTCAGCACATACGACAATCAAATATAAATAAAGTGCAATTACTTATGTTGAAATTTTCTTTTTAAAAATGTATTTATTATTTTACTAAATATGTAATATTGTAAACAGCTTTGCTTCTGAGGTATTTAGTTTCTTTTAATGTCCTACATATGGTACATTGCGCATCCATGTACATCGTCAATTGGCGTACATTGTTGAGACGCCGTTACATCGTTACATCCTCAAAAAGTCACTGTTTGGCAGAAAGTCACTATGGGCAGAGGCAATCATTGGTCCATATTTCTTCAAAGATGAAGCCGGTCATAATGTTAAAGTCAATGGGGAACGCTATAGAGGCATGATTAATGACTTTTTCGTGCCTGAATTGTGAATTGGAGGATGTTGATGTGGACGACCTTTGGTTCCAACAAGACCGCCGTCTACATGCCATACACCCATACAGCCAACGAAACAATCAATTTATTGAAGGAAACTTTCGGTGAGCGCATTATTTCGCGTCGTGGGCCTGTGGCATGGCCTCCAAGGTCGTGCGATTTAACACCGCTGGGACTACTTTTTGTGGGGTTATGTGAAGTCGCTTGTCTACGCAGATAAGCCCGAGACGATTGCCGCCTTGGAAGAGAATATTCGGCGCGTTATTACTGACATACGGCCCGGCCCCAATTGCTGCAAAAAGTGGTGGAAAATTGGGTCTCTCGGCTGGAATTTCGAACCAGCCGCGGCGGCCACTTGCCCGAAGTCGTTTTTAAAACATAATGGCAAATCCCTATCTTTATAGTAAAGCTAAATTCTTGGCCATAACATTAAATTATGTGCATTTTATTTCTTCTTGAAAACCATACTTCTAAAAAAAACACCCTGTACAATACAAATTCTTAATAAGAATATATTATTTAAGTATTTTTGTTTTTTGGTGTTTATGTTGAAAAATTGATTCATCAATTCGTAGCCCAGCATGAAAAACTTATTACCCAGATCCAAGAATTCTCATTCCACTATGATTTTCAAATGCTATTCCATCTACTTAGCAGCAAGCTGCTTAAGAATCTTAGAAATTTGGAGGTAAGTGAAATGAAGAGAAGCACAATGCTTTTGCTGAATTCTAAAATAAGATTTTCCAGATTTTCCGACTGGTTTCTGTCTCAACCATGTAACTCCAGAATTTCACGAATCTTTTTTCAGTCGAAAACCTGAAGTTTCACAAAATTGGAGTTACGTGGTTGAGTCAGCAGCCAGTCGATATGTGGTTCTGGGTGCAGTTAAAACAGATCTTTTATTTTTTACTGGGAATAATTTTCATAAATATATTTTGTTTTGTTCCTACAAAAACATGAAAGTGTTTTCGAATTCCCAGGAAATATCATCGAAAATCTCAAGCTTTTTGTAAAATTGTGAGTCAGTTGTTGTGAAGGCGTTGCTGAGAAGACGGTGGCGATGTTACGGCGGCGCAGTTGAAACGATTAAGATAAGACAGCATCAATTGACAACGAGATACCAGATCAAGGAATGTTGGTCATTTGAAATAAAAAAGTTGTAACCTTTTTTCGTTTTGTTTTCGCGCTACTTACAGTAAATGTCGTAATGTCTTCGTTTTGTTTTAGGTATTTTTTGGGTCAAAGTAATGTGTGTGTGCGTGTGCGAGTGTGTGTGCGTGTGTGGTACTTGCTGAGGAAATATAACTTTAAACCTTATTACTTAATTATGACAGTTGTTTCGCTTAATTGCTTCTGGGCGGCTACGGCAGCAGCTCAGCAATTCTTCTGCAGAAAACACGATGATGGGCTTGCGGAAATATTGAATCGCGTATAATTTGTAAATTTGTTAATAAAATAACAGAATGATTTGTGCTTTTAATTGAGTCGATCGGGAGCGGGAAGGAGTAAGCTCCAGATTGTTCAACATTTGAAATATTTTTATTTTTTTACCTACAAAAATTTGTATCACCAGTAATGAGTCACTTTAACTTTTGGAAAGTAAAAACAAAACAATTTTTCTTTTAGATTTGTTTTTGTTTTTAAATAGCGCTATTATAATTTAACTAACTCTTCCAATAGGTGTTCTTCCATCAACCAGCTCTTCCTCTTCTTCTTCTTGGTCTCCTTCTTATCCTATTGTTCTGCTTTATTCCAGCTCTTCTTCGCAAAGTCGTGCGTATTTGTGTGGCGCGCGTGGTTCTAGAAATGACTCTTCTTGGTGGTGCTCGTCTAATTAATGTGATAGTTGGAGATGGTATTTACTGATGGTGGCGGTTGGTGGTACTGGTGCATTTGTTACTGGAGTAACTGTAGCTGGTTCGGGTTCTGGAGCATTTGCTACGGGCTCTGGAGCATCCGTTGGTGGCTCTGGAGCATTTGTTATGGGCTTTGTAGCATCTGTTGGTGGCTCTGGAGCATTTGTTATGGGCTCTGGAGCATCTGTTAGTGGCTCTGGAGCATTTGCTATGGGCTCTGGAGCTTCCGTTGGTGGCTCTGAAGCATTTGTTATGGGCTCTGGAGCATCTGCTGGTGGCTCTGGAGCATTTGCTATGGGCTCTGGAGCATCTGTTACTGGTTCTGGAGCTTCTGTTTCGGGTTCTGGAGCATCTGTTACTGGTTCTGGAGCATCTGTTGAGGGTTTTGGAGCATCTGTTAGTGGTTCTGGAGCTTCTGTTGGTGACTATGGTGCATCTGTTGGTGGTTCTGCAGCTACTGTTTCGGGTTCTGGAGCATCTGTTACTGGTTCTGGAGCATCTGTTGAGGGTTTTGGAGCATCGGTTGGTGGCTCTGTGTCTTCTGTTGAGTCTTGCGCCGATACACAAATAAAAACTTTTGCCAAAAGGGTAAGCAATAGCATTAACTTTCTATTCATTTTCAATCAATTTAAATCCAAACTTTAAAACCAGATCGGGTTTGCAATTTGACGGTGATATTTATATCATTTCGGCCTTAATTGCTATAATATTAATTACTTCAAATGTTCTCAAATTAAAATGTTTATATTATGTTATTAATTTTTAAATTCAATCAAACATTGATATTTAAATGTAAATATAATATTTTGTACTACAGGCGACCTTCATTATTGGCAAATTACTTTTGCAAATCATAAGGAAAAAGGTTTAAAAAACTTTTACCAGCAGCATAATTATAAAATTAATATAATTAAACATAAACTAGTGTACTTTTATTTTGCATTGGGTGTGCCTACATATAAATAACATATACGAGTATATATGTAAATAACACTGTCCGACAAAAATCAAATATTTACACTTATAGCAAATAATAAGTTTTCAAAAGTGGTTGGACTGTAAAAGCTTACAAAAATGAATTATATGTGCTCAAGCATTTTAAAAACCTAAATCTGGTTATATTTTGTATCTGGGATGGTTTAAGTTCAACTACATAGAACTGTAGCTTATTATTCTGGAACATATTAACCCGCATATCATTTCATTACTAAGGTGACGATACAAAAACTTGTATACAGAAAATTTGATTAGAAGCTGTTAAACACTTTAATCATTTCTACGCAAAACTAACTCAGTTTCTTATAGAAGGTTTCATTGTTCCAGAATAGTAACAAATAGCTAACTTTAACATACCCAAGGTACTTTCAGAATCTTGATACTTTTTTGTGTTTATGTTGGACAATGTAATTTTCTAAAACATAAATTATTAAGTACTTTTAAGAAGTTGGTTGGTAAATAATGAGTTGCGAAAAATCGTTTGAATAAATGAATTCCTAAAATTAAAAACTTTCGCATTTAAAAATTAAATAAAAACACCTTGTTATATATTCTAGGGATGCAAAAAAAAAAACGGTTGGTTAAATCAAATGAGTGGGTTTTTTGTGAGTACTTTTTTTAACGTAAAAAAACCGGTCGACCAGTGGATCGGTGGAAAGTCCTACACACCGACTATTCCTTAAAATGCTGAGTAACAGGTCAGTAAAGTTTAACTATAACAACTGTTTTGTACTTTATTAACCTGTTAACCATCATTTTACCCTACAGCGTGAATAGAACATTTTTAAAGCTAATTTAAGCTATGTTTTTGGTTTCAGTGAAATACTTTTTCCGGTTGTTTTTGAAGTAGTTCCTTTCTTGTCCTGTTTTTTTTTGGCCGCAATTTAAACAGCAAAACAAACAAAAAGCGTTTAACTCAAAACCGGGTTTTACCTCTTTACTTTGCATCCCTAACATACATTCAAATGAACGATACTAGCTGAAAAAATTAAACCATGTATGTAAATATTTTAATAACTTTAAAAAAACATGTGCTCAGCCAACTTTAAAATTAACCTAAAGTTCTCTTAAGGGCATTTAACTATTGCCATTGTACTCAAGGCTTAAGAGAGAGCATTTCCTTCTCTCAAACGAGATATGCGCTATCCTAGGCAAACACTTTTTGAAATCGAAAGAGTTCCAAAACGAAAAACTTATGCAAAGCCAAATTTATGGAGAGCAACAAAAGTTTTAAATCACATAGTCTCTTTTTGTAATCTCAGGTAAAACAATTTCACTTGTGTAAAATGGAAAATAAATAGAATATTGAGGTGTTAGCTTAATCCTGAAGCTACTGTTAAATTAACATATTTAACTTTACCATATTGAAAGAATATTGAAATTCAGTTATTATACGATAATATCATAAATTGGAAAGTACCATATAACAATAAGATCTAATTCAAAAAGCATTGAGTAGAGAATTACACACTAAAAGTATGCAATAATTTTTATTTTTCATTATAGTGCAGAAAGCACACGAAACACGGAACACAAAATGGACGTGAGAAATAAAAAGACAACAACAGCGCAAGCGGAACACTTAATACATAGCGGCACTTTGAAAACGGAAAAATTTTAGACATTGAAAAGAAAGAGAGAAACAAAATGACACTCGAAACACTGTGAATACAACAGAAACGGACTAAACAATTAGAAAGTAAGATAAAACTTTATGAACCAAATGAACCAAAAAAAAAAACCTTCATCGTCATTTTGAAAGAAAGAGAGAAACAAAATGACACTCGAAACACTGAGAATACAACAGAAACGGACTAAATTAGAAAGTAAGATAAAACTTTATGAACCAAATGAACCAAAAACAAAAAACCTCCATCGTAATTTTGAAAGAAAGAGAGAAACAAAATGACACTCGAAACACTGAGAATACAACAGAAACCGACTAAACAATTAGAAAGTAAGATCAAATTGACAAATGTTCCAAAAAAAAAAACCTTCGTCATTTTGAAAGAAAGAGAGAAACAAAATGACACTCGGAACACTGAGAATACAACAGAAACGGACTAAACAATTAGAAAGTATGATAAAGTTGACAAATGTTCCAAAAAAAAAAACCTTCATCGTCATTTTGAAAGAAAGAGAGAAACAAAATGACACTCGAAACACTGAGAATACAACTGAAACGGACTAAACAATTAGAAAGTAAGATAAAATTGACAAATGTTCCAAAAAAAAAAAACCATCATCGTCATTTCGAAAGAAAGAGAGAAACAAAATGACACTCGGAACACTGAGAATACAACAGAAACGGACTAAACAATTATAAAGTAAGATAAAGTTGACCTTCATCGTCACTTTGAATTTACAGCAGTCAAATGAAAAACATAATGACATGAGCAGCTTACAGGAATGATTGAAACAGATTTATAGCTAAGATCACTGATGAGGAACCTGTGATTTTCCTAATTTATTTCAAAAACACTGTATGCGATAACTATCAAATCTTAAAACAAAAATGTTATTAAAAATGTTCATTAACGAGGTTAAAACAAGAGAAAAATCAATGTAAATAAATACCTTAAATAGTAACCGCAACCACAAAAACCGATAAAATAGTAAAAATCAAATGAAAAGTTCACAGCGAAGTTGTTGGTAACAAACACTATTGACATTTTCAATTAAATAGCTCATAATTTATGTAATTAGCGGCCATTTAAGTCGTTATTTACCAATTATATTTGCACTTTATGAATTTTTCTTTCGTTAAACGTTTAACGTTAAACGAAAACACTTTAACACAGACATGCAATCGCAGCCAACATATCAGCACCAACAGTAAATACACCCAAACATAAATGTTAGTAAAACAAATTATGATTAAAGTTGTAGTTTGACAGTAGAAAGGCGTGCGATTTCGTAGTTAAGTCCAACTTTATTGATGGATCGATGAGTTTTCGAAAGTATTCCGAGTGAAGAACTTTACCTACTAACAAATCATCTAACAGCTCATTAAGTTTCGGCAAGTTCATGAGAACAAAGATTAAATACATTTTTTTAAGATCCTCAAAGAGATTTTTGGACAACAGTGCAGGTTACATTATCCCTTCAGCAGGGATAATGCCTATACTAATTGCTGTACTTAGGTTACTCAGAACTCTTTTATGTTCTCCAGAAATTAGTCAATCCTAATGTAATTTTGTAAAAGTATTAATCTAATACTAGGTACTATTAATGACGATCTACTTAGTAAAATGCAATCAACTCGATAAGTGAGTGATATTAAGTTAGGCAATTGAAATTAAATCAGCCACTTTTTGGAAAGTTGTGAACCAATGAGCTTGGTGGCAGCTCTAACTGTAAATATATTAATAAGGCGGCAGAAACGTTGAACGTTAAAATCACTATTTCTCTATTGAAGGAAGGAAATATTATTGAAGAATTTATTCTTTGGAAATGCTAAAATCGAGTAAGTCTTGGATACTACCAATGGGAATGGGTCCTTCAGATAGAGATTTGATAACGTCCTTGTTTCGGCTATATAACAGTGTGCTGTACTAGCTCTACTCCAGTAGGAATGTGAATTTTGGAGTATGAATTTGGATTTTTGCCACCTGAGAAGAGTTAATGATTTACCAAGATCTTTTCAACGTCATACCTGGACTCAACAACTAAAGCTAGAATCCCTTAAAATCCTGATGTGGTCGATAAAATCGGTTGATAAAAATTTCATGGAAAATGGCTAGATTTGTGTAATTTATTAAAAACCAGAAGAAAACTTCAGAAATTCGATCAATTCTTTCTGTTGTCGGCACTGCTTGGAGGAATGAATCAGAAACGATATTGAATCGAAATTTCGATATTCTTTGATATGATTCTCAGCTACTTAGTATGGGATAGGATGATCATTTTTTTTTTGTAGAAAATGAACAAAAATCCGACAGATTACTTTCTCTATGACTCAAGATCAATAGGAAATTTGTTAAATGAAACAAAGAATTTGGCAAAGAATTGTTTGGGCTTTCGCGAAATCAGGTTTAAGGAAAACTGAATAGTTTCGGGTCAAATAAGGTCAGAAACGTAAGCAACGGAAGCGGTTTGAAACCTTGAGCTCAAAAGCAAATAACTTAACTTTACTTACTTTTAATGGCACAACAGCCTTGGCCGAGCTTTTCGCATCCACTCATGTTGTGCGTGCAATATTTGCAGATGAATGAAAGGGACCTACAGTTTAATGCCGAATCCGAACGGCGAAGTGAAAAGCTTTTCATAGGCAATTGGCAATTTTTACTCTTGTAGGTTTGCCATTGCCTGCCAAGAGCCAAGAGGTGGTGCCGTGTAGAAAAATTATTTTTTAAACTTTTTGATTTGCCTGTGCCGAGACTCGAACCCCGGACACTCTGCGTAGCAGTCCAACGCATTACCGCTACGCCACAGCGACCACAGCAAATAAGTTATCACTACTTTTTAAATATATAATTCTTATAATTTTAGTGAATGTTTTATGAATATTTTTGCTGTATTGTAAAAACTGCATTTTCCCAGAAATTCAACACTTTGAGTATACAAAAAACCATTGCACTTACAAATTCGTGGATACGTTTTTGTTATGTTTTGTTTTGTTTTTAATGATGAAACAAAAGAAGATTTTTGGTAGTTAAGCGTAAAGATACTTTCAAGTAGAAACCGTTAAGCAAATATGTATAGTAACATAACAGTCCAAGTGAATATTTGTGAACACCAAAACCGATTAATATATGAAGCTCAATACGTTCATCAGCTTGAGCTTTGTTTGTTTTATTCAGAAAAAAAAAAAGCGCTGATGCTTGCGCTTGATGGGCCGCCGGTATTGGCTACGGTGGCGGTATGCAGCATTAGTGTCAAAGTAAGATACTTTTACTTATCGGTATGTATGTATGTGTGGAGATGTATAATATGTGTGGCTAATAAAGTACATACTTGACTTCGTTTACTACTTATTTACATAAGTATGTATGTACATTGCCCCCCTCCCGCCCCCTCTCCCTCCACTGCTCACCACTGCTCCACACTTTTCTTTTTCTTCTTTCAAATATTGTCTTTGGTAGTTAAATCATAAACTTTTGTAATTTATCATGTGTGCTATTTGGTCCAAGTCTAACCAAGTCAAGTGCCATGTTGTTGTTGTTGCTATTGTATTCTGATTTTTACCACGTTCTCATTGTTGCCTATAACCGATTCTTCTCAATCTCTCTCTCTCTCTTGCGCTCTTGATTTATTTACTTTCGGCTCATTACGTCGTCGTCGATGCCGTTGTTGTTGTTTTTATTTCTGCTGTTGCTGTTGCTGTTGCTTTTTCATTCCCTTCTGTTTGCCAAATGTAAATAAACTATGTATTTTGAAATTATTCTTCAAGTGTTTTTTCAATAATTTCAAGTCATTTTCTTGTTGTATTGTTTTTCAGCTTCTTTTCTCTTCAAGTTAATTTGCTTTTTATGTTTTAATGTGAAGGAATTTCCATAGATGTTTTTTTAGATTTCTTGTAAGTGTGTGTGTGTTTGTTAAACAAAAACAAAACTATAGGCAATAAAAAAAATAATAAATAAGTGTGAAGTTTTGTTTTGCATCTTCTATATTTTTTTCGTCAATATTTGACAAAGTTCATTGGTATTTGGTGGTATCGCAAACATAAATACTCAGGAACGTACTAGGAAAGTAGTAAACATAAACTCGTTTCCGAAATCGTTTAATAATCACCCTTCACTTTTCAGGGATAGGATGCAGGACATATGGATTTATATGTAAATTGTTTGTGAATAACCTCTCCTCTCAACAAATAAAGTAAAAAGCCGTTCAGATGGTCGGCGTTCGAAAACATTCACAATGAGCGAATGGGCTTTTTGTTCACACGATGAAGATTTCTGTGAGACCGTCATATCATATCCTTTGATTTTCATCGAGCTACTCGAACACCAGTAATTTTCTCATCCACATGATGCGTTTTTTGTGAGACGAACTGTGCTCCACCAGCGCTGAACGGCGCCGAGTAAGTATCAATTTCGTTAAAATGAAATCTTTATTCCAGTAACACCAACAAATTGTTTGTAAATTTCCTCCGATGTGCCTGCCTCTCAATTGAGCTCACTCAATAACAGTAAATACTATTCTCTCTCAATATGTATGGTTGTATGTGCATAAAAATAAAAATTTAGATAAAATGAACTCTTTATTCCAGCTATAATTTATCTATGTATGTATGTATATATGTACGTATATACTTGTGTATTTATGTGCTCTCAAGCAAATAGAAAAACAAGTAGAAAAATCGGTAGGCATGAAAACTACATACTAAATGCACATAAATGTACTTTTTCCTCCTTCAGCTGCTTCTTAAAACGTATGAATGAACTCATTTGACAATTGCAGCAGCAAGTATGTAATAAACAAAAGCAATAAAAAAAAATGTATCGAAATTAACCTCACATTAAGCTCTCATGTTATGATGTGTATGCAAAATGATATGAGAAGAGAGAGAGTGCATATTCATGCATTTGGCTATGTGCCTACATGCCTATGTCACACAGAAATAAACATTTTCTACAATTTTCTGCAATTTTCTACTAGCACCACCGTACACATCAACAACACATAAGGAAGTTCCATGTAAAATGTCAATTTCATAATAAATCACAAATTTTATGACACAAAGCAACAACAACTCAAACCAACTTAATCGTAGCAGTGGTAAAATATTTACAAAAGAGAGTGAGAATAGCTGTGGTGGAGAAAGAGAAGAGATCGAGCTGAAGAACACATCAAAGTGTAAATCATTACCAGCTGTGGTATCTTTAAACAGTTAAACAGCAATTACACTACAACAACAAGAACACTAAAACTAGTAACAACAACAAAAATACTTAACTTAAAATGAAATAAAAATTTGTTTAATTACAATTTTCGCGCAAAATGAAAGAATGCATTTAATGCAGCAACCGCAGCCAGAGCTAAAAAACAATAAACAAATTAACGATATTGAAAAAAGAAAAAAAAAAAAATAGTAGATAAATAGAAAAACAAACACATCAAAGCAGACATTTTTTTTTATAACAAAAACAAATAAAATAGACAAATATGAAAAACAAAAAACAATTTAAGTATAAACATTTCAATGAACATTCGCATTCCATTGTGAATTTCTCACAATCACATACAAATAAATAACATTCGTTTTTTCTTCTTCTATGAACATCCAGGGCCTAAATGAAGATACATACTAGATGCATGGATATGCATAAACTTACTAAAGATACATGATTCTTTGTGGTGTTGTTTGTATACGTAAACTTTTCTCTATTTGAAACCACATGCATCTGATCTGGGCGGAGATATCTAAATGTATCTACAACATATATACTTATACATGTACCATATGTACAAATTTACATACCATACACTTGAATGTATCTGTATGTATGTGAGTATTTATGTTCTTTGTATCCGCATCGATGCGGCTTGGCTTTAACACCTAATTAAGAATTATTAAAAGTCATTGTCGATTTTGTGGTAAGTACCGAAAAGCAACAACAAAACTCACGAGAGCAGCTCCTATAGAGCACATGGTGAAAAACGGGATGAGAATATGAGAAACAAAAACAATTTTATGTAGTAGTCAGAGAGTAGTACTGTTAGTACTACATACAAACACACATACACTCACTTAAAAAAAATAATAAATTATTGTACAATACTAATACTAACAATAAATTTGTGAATTATACTAAGAAAATTGGTATAGAGTTAAGTTCAATCAACAAAGTTTGAGAGAATTGGAGAGAATGAGATCTACGATTGTGGTTTTGGTTGGAGTAAAATATTTTTCTCCATTTATGGCGATATCAAAAAACCATTTTAAAGCAACCATTTCTGTAGTTTCTGCAACCTTCATTGAAACCTGAGCATCGGAAAAATTCTGTGCACTAAGAGCAACTGCTACTAGTAAACTCCCAGTGGAAGGGTACTAGTCATCAGAGCAACGTTTTTATTCAATTTTCCTATCCATTCATAACCCCACTCAGAGTTCTGATTATATCTTAAGAAAGAAAGAGTGTAACTTTGTGCGTAACTTTTCTAAACCAATTTAACAAATTTCGTTTGCTAAATTCAACAAATTTTTTTCGTTGCATGTAAGAAGGAGTGATATTTATGTACGTAAGAAAAAAGTAGTAGTACCTACTTAAATGCCTCTAGTCAAATTTTCACCTGTGGTGCGTGTTAATATCCATTTCACTTACTTACGCTTACATAAGTAAGTGAGTATGAGTGCATGACAGTGTATGTGTGTGTGTGCAAGTGTTAGTGGGCATTCTTTTAGATAATACCGCTGATGGTTAAGTGCGTTTTTAAATCTTCAAAAGTTATGGATGCCATTAAAATGCAGTTAATTGCGCCTATGAAAATATAAAAAAATAATTTTCTGAGAACTTTGTTTTTGTTTTTGACTGAATATGTTCATTTCTCTTAATTTTACTTCATTTTTTTTTTTTTTGGAATGTCATTCAAAAAATTGTTTATCTTTTCTTCGTTTAGTCTACATTTTGTCATCATAATTTCATCGAGCTGCATCTAATTGTGTTTACATATCTTTTATTATTGTGTTTCTGTACGAGTATGTATGCATGCATGTATGCATGTGTGTTGGGATGTGTAGGCATGTGTCTTCTTCTCTCTTGTTTGTTATGCACACTCAGAAAGCTATGATCTCTCACACAGAGAACGCACAACTCATCAGCGACGCTGATGGGTCAGTATGGATCAGTCTGTCTGTCTGTCTGTCAGTCAGTCGGTTTGTCTGTTAGGTGCTGGTTATACTGGTGTTCGCTGTTCGACGAACACATCATATTTTACTCTCGTGCTCGGTGTAGTGATTACGTTGGAGTTCGTTACAGAGTTGCTTCTTGTCGAAATTCAGTTGTTTTTTTTTAATACTATATTGTTCGCAACGGCAACACTAAATGGTATACCAAAAAGCTATAAACGTTTTTATTAATATGGAGCGTGAAATTAATAATATCATTGAAAAATTATGAAAATAATATAATTTTTCTTCAATAGTTTTATGAATTCACTTTTAAAAACTAAAAACATTCGCCACTTCGCTTTTCTGCATAGGAAAATAGTGATCTACAGGTTTGCATGTTTTCCTTCTAAAGGGTGTTTTTTCTTGAAGTGTGGTTTTCAATCTAGCAATACTTTTTTCGGAGCTGGTCTTTTTGACAGCTGTCACTTGATTTATGCTCAACAATGCCTGAACAACGCCTGAACAATGTTTGCAAATCGTGCAAATTTATTATCAACATTCGTGCTCTGTGAAAAATGTGTGTTTTCGCAAAATTGTCTTCAGCGACGATGTTCATTTTTGGCTCAATGGATTCGTGAATAAGCAGAATTGCTTACCAGCCAGAGCCATTCAGCAGCTACCAATGCATCCCGAAAAATAAGCTGCTTGGTGCGGTTTATGAGAAAACGGCATCATTGGGCCGTACTTCTTCAAAGACGATGAAGGCCGCAACGTTACGATCAATGGAGAAAGGTACCGCTACCGTTCGATGAAAACACACTTTTTTTACCGAAAATGCAAGAATTGGAGTCGGCCGACATGTGGTTCTAACAGGACGGTGCCACAACCACACTGCACGCGAAACCATGCATCAATTGAAAAGCGAATTTGGTGATCAATTAATCTCACGTTTTGATGTAGTCAATTGGCTTTCAAGATCAAGTGATTTGACCCCGTTAAACTATTTTTTGTGGGTGTGGGGCTATGTTAAGTCTCTTGTCTATAGGGGCAATCCAAACATGATTGTTGCTTTCGAAGCCAACATTGAATGCGTCATTGGTGAGATTCCGAGATTCTGGCCAAAATGTGTGAAAAAATGTCCCAACATTTAACCTTCAGAATGGACCACTTAAAGCGTAGCCGCTGGCAACATTTATGTGAAATTATATTTAAAAAGTAAATGGCAGGAATTGATTTACTACTGTGGGCAAAAAGTAGTAAGACTTTGTTCATAATTTCAAATTTTTTTATTCATTCTTCCAAATCTATTTCGTCCCCTTCAAAGTAATCCCCCCCCCCCCCCCCCCCCGGCCCCAAGTCACTTGTGCCAACGTTTTTTCCAATTCTCGAAACAATTTTGTTAAAGTCAATTTCCGGAATAGCCTTCAATGCGCTTAGCGATTCATGTTTAATGTCTTCAATTGACTCATTGACTCAAAACGGTGTCCACGAAGCGGTTTTTTGAGTTTAGAAAATAGCCAAAAGTCACACGGTGCTAATCACACGGTCAGGCGAATAGGGTGGTTGCGGAACGATATCAGTCGAATTTTTAGCAAAATGGTCTCGTAAAACCAATGCAGTGATCGTGCATTCACTCTTCTTCGGCCCAAATGATGTTTTAAAATGGTTTTCACTGATCCTTCCGATATTCCAACGATGCCAGTAAGGTCTCTGTTAAGGACTGTTAATCGTCGATTCTCGATCACCAATTCCTTGATTTTATTGACGTGTTGATCATCAGTTGATGTTGATGGCCGTCCTGGACGTGGTTCGTCGTCAACGCGTTTGAACAATTTGTACCAATCAAAAACACTTGCTCGCGACATACAATTATCACCGAAGGCCTTTTGCAACATTCTGAACGTTTCGGCACCAGAAATTTGATTCCGCACACAAAATTTAATGGAACTTCTTTGTTGAATAATTTCACTCATTGTGCAAATCGCCGAATGCACTTTTTGTACTTCAGAAAGACAAGCGTATACTAAACACTAATGATTATTTTGATGTGACATTTGGCACAGATGTCACCGACAGTCATACCAACCTTAAAATAATAATAATAATAATATTTTGATGAATGAGTTTCCGCGCGAAATTTAAATTAAAAAGTCTTACTAACTTTTGCCCACAGTAGTAAGTATCGTCCCAAATAAAAATTTCATTAACTTTTGTAAAATTTCTGTGTTTTTTTTTTTCATTTTCAAAAACTAAACTCTTATAAAAATCACCCTTTATTTTACACACATTTTTGTTTACATTTTTTTTTTTGTAGAATAACTCATTGACATTTTGGAATACTCGGCGTGCTCGGTGTACATTTCACCCAGCATATCGTGTTCGTTTACCATGAGAGTGAGTAAAAGCTCTGTTTTCGTGTTCGGGCAACGACAATTGCCAACAATTGGTGTTCGCCTTCGCCGAGTAAAATTTGAATGAATATAACCACCGCCTTAGTCGTTCTGTGTTTGTCTGCTGCTGTACGATGATTCCGAAATGAACCCATTCCGAATGCAATTATGTTAATGCAAACATAACAATATTTGAATTTTGTTTTTTGTCTTTAATGAGTTTTGATTTTCATTTTTGGTATTTTTTCTGAATCTGTCATCGTAAAATCAGGAACGATTTCTTTTTCTTCTCCTTTTTGTGAGTTGTTATAAATGTTATATGGGTAGAATCATGGAGAAATAACACCATATATGTATGTATTTTACCATGTCCATGGGCAGAATTAAGTGCCTATTCATAAAAAATTATATTCTCTTGGATTTCCATTGACCCTCACAGGTTCCAAAGACGTGCATTCATTGTCTTCTTTCTTTTATTGTATGCTTTTTTCTAATCACCACGAAATGATCTTCATCTTCTCGTGACGCTGTATTGTCGGTGATATTGTTGATATTGTTGATATTGTTGTTGCTATGGTTGGTTGAGCTGTTGTTGTTGCTATTCTTGGTTGATCTTGAAAATAGACTGAAAAAGTTATAGTCGTTTAATGTCAGTAAGTATTTTTGACTGGATTTTAAATTTTATAGATATAAGTATTTTTTTTGTTTGTTTTGTTTTTAAATATTTAAAGTTAGTCTGTAGGCTTTTCCTCGGAAAAGCTGTAAGTAATTTATGGTACACTTGGATAACTCTATTTCCATATGACTGAGGAGACAGTTGCAATTATCAGTTATATCGAAATCTACGATCAGTGATTTTGATCAAGGATATCTGTTAGCGCACAACATGAGCAGTGGATGCGAAGAGCTCGACCTAGGCCCTCCATGGGCTGTTGTGCCATTAAAAGTAAAAAGTAAGGATATCTGTTAGCGGTCATAGGAATTGGCATCGCTGGTCGCCTGGGGTTTAGTTGGTAGTGCGTTGGCCTGCTACGCCGAGTGTCCGATGTTCAAATCTCGGCAAAGGCAAAATCAAAAAGTAGGAAAAAAGGTTTTCTACACGACCTCTACACCTCTTGGCTCTTGGCAGGCAATGGCAAATGAATAGCAAATGAATGAATGGCAAACTGAAAACTAGCGATATCCTTGTTGAAAATAAAAGCTTGAAGTAAGATTTTCTTGTAATTAATACTGAAAACCAGCGATATCCTTGTTGAAAATAAAAGCTTGAAGTAAGATTTTCAATGGAACTATAGATCACAAGTGATTTTATCAGAATAGAAGATTTAAAGTAATATCCTACTTAGAACTGAAAACCTGATAATCACGATCACGATCACTTCACACTCAAACTCATGATATTTTATTGAAATCTCTATGCTGAAAAACTGAAATGATTTCCCCTAACTGAACAGCTAAAGCAATACTCTATATTAAAACCTAAGAACCGGAAGTAATCTCCTGATTGAGACTAAATTCCTGAAGAGATATTCTCATGGAAACTAAAAATACTATATGCAGCGATCTCTCACCGAGACTGCAATTGAGGCGATAGAACTGAAGATTAGAAATTATTTCATAGGATCTGAAATTCTGGAGCAATTTTCTACTTATAATTGAGGACCTGAGTGGTCGCTGTGGTGTGGTTGGTAATGCGTTGGACTGCTACGCAGAGTGTCCGGGGTTTGAATCTCGGCAAAGGCAAAATCAAAAAGAAGGGGGGGGGGGAATGTTTTCCACACGGCACCACCTCTTGGCTCTTGGCAGGCAATGGCAAACCTACAAGGATCACTTCGTCATCCGGATTCGGCATAGAACTGTAGGTCTCTTCGATTCATGATTAATCAAAAAAAAAAAAAAAACCGCACAGCATGAGCTCGGCCTAGGCCCTAGGCCATGGGCTGTTGTGCCATTAAAAGTAAAGTAAACTGAGGACCTGAGGCTGTCTCCTCATTAATATGGAGGTTATGGCCTCTGCACTATATCGCCAATTTCTCGATAAGATTTCTGCTGTTCGTGAAGATTTGGTATAATTTCACGGGCGATCTAACACATTTTGCTCATTCTAATACGAAATCAAGATCAATACTAATAAAAAAAAAAAAAAATAGTTTGACAATTAACTATGAGCAGAGAGTAACGGAAGAGATCAGAGAATATTTAAAGATTACCGTTAGCAAAAACATAACATACTCAATGTGTGCCTCAACTTTTTTCTCTTTCTTTCTTGTGCAAAGTAACGGGACATTTTTTCATGTACGAGTCTGCATTTTAGTGGAATGAATTAATGATACTAACAATGGAACATCGAAAAGTCTGTAGAAATAAATATTACCGAGATATTTTAGGTTTATTACGTTTTTTCCAAAAAAAAAAAGTTGTTTCATATATGTATGCACAGGGTGCGCCATATTTTATGTCGGCATGTAAACATTGAGTAATTTTAACATTCACCAACCGACTTGACTTGAGTAAACATCTTCAATTCAGTACAATTTTAACCATGGGTTTTGCTTCACACGAAACAACGCGCCGAAATAGTGACTCTGTACATCGTTCAGCTGTGTTAACTCACCGTGCATATTGTCAAAAATATCGTGTCCAACACACATACCGTCTGTCGTATTTTATTGAGTCCGGGACAGTGGGACGGCTTGTCGACAAGCCGTTCATCAACGCCAAAGACGTTCCAATGCAAGCGGTAAGAAGCGGTGGAAGCGGTAAGAGAGAGTATTGCCGAGAACCCACATGCGTCGTATGGTCAACGCGCTCCGCATTTTGGTGTCAGTGGAACCACCTTGCGGTGCATTTTGATGGATGATTTGCATTTGTTTCCACATAAAGTGCAATTAACTCAAAGAATATTGCACGTCGCTTGGAATTCCGACAAACAGTCACTCGAATGGTCGACTCTGAACCTGATTTTTTTAAAGAAAATTCTCATAACCGACGAGGTCCACTTCACACACTCGCGCCTTTGCCAAGTAAAATTGCCGCATACTTACCTACGAATACCTATAACCGTACGGTCTATCCTTACTCCTTATCTGTTGTAATTTTCCATTTTTTTTTGCTATTTCATTTTAAATAAATTTCCCAGTGTTTCATTTTACTCCACTCAAATTACCCCCGATCGAACTCTCCTTCCATCAAGCCACTAGAGCTCAAGCATTGAGAACGGAGAATCCACACGAGATCCATGAAACACCATTGCATGACCAAAAAGTTACTGCTTGGGCCGGCGTTCGCCCCGAAACCATCATTGGACCATTTTTCTTCAGCGAAGGCGAAACAGTCGTGGGGAATCGATATCTGTGGATGTTGGCTCATGTTGGCTGTTGTCTGCCCCTGACCACAAATGTGTGAAAAAGGTCTGGACAGTTACCTGGTTTCAACAAGACGTTGCGCCATGCCACACCGCAAATCAAACAATGCAGTTTCTGTAACGAATATTCCCTGGGCGTGTAGTGGCAAAAAATGGCGACAGTGACTGGCCATCTCGATCTGATCAGATTCGACCCCTCCGGGCTTCTTTTTGTGGGGTTATTTGAAAAGCAAAGTGTACACCAGCAAGCCTCAGACTAGTGACAAGCACAAGGCAAACATTCGTGCCGAAATCATCGCTATATACCGCCCGAGATGCCCTGGTCAATAGCGGCGGCCCCTGTGACGAGCTCAAGGCAAACATTCGTGCCGAAATCATCGCTATATACCGCCCGAGAGGCCCTGGTCAATAGCGGCAGCCACTTGATTGATCTTGTATTCAAAAACTAGTCCCAATAAATTGTAAAGGACCAATACCAATAAAAATACCTCATATATGGAAATCGATTGCTTCTTTTTTAAGTTATTCAATATTCACATACCGACTGAAAAGATGGCCCACCCTGTATATGTTTCGATCTTGTATCTTAGAATAAATTGTCATCAGTCGTTTCTTTTAGTTATGATTTCCTTTTGGGCAATAATTTGACTGCACTCGTATTTTGCGTGTTGTAAATTTTCGTTGTTGTTTTTGTGTTTGGCCTTAACATAATTTCTTATTATTCTTTTGAATCGGATGAAGTTCTTTTATATTTTTTTTGTTATTAACGATGCGGGAAACACTTTGGGTTTGTAAATGATAAATGCTTTTTTGATTAAATGCGAAACCAATTCCAGTTTTTTATTATTATTTTTTTTTTTTACTCTTGTGACTTTTGTTATTATTACGAATTATGAAGAGATTAACAATATTTTATTATGTAATAACTTATTAATTTGCATAATTATAAAATATTTTGTTGTAGCGTATTAGTTTGGTATTGTTCACCGAGTTCTTAGTGATGTGGAGTATACAAAAGGGAACTAGAAATAACATAAATCGTTAAGTAAAGGGTGTTTGTTTTTTTAGAAGTGTGGTTTTTAATCTGGCAATACCTTTTTCGGAGTTGGTCTTTTTGACAGCTGTCACTGTACTTATGCTCAGTTTGGTTTGCCATTTCATAATGAATGGACTTACTCCTGAACAACGTTTGCAAATCGTGCAAATTTATTACCAAAATAATGATTCGGTTCGCGCGACACATCGCGCGCGGTCGACATAATCGCCCAGCAGAGTCGGTAATTCGAGCAACCATGGATCGGTTTCGCACCACGTTTACTCTAGTGGATAATGCGCATCCTCAGAGACGCCGTACAGTGCGCACCGAAGACGCTATTGCTGCTGTGTGGATCAGAGTATCGAAGAAGACCCGAACGAGTCCATCCGCCATCGCTGTGCCCATCCACTTTATGGAAGATTATGCGGAAGGGATCTTGGTTTACGATCTTACAAAATCCAACTCGTGCAAGAATTGAAGCCGAACGACCATCAAGCGCGTCGCACGTTCGGTGAATGGGCCCAAAACAAGATGGCCACCGATCCCGATTTTCACAAGAACATTTTGTTCAGCGATGAAGCTCACGTTTGATTGAATGGGTACGTTAATAAGTAAAATGGTCGCATTTGGAGTGATCATAATCCACAAGCCATTGTTGAGACGCCGTTACATCGTTACATCCTCAAAAAGTCACTGTTTGGCAGAGAGTCACTATGGGCAGAGGGAATCATTGGTCCATATTTCTGCAAAGATGAAGCCGGTCATAATGTTACAGTCAATGGGGAACGCTATAGAGACATGATTAATGACTTTTTCGTGCCTGAATTGTGAATTGGAGGATGTTGATGTGGACGACCTTTGGTTCCAACAAGACCGCCGTCTACATGCCATACAGCCAACGAAACAATCAATTTATTGAAGGAAACTTTCGGTGAGCGCATTATCTCGCGTCGTGGGCCTGTGGCGTGGCCTCCAAGATCGTGCGATTTAACACCGCTGGGACTACTTTTTGTATGGTTATGTGAAGTCGCTTGTCTACGCAGATAAGCCCGAGACGATTGCCGCCTTGGAAGAGAATATTCGGCGCGTTATTACTGACATACGGCCCGGCCCCAATTGCTGCAAAAACTGGTTAGATATGATATTGGGTCTCTCGGCTGGAATTTATTCGAACCAGCCGCGGCGGCCACTTGCCCGAAGTCGTTTTTAAAACATAATGGCAAATCCTTATCTTTTTAATAAAGCTACATTCTTGGTCATAACCTTAAATTATATGCGTTTTATTTCTTCTTGACAACCACACTGCAAAAAAAAAAACACCCTGTATAAAAAAACATTTCAAATAGCATCGTGTGATCTGAGACCTCAGAAATAAGACATTTTCCTATTGAAGTTATGGAATAAGGAGTGAGATCGAAAAAATCGGGTAACTTTGAAAGACCACTGCTTTGAAACTCTTCATCTGAAAGAAAAAATTCAATCAGTAGGCCTTGCGCGTTGGAGAAATTCTAATGAAATGCAATCACATGTTTTTTGACTTGTGAACTTTCAGTTGAGTCATGGCATCGGAAGTGGAAAGGCGCGATTTTGTTGTTGAATTATTTCGAGAAAATCCGCAGTGGAGCCGCCAGAAAACCAGGCGAAATTGGAACACAAAACACTGTCTCGATGATTCTTAAAAAATTCAATACAGACTTAACTACTTACTTACTTAGCTGGCACTACAACCGATGATCGGTCTTGGCCGCCTCCACAAAGCTTCGCCAGTCACTTCTGCTATGCGCGCGCTGGCGCCAGTTGATAAGGCCAAGTGCAGTCAGGTTGCCCTGCACCTGGTCTTTCCAACGGAGATTAGGACGTCCCCTTCTGCGTTGCGTGATCCTCCACCGTGGTTCGAATAAAACACCCTTCTGACCGGAGCGCTTTCTTCCATTCGCTCATACAGACTTAACAGTTGCTAGAAAATATAGTTCTGGAAGGAAATACGGTTTTGTGTTTCCAAAAAAAGGCGAAGAAAGTCGTTGATCTCTTAGAGAAGAATCCAGCGTTGTCTAATCGAAAATTGGCGGAAAAAGCGAGTTGCAGTGAGTTTTTAGTTTGTTAAAATAAAAAAGACGCGGGCCTTAAGACATACAAAGTGCAGTCAGTACCCGACAACAGGAACGCTACTAAGAACTTGGTAGCCCAGAGCCGAGCTAAAAAGTTGAAGACAGATTTTTTTCCCAAAAATACGATTGCTGTGTTATGGACGATGAAACGTACACGTATTGTCTAAATTTTCTCAATTGCCTGATCAAGCGTTTTACACCGCAAAGGAACGAGAAGGAGTTGAGGAAAGATTTAGGACAAAACAAAAGTCCCCGTTCCCGAAGAAGTTTCTGGTATGGCAAGCGATTTGTAGTTTTGGGCTAAGGAGTAAAAGTTTCGTGAAGGTTATGTGAAGGAGTGCCTCCAGAAGAGATTGCTGCCCTTCATTAAAAAAGCACAATGTATCTACTTACTTTTGGCCTGATCTAGCCTCCTGCCAATACAGTAAAGTATGGCAGGAGGCTAAAATGGTTCGAAGACCAAAACATCAAATTGGTACCAAAAATCGTCCACCCACTTCGGCCTATCGAGAGATATTGTGCTCTAGTGGAAAGAAGATTAAAGGCAACAAATAAAGAAGCTAAATCAATGGAAGATTTCAGAAATAAGTGGAATGCTGCCGCCAAGAGAGTCTCAGAAATGACAGTGAAGGCGCTAATGACAGGCATACCGGAAAAGCTGTGCGAATTCTGTAAAAAACAACAAAAAAAAGTTTTTCGTTTATTGATCATTTTATCAGAAATTAAATTTTCTTTTCAAAACTGTTTACATTTTTTTTTATTTGCATAAGAGATTTCAATGCTTACTTTACCGACTTTTAATGGCACAACAGCCCATGGAGGGCCTAGGCCAAGCTTTTCGCATCCACTCATGTTGTGCGCGTTATATTTGCATATGAATGGAATGGAATGGACCTACAGTTTTGAATGCCGAATCCGAACGGCGAAGTGAAAAGCTTTTCATAGGCAATTTCTAGTCTTGTAGGTTTGCCATTGCCTGCCGAGAGCCAAGAGGTGGTGCCGTGTAGAAAAATTATTTTTTTCTACTTTTTATTTTGCCTGTGCCGAGATTTGAACCCTGGAACCCTTTGAACCCTACGCCACTACAGCGACCACTGATTTCTGATTTCAATGCTAGTTATCCGATTTTTTCGATCTCACTCCTTATGGAGAAATTTAGGATTGCGAAGTTGGTGGGCTTCTCTCTCTTCAGGAGGAAAAACCATCCACCATTGGATGAAAACAAATACTTACTTACTTCACTTCAACAAAGCGGAGCGAAAAATTCAACCAACTCATGTAAATAAGAACATTTTTATTATTAAAATTTTTTTTTTTTTTTAATTCATTTCATAAAAATTTTATTTTATATATTTCTTTTTTGTTTCATATTTTTCTGGTGTATGATTTTATTTTTTTTTTGATTTTTATTTTTATTTTTTTTGTTTAATTTCTAAATAATTTCATATAATTTTTAGACTAAATTGTAAGTACATTACTAAAAATACATACTAAATATACTATATAAATATTTATATATGTATATAAAATTTTTTACAGGTTTCATTTTTTACAATTATTTTGCGTACATATTTTTTTGTTTTGTTTTTTTTTTTTGCTTGTTTGTTTGTTTGTGTTTGTATAAAATATAAATTATTATAAACTAAGTTAAAAAATAAAAAAATAATAATAATATGAGAGTAAGTGAAAAAATATGACAAAATAATGTAAGCATTTTTGTTGTTTTTTTTTGTAAATTTTATGAGAAATGTTTTCCGCTTTTCCATTTTACTTACATAAATGATTAATGGAAATGATGAAATGATACATAAATTAAAGGGAGCGTAGTGAAGGAAATTAAAACAAAAATTTGTAATAAAACGTTTTAAAATTAATTAGGTTTTAAAAAGGAAAATTTTATTGAGTGCGAATGATTTATTTACATTGCAAACTTAAGGAAACAGATTTGATTGAGAGACAAAAAAAAAAAAAAAAGTAAAAAAATGGTGAATAATAAAAAACACAAAGTGATGAAAATTTGTTTAGTTTTTTAAATAAATTGCATGTGGTTTTCTGAAGTTTTGCTTGGGTTTTCCTGTTTCCGCCAAGGATTTGCTTTTCTTCTTCTTCTTCTTCTTCGAACTGTTTTAGGTAGGATAATAGTTGGGATTATTGGTAGAATTTGTTTTTATATAGTATATATATTTTACATTTACAAAAACAAACAAAAAAAAAAAAAAAAAAAAAAAAAAAACTAATATTTAAAACTAACGAGGAACCTTGTTTTTTTTTTGTGTTTCTTTTATTTTTTTTTTTTTGTTCTTTATTTTCTATTATTTTATACAATTTTGTTTTATGTTTTGCGTGCTTTTCATAATTTGATTTCGTAGAAATTTACAACCAATCTTAAATGAATTCTATGGAGAAAAGAAGAAATGCAATAAATGGATGTTTTTTGCTTGTTTGTTCCTTATTTTTGTGTGATTTGCAAAGCATGCAGCAGCTGCAGAATGTGTAGAAAATGTAACAAAATTTGAGATCATAACTAAATTATTTAAGTGTTGCATTTATTTATTTAGTTTCCTATGTAAGTGCGAAAAAATAATAACACAATCAATTGTTTTATGTTGGCATTGTTTTTTTTGTTTAATAAATTATTTCAGTTTGTGTTGATTTTCTTTCTTGTGCGGAATTCATTGCTATTTTTTAAGTATAAGTTTTTGTGTTGTTGTTTTTTTGTTTTTCTTTCAATTTCAGTGCTTACAAATAATAAATTCAATACATTTTTTGTTAATTTTTGTCTTTTAATCGTTTTCAATTATAAATACATTCCCTTTTTTTTAAGTTGTTGTTTTTGTTTTTTTTTTTTTGCATAAAATTATTTCTACAAAAGAAAATTAATTATTAATTAATTTTAGTTGACTTTTTCGCAAGTTCTGCATTTAATTTATGAATTTTTTTAAATTTTTTTTTTTGTTAGTTTTTAAATAAATTTTAACAAATGCCAAAGAGAATTTTTTTTAATAAATTTTTTGTTAAACTTCCGAAAAATATGTAAAAGTAGTATACTCGTATAGCTAAAATATGAAAAAAATTAGTTAATTTTTAAGATTTTAATAATTACAAATCTTTTTCCATGTATGAAAATAAAAATAATTTAGTAATAATGATCTCCAAAAATGTTGTCGTTTCGTCTTATTTTTGTGGTTTGTTTGTTTGTTTGTTTGCTTTAGTTTAAATTATAAATTAAACTAAAAAAAATATTAAAAATATAAATTTATTACTAGAGATGAAATCGTCAATTTATTTATTTGTTTTTAATTAATATTTACAGTTGTTATGTGTTTTTGCTTAATTTTGGATACGTTTTTGTTGTTTTGTTTTGCTTTGTTTTTTAATTAAATTTAGTTAATCTCAGTCTTTTCTTTGCATAAAAAAGAAAAGAATGAGAGCGCGTCAAAGGAAAATTTTCAATGCGCGAATGTTACACGAGAAAAATAAAAGTGGCCCTAAATCAAAAACACGTTCATATTCACTCAATGGAAATTTTTAAGCTACTTAGTAAACAAATCGAATTTTGCAACACATGCACAAAATTTTGGTCAGAATAGAAAAATTAATTCTTGTTTCTCGGTGTCTTCAGTTCATTTCTGATATTTTTTGTAGAGTGCTTTGTCCTTAAACGAAATCTTTCGAGTTATCAGCAAGCTCTACGTGATATTTTGCAGTATATTTTAAGTGAACGTAAACGGAAAATTCAATGCCGTCAAAATTGGTTCATGATTTTGAATTGAAACCATTTTTTCGTTCGTCCGCATTAAATGTCTACTTCACAATTACAAATTCTCATGAGAAAGAAACAAAAAATTAATAATGGTCCTAGTAGTAGATACTACTACTACTACTACTACTACTACTACTACTACTACTACTACTACTACATACTACTACTTTTTTTTCGCTACTAACATTAGATTTAAATATTTGTTTTCTTTTGTTAATTCTTTACGTCAGTCCATTCAAAAAACTATATATTCACTTAATTCAAACCTATTAAATTGAAAACTAATAAAAAAAAAGAAAATTGTAGTAGTTTTGCATATAAAAAAAGTATTAGAAAAATTGTAGCAAATATTCAACAGCGCTTGTTTCACTTTAAACTTCTTTCTACTTGTCATCATCGTCGTCGTCGTCGTAGTCGTCTTTCTTCATACACTACTAAATACTCTTGTTTCATTAACTGCTCTCTTTCTCTCTCCCTCTCTCTCTCTCTCTCTCTCTCTCTTTTCCGTTTACACGTTAAACTTTGTCTTCGCTCTCTTCTTCTTATCTCTTTACATGTGCGGCGTACCACATACAACCGCACGCTGCTGCTGCGCCGCCGCCACCGCCACCGCCGCCGCCGTTGCTGCACTGCTCATTTGTGACGCTCCACCACCACCACCACCGCCGCCCCCACAACCACCTGCCACTCCGGCCGCTGCCAGCGATGGCCATCGCTGACTGCAATAGGCGCTCTCGCCCAACACCGAGATACGTTTGTTCTCGGCATAGTCTTTGGTTGTTGTGTTGTGAGCGCCATTGTTGCTGCCGCTGCCTCCAACGCCATTTTGCATTGCTGACGCTGGATTGGAACTGACACCGCCACCGCCACCCCCGCCAACGGCACCGCTCAGCAGCTGTGAAGCGCGATGCATTAGCGTTGGATCGGTATTGAGTTGCTTTTGTGATTTGGCGCGCTGCAGTGGCGCTATTTGCCCGACGCCGCAAAATTCTGAATTGGCGTTGTTGTTGTCCGATGCATAGTTTGCCAACGCTGCACCATATAGCGACGAATTCATGAGGCAGTCATCCGCGCCGGTGCCCGCAGACACCGAAATATTATTCACCGATTTGTCCCAGGTGTTCTTAATGATGTTGGGATTGGAATTATTATCGAACGTGAGTCCTGAGCTGGAGCTGCGTTTGACAACGCCCAACACACCCACGCCCACACCGCCGCCTATGAGTCCGGCCACGCCGCCCATGCCTCCCCCTCCATTGTGATGCATCGTCGCCACCGCATTCTGTTCGTTTTGCTTGCGCGCCTCGGCATCATCTTTCTCCTGTGCCCGCTTACGTTTACGCTTCATGCAGAAGACTACACATGCTGCTATCACCGCCACCAGAGGCATAGCCACCGAGAGTATTGCTATGAGCACCACCTGCCCGCTGGTCAGACCGTCGCTGCGTCCTTGCGTTGTCGCCTCGTATTGCCGTGCATTGTATGTCGCCGACGAGTACGACTCTTCATCGCACTGCACACCGCGAAAACCATTCGAGCAAACGCAGTGGAAACTATTCACGCGATTCACACAGGTGCCTCCATTATGGCACGGCGTCGAGTTGCATTCATCGATGTCTATGGAACAGTCTTTTCCCGTGAAACCCGCCCGACAGGCGCACTGATAGTCGTTGTTGAGATTGGTGCAAGTGCCGCCATTGGCGCATGGTTTCGTCAGGCACAAGTCAACCTTCTCAGAGCACAGCGACCCGAAGTAACCGGCTACGCATTGGCAACGAAACTGATTCACCATATCGATGCAGGTGCCACCGTTTTCGCATGGGTTACCTTGGCAATCGTCAATGTTCTGCTGGCACATGCTGCCTGTGTAGCCGCTCGCGCACTGACACTTGTACTTTCCCGAGGAGGTCGTCACGCATGTACCACGATTCCGACATGGATTCGGATTGCAGTTGTCGACGTGTATTTCGCAGGTCAGGCCGCTGTATCCGCTGGGGCACTCACACTGAAACCCCTTCAGGGTATCGCGACAATTCCCATGCAGACATGGTTTGTCCGTGCATGTAATCACTTTGTCCTCGCACAATTTACCCATCCAGCCTTTTTTGCATTCGCACTTATAGCCACGTTCGGTGTGCTCATCGTGGCACATGCCGGAATTTTGACACGGGTTCACTTCGTGACATGAATTGATTTCATTTTGGCAATCGCTACCAGTGAAATTCGGCGGGCACTTGCATGTGTACAGACCTTGGCCGGTATTAAAGCAGGTGCCGTAATTTTGACACGGACGATGATTCGTGCAATAATTGAGATCCTGATTGCAGAAGAGACCACCCCATCCTTCGTTGCAAATGCATTCCCAGGGTTTGTTGCATGTGCCGTGCACACAGCCGGGATAAGATTCGCAGTCGCTGCACAATGGTCCTTTCCAGCCAGCTTGACAACTGTAAAGAGATGAAGGAGAAAAAATGAAGGGGTGAATAAGTCAGTGAATTGAAGAAATTAGTGAGTTGGTGAGTACTTAAAAATTTCAGTATAAAAATATTAATGAATAAAAAAAAAGAAGAGAGAAATATATGAGACATTGCTACCCAAAAACAAATTAACAACAACAAATTAATGCAATGAGAGATAGACACGAATAACGGCAGTTTTTGTTCTATTCGTAATTATGAGGTGAATGGAAAGCAGCAGCAACAACAACACCACGTGAAACAGTTTCTCTTTGCTTATAATATTTTAACTAAACTCTACCACAAAATTATACCTTTTTACATAGATACAATCAAGTTCATGGAATATATACATAGTTTAAATCCATATTTAAAATTTAATTTGTTTTATAGCTTGTAAGAAACTAAGAAGTACATAATTGAAACAATTGCAGATATTCATTCTTCAATGAAATAGTAATAGCCATTGTAAGTAAGTATTTTCAAAATGTTTACTTTAGATACTTTTAGAGTACAATCATCAATAAAGGAAGAATGCTGGCTGAATTGTTTTCATTTAATTCTAGGTAATTTTCACAAATTCCTGCACGTCTTACGCGAACATGTTCCTGCATTTAATTTTCATTCATGCTACTTCAATAACACAATAACAACAAACAGCAGACAGAGCATAACAAAAACGGCATCAACCCAAAATAAAAAAAAACAACAACAACAGAACAGAACAGAAAATTGCAGTAGAAACAATTTGCAATCTTCTTATTTTTTTTATTTTACTTTCGGTTTACTTTTTGTTTTGTTTATGGTGCACCATTTTTGGCATTATTATTATTGTCATTATTAAATTAACATTTTTGTTGTTGGTGTTGCTTTTGCTTTTGCTTTTCTTCTCCTTCTTCTGCTTTTACTTAATACCCTGCACTCGCTACAATCATCTTCATTTCTTTATAGTGCACTCTTTGTATTATAGATTGGAGGTGAGAGCAGGGCGCAGAAGCAAGCTGCTCTTACTACACTTGCTTATTGGCCGTGAGAAATAATTTGCAAAAATGGTCACACACCATAAACACAAACGCACACAAAGAGTGAAAGAAAGAAAAAAAAAATAAATACATACGTACATTTATGTACGTACGTTTTCATTACGATTACGTACACAAATACATATACACATGCATACATATGTATGTTTGCTACGTACTCCCGTACTCCCCAATGCAATACGTCCTCCCTCTCTCTATCTTCATACTACGACGATGGATGACAACGATAATGTTTAAGAGCGCAGCGATAGTTGTTACGAATCCAAATGATCAGTCGGCGTCGGTCGTCATCTTCGTTGCTGTTGTTGTTATAGTTTTTGCGTTTGTTATTCGTTGCTCATACGACAACGATACCGACAATTCACAACAACAACAACCACAACACATTCAAATAGTTTGTTGTTGGTGCTACCTTGCTTGGTACAACAACACCGACGACGATGCTTGATTCGTTCAAGTTGACAAGACGTCCGCTTGTCATTCATTTGTTGTTACTACTTGCTGCTCATTTGAAGGAGTGAGGAAGTGTGTATGTACATATGTGTGTGTGTGTGTGTGTGTATATGGATGTTCTTTTTATTTTCTCAGAGACTCCAGTCCAGTTGTTGGTTTTTTTTCTCTCTCTGCTTTTCTTTTCTCTCTTCGATTGCAATTCTTGCAAAGCTGATTTCTGTTAATGCCAATCACCAACAACAACAATCGTCCAACAAGTATGACTGAAGCATTCAATGGTATATCTCTGTCTGTCCATCATTGCTCATACGTTTGTCTTTCACATTTTCTACGCTTGTTCATCATCGTCATCGTCATCATCTTCATCCAGACCAACAGCAACATCATCTTCTGCACTTCATTACAATTTTGCGTTTGTTTGCAAAAGAATTATATTTTTTGTTTACTTTTTCTCTGAGATTTTTTTTTTCTTTTTGAATATGCACTTGTATAAGTGTGTGTAAGTGTGTAAGTATGTGAAGAAAATAGTTTTTTTTTTATTCATTTGCATAAATTCTTTTTATAACTTCTCCGGGCATCCGGAGAGCTAGCAAACAAAGATCGATCGCATGAAACACACACACACACACACACACACACACACACACAGTCATATAGCAGCAGTCTCAACCAGTCATCCCAGCTAACCAACCCATCACATACATACGTCTGCTGCTTCGTCGTTTGGTAGTTGGCTGTCCATTTCAACCAGTTGTCACATGCAAATTTGCGTTTGACTTTTTTACATTTCTTGTGAGTAAGATGACATTACGAGAAAAACACCCCACACCGCACCTGTTCATTGTACGTAATCCCTACACTCTCTTCCCAATTCTCTCTCCCCTTCCCCTTCTCTCTCCAATCTCTCTTGTTCTTTGGCTTTATCAATAAGTTTCGCCTAAAGAAATCAAAATGTGAGCTGCATTCACACTGATACATTTTCACTTGTTTCTCTAAATCTCTACATGCTGTTGTTTGGTCGATTGTAGTCTCATTTCGCTTTCTGCTGATTAGCAACTGCGAAAACAAACAGGTGATCCATTCTCAAACATCCATCATCCACCAGCATTCATTCGCCTCCGCCTTCCTTTTTAGTTTTTACTTGTTTCGTCTTATATTGCATGTGTGTGTGTGTGTGTGTGTTTGTGCTTATTGCAACTTTGAAAAACTGTTCCATTGCCTTGGGCGGCTGACTGACTGACTGACTTAATGGCTGCATGAGATGAAGCCAGCTGCATTGTTGTTGTTATTATTATTGTTGCAGCACTAACAATCTTTGATGCTTACTTGATTTATTTGCATTTTTCATTACGATCGCTCACTTAAATGCATACGTGTTTTTCATACGCAAAATCGCGTCCATGTTGCAGCAGCACATACAATCATTGCCACAACAATAACAATAACAACAATAACATTACCTATAACACAATCACCCTTTGCTTTTTTCAATATCTTAACACCTTCCATTTTCATTACTACTAATGCTTCTTCTTCTTCTTCTTCTTCTTGTACATGATCAATAGCTGGCGGCGGGTGTGCTGTGCTGTGTCTTTTCAAGTTATTGTCGTCGTTTTTGTTGTTGTTGTACTGGATTTTATAAATTAAAATTGATTTTCAGAAATGATGTTAATGAAGTGTCTTGTTTACATTTTTTCTTTTATGTTTGTGTTCAATTTTAAGTTTATTTTCTTTTCCATTTTAATCACACCACCCACCCACACTCTTCTTTCTTCTCTTTCCCATGTCGCTCCAATATTATATACATAGGTACATATAATGATTTACTGATTTATAATAGCAACAACAAGTGGGAACACACACATTACTCTTTCTCTTTTGAATATTGTATTGCCGGTACTGCTCTCAATGAGATGTGTCTAATGGTCTATTTGCAATGCTTTCCAAACTGTCATTCAGATTTTTGACACTTAATTTGTGTTGCTCTATTTTGCTTTGTTTCACTTTTAGTTTCTATTTATTAATATAATATTTTAGGTCAAGCAGTTTGGTTTCTATCGTAATAAAAGTATTGGCTCTACAAGTATCCATTGTATAGCTGCATTTGGTTCGTTTTTGTTTAGCAACTCAATAGCACCTAATTTTATAATTTCTCACACATGTGAAAGTAATTTGTTTTACTTTCAAATCTCATATTTTAATTTCATTTGTTCCACCTTCAAGGTATAGAATTTGTATGACTTATTGAAATCGTTAATAAAGACTAAAATAAATATTTAAAATTTACTTCTTTTAATTGCATCAATGACAAATCCTTTATAGAACTTTGGATTTTTAGACAACCTTTAATGCTCTAGAAGCACGCCAAGACAAAACTCTCTCAGCACCTCTCTTTGAGAGACTCACAGAACTTGCGTCCTTTTTATATCATAGATATATTACTCATAAAATGGTTTAATTTGCTAGAAAATCAAAATTGCATTTCACTTCCATTTGTTTCATCTACTGGAACAAGAGAAAGTAAGCAGGCAGCAGTACAGAAGAGAGAATGACAGCAGAGAGAGTTTCTACAAATTTAATATGCATGTAATTGCTGCTAAATTAGAATACAAAATAACAAATGAATACTTTATTACTCTATAATGTTGAAAAATATTAAAAACTAGCAGCACATTTTAATTAATTTAAACCCATAACAACAATAAAAATATGGAAAATGAATTTCTAACCTAAATTGCAATTCTGCATAAATGCATGCACTCGATTTTCTATATTTTTTTTTTTTTGCATTTCTAAATAACCGCGTCAAAAGCCAAGCCCACAACAAGCAGGCATGTGAGTGAAATAGATAGACAAATATTTTGCTATTCCAATGAATTTCAAGAAAAATAAAAATGAGCATGAGAACCTGATAACAACACAGAAACCAAGTCAACGAAAGAGACAGAGAGAGAGAGAAAGGAAGCACGCGTACCAGAGAGTGTAAGTGAACGTGTAAAGGAAAAAGGCCTTCACCTAATGAAAAAAAAGAACGCAATTAACAATAATTCACATGAAATATCGAAAAAAAAACTAAATTCACAAAAAATTACAACTACAAACATTTAAGCACTAAAACTTATATTTATTCATAGTGGACAGTGAGACCGAACGACCCAATGCGTTGTTGTTTTCGTTTTTGTTATACTCTCTCATCAATACTAACATCAATGTCTCTCCCTCCCTATAAGAACACAGGCACTCCAAAACACCAACAAAGTAAAATCTTCCAGCGCATGCATGTGAGTATTTATAGCGTGTATGCGCTTAGAATTATTAAAACATTCCCACACAATACAAAATCAGATGCTTAAACGTTTCTCTAGCATAGACCAGCGACCAGCGGCCAGCGGCGCGCGGCAGTCAAACAATGCGCTCAATGCCCAACGTGAAGTTTAAGTTAGTTTACTTAGGTATTCGTTTCTACTTCTACAACTTATCTACCTACCTACCTACGTACCTACATATATTCAATTAAAGTGAATTGAATAAATTGCTAAGGCAACAAGTGAGAAAATGGTGGAGTAAAATACAAAAAAGAAGGGCGCACGCAGTAAAAATATTGAACAGAATTTGTTTTCCAATGAAAATCAATTCAATTTGTTTTCCCTTCTTCAATTTCTTCTTCTTCTATTCGTTTTTAATTCAAAATCATCAACAACAACAAAACAAGCAGTAATAATAATAATAATAATAATAATAATAAGTAATAATAATAAGTAATAATAATAACTTTTCAAGTCTAATGGTTTTAAAAATTTCTTTACATTGCTGTTGTTGTTGTTGTTTTTTGTTTGGCTTGGCTTATAATGATCATCCCTGCCTGTCTGATCATCATTTATGTACCCATGAAGTTGATGATGATTATCATCATTATTTGCTTGGCTATGGTGTAAATTCAATTTAAAATGTTGAAACATATAAGTATGTAAACTCGTATGTACGTATCTATATATATTTTTTTTTTTTGGCGTTGTTGTTTCTTTAACTGAAGCAGATATGGGCATTTTGTTGTAGTTGCTGCTTTCTTGAGAGCCTACGTCCATTAACGCAATTATTGTTATTATCATAAGCAACGAAAACATATGTAAGTATTGTAGGTATTGTTTTTATTTTCACATTTTTTGAGACTGGCTGGTTGGTTAGTTGGTTGGTTGATAATCTACTGTTGCTGTAGTGTCTATTATTGCCAACAATATTGCCACCTGCCTCTTAGTTTTTGCTCTCTCTTTTAACTTCTGCTGCTGCCATCATTAACAATACAGTCTTCTTCGTTTCCCTGTTGCCGATACCATCTTGGGGACGTCACTGTCGTTGCCAACATCTTCAGCTGTTGATTTTTGTCTTATTTGTGTTGCTAATACTTATTAGGTACATACATACATATATTCATATATTACATATTTTTGCTTTCAATATTGTCATTTTGCTGTATTAATATTGTCAATATGGTATATGTATGTATATATGTATGTATACTTTTTGCTCTCCCTCTCTCTCTGTCGTTACCCTCTTTCGATATTGCATTCTCTCCTTCTTCCTCCTCCACCAACACTCTCAGTGTGAAGCAGCAACAAACAATTCACCTGCTTCTTCTTTTCAGACATTCTCTCGTGTTTACGTATATATATGTATGTACTATATTCTTTACAAACCATACTAGCAACAACAATACGATCTGTTGCAGCTTTATTGTATGCGTTTATTGTTGTTGCTCTTTATACATTTTTCTTCTTCTTCTTTGCAGATACTCGTAGTAAAAACCTTTTCGATTTTGAAGCGCACAAACCAACAAAAATAAGGTGCGGCTATGACTGCGAAAATAATTTTTTCCACATTTTTATTTTTAACATTTTGCAAATGTGTACAACTTCAAATTGTTCTAATTTAATATTTTGCTCATCGATGTTGATGGTTGATGGTTGTTGGCTCACGATGATGGCTGACGTTGATGATTTTTGCTACCAATATATTTTTGTTTATGACAAACAGTAGCTTAATAAATTATGCATACAAATTATTATTGTTTTTAAAGGAAATATTAAAAAGTAAATACTTTATTTCATATAAATTTTTTAGATACTCCTCTGTAAAAGAGACTCAAGGCTGGATATATTTTGAGAGGATCAGAATGCGAAGAGTAGAAGGGGAGGGCGAGGAGTGAGGAGACCATCACAAAACATTGCCGAGAGATGGGTGCTTTCTCTTCACCATTACGGAAGACAAGCCAAAGAGAGAAGACCGTATATATTTTTCAAGCAAGTATTAACGAGAATGCAAGAGAGAGGTTTTTTCTCTTAAGCACAAAAGCAATATGTACAATACACGTGTGGGGGAGGGGGGGAGGAAAGACTCAAGACGAACGAAAAGTTCAGAATAGACTTTTCTCTCCATCATAAAAACAAAGCCTTAAGAGATACCATCGAAACTTTGATGGGAGAAAGACTAAGTAATACTGGCGGTACATTTTAGTTCTCGTCAAAAAAAAAAAAAAAAAAATTACACCTATCATTGAAAGTACAACCTCCACCTCTTCTCTTCTGAGTACGAACATCTTTTGCTGAAAAACTTTCCAGGAACTTGCAATTTTGTTTGGTGTTTTTAAAATTTATTGAGTCATTGTGCGTGCCTTGTTCTCACATTTCAATCACTCCAATATACATAAATAATTATTCCAATATAATTTCAAGTCAATTTAAACTAAATTATTATTAGCTAATGGCAAAATAAATAGACCATTTCCGTTTTTAAATTTTAGAAATAGAAAGAAAATCACTCTTCTTCACTACAAAAACCAACGAAGAAACAAACATTTAAACATTTTTGTGTGCTTAAAGTATTTCAATTGTTAGAATTACAAACCTCAGCTTTTTTAGTAAAAATAATAATGTTACAGAAAAATAATATAAAAGGTAAAATAAAAAAAACAACTAAAATTAAATAAGAAACTTTGTTCAGAGTGGAGTAAAGTGAGTGCGCGCATTATTCAGCTGCGATTTGTTTTTGTGATTTTGGACATAGATAAAGAGATGGAGAGAGACCGCCTATAGGAAACAGCTGAGTGCATTAACGGTTAATAAACACATTTTCTTTTATGTATAAGAAAATAAAAACTTGGAGAGAAGTACCTTTTGTTTTTAGAGAATATGAGTAGCAGTGTGCAAATGCAGCGTACAATGGAGGAGTGGAGAGGAGATAGAGAGTAAGGGGGTAATGGTAAACCTTAGTTAAAATTTCATATAAAAATCTCAAAGCTAAGCAAAGTGTATTCTTTCACCTGTGTGTGTGTGTGTGTGTGTGTGTTGAGAAAAAAAAAATACAACAAACAATAATAACAAAAACAAAGCAAATACAGACCTAGTCGCCTAAACATAGAGGAAAAAGCAGAGGCACAGGCGCAGGAAGGCATTCAAATATCTACATATACCAACAACAACAACAACAACAACAATTGCAGTTTTCTCAACTCACGCTATAAAAATGTGGGAAAAATTTGTAATTCAATTTTATTATGTGATTGTGTGTGATTTTTTGTGTGTGTATGTGTGTGCATTTAAGTTCGCCTTCAAATTGTAATGCAAAACCTCAGCGCAACAGAAAAATAAAACAAAATTAAAATAAAAACTGACGATCACACATAACAAAAAAAAAAAACAAAAAAAAAAAAATTAAATAAAAATGTTATAAGCAAGTTAGGTATTTTTTATTTTACTTTTTCGTTTTGTCGACACTATAAAAGGAGGAGTATGACGTGCAGACGGACAAACAACAAACAACAACAACAAATAGACAAAGTCAGCGTTAGCGCGCAAAGCAATCAAAGTCATCTAAATTCTTGTGGTTGTTTGTGTTTTTTTTTGCATTAAAAAACAAAACACACAAAGCGCCGTTTTCATTGTTGCAGTCAAATTTGCCCTTTTCAGCAAGCGGCAAGCGGCACACAAAACAATAAAACCAACCAAAAACCAAAGGAACAGAAGAGTCTAAAAAAAAGTCTGGCCGAGTCTGACTGATTAAATAACTGCATAAGGTGTGCCGTGTCGTCGTCAACATGCTCGCATTTGTTTTGCTGCTGTTGTTGCTGGTGGGTTTGCTTTCATTTGGTTCGGTTGTTGCTTGTGCTCTTCTGGGAGCGTTCAAATGAAACTGAAGCGCGCACAACCACACAAAGCATTCAAATAATAAGTTTCTTCCTTTTTTCCATGCATGCACAGCAGTAAGAGAAACGTGCAAAACTGATTTTAATTAGCTACTGTTTTTCGTCATTTCTTTCCCTCAAGTCTAAGATGGATGGTGTCAGGTTGATAGACATTGAATACATTGAATGAAAAACAATGATGCAAGGGATTTGAATGCAAAAATCATATTTTTAAATATAAATCATAAGAGATATTTATACTAAAGAAACAATAAATTGTTTTTCATATACAAATACTTACATGCATTGATTTGGCTTCTCACAATGACCATGTTTGCAGCCTTTGGCGCATTTGGCTGTAATCAAAAAGAAGAAAAAACAAAGGATTTAGTAAAAATAAAAATCTTTTAAAAAAAATGATAGGAAAAATATTAGGAAATAAAATTAAAACTGAAGCATGCAATATCAAAAAGTACCTAAGTATTTAAATATGAATTTCATGGTCAAAACAGGTACTATTTTGTTTTAACATACCATACATAAAGGGTGCATGCCATCTTTTACGTCGGTATTTAAAACATTGAATAATTTTAACATTAACCAACTGATTGACTTGAGTAAACACGCTTTTAAAATGTCAATTCAGTACAATTTTAACCATGAATTCGTCCACGTCGCTTGGAATACGGCCAAAGAGTCGCTCCAATGGTTAACACTGAACCTGATTTTTTGAAGGAAATTTTGATGATCGACGAGGCCTATTACACACTCTCTGGCGCTGTCACATTTGGGGAACGGAGAATCTGCACGAGATCCATCAAACACCATTACATGACCATGGATGTGTGGTGTAGATAAATGGCTACATTGACTGAACACCCATATTTCCACATTTGACCCGTCCGGACTTCTTTTTGTGGGGTTATTTGAAAAGCAAAGTGTACGCCAGCAAGCCTCAGACTAGTGACGAGCTCAAGGCAAACATTCGTTCCGAAATCATCGCTATATATCGGAAAATGCAGCAAAAAGGGTCACTAACGACGGCCCCTGGTTTGATGTTGTATTCAAAAACTAGTCCCAATAAATTGTAAAGGACCAAATTAAATAAAAATACCTCGTATATGGATATCGGTTGCTTCTTTTTTACGATATTCAATATTCACACACCGACATAAAAGATGGCGCTCCCTGTATGTATAAGAGATATATGTAAATGCATCTGTAACATACAAGTGCAAAACGTATTGAACTGAATTTTTCTTTAATAAAATATTAATATATCGGGCAAGTGGTTCGAATAAATCCCAGCCGAGAGGCCCAATTTTCGACAGCAATTGGGGCCAGTATGTCAGTAATAACGCGCCAAATATTCTCTTCCAAGTAGTCAATCGTCTCGGGCTTATCTGCGTAGACAAGCGACTTCACATAACCACACAATTCGGGATCGGTGGCCATCTCGTTGTGGGCCCATTCACCGAAAGATTTGCCAACATTGTTCAGGCGTAAGTCTATTCATAATGAATAGACCAAGACCTGAGCATAAATCAAGTGACAGCTGTCAAAAAGACCAAAGTATTGCCAGATTGAAAACCACACTTCTAAAAAAAAAACAACCTTTACAAGATACTTGCAAAATCGATTTGAAGGAAAAGAAAACAACTTTTCGCACACTACTTATGCTGGCTGACATCATCTGGCATCATCTTATGGTATATGAGAGGGGGAAAAACCTGAAAGATACAAATGTATCCCATCCCTACTATCACTAACAACTAAAAAATACTCATAATGAAAATATGTAAATTTTATAGCAGTTAATTGCAAAATAAAAAAATGGCAACAAAAAAATACTTCTATGGGTATATTCTATGCTATCGCGAGCTACAAAATTCAAAAAGCATTCACAAACTATGAAAGTATCTAAGAGCCACAAGAAAGTATCTATTAGCTGTAAATGCATAATTTATTAAAAGCTATTAATATTTTATGAGTTTTTGTTGCATTTTTACGCCTTCCAGTAAATGCGCAACGCGATGACGACGATGAGAACGCGGCATCATACCTAATTATTAAGGCCATTTCTACTATTTACTACCAACGAATCAGCCACCACACCACCACTAACTACTGCGGGTACATGTATTTATCTCTAGCTGGTTGGCTGGCTGGCTGGCTTGCTGGCTGCCTCCTACCTACAGAGCTTTGGCTGCTGATACCATAACTTTACAAACTTTCTTTTCCTCTGTTTTCATTTTTTGTGGATTTTTGTTTTTGATAATCTACAGAATGAATGCATAATAATCATTAAAATGCGTTTTGAAATTTACGAAGAAAAATGAAGTTTGTGTGTGCGCGATATTGCGCCTTCTTTTCCGCTGAAAACGCATTAACGCTAACGTGATTTCAAACAACAACGACAACAACAACAATAAGAAGAAAATAAGCCAAAACTCGACCAGTAAGCAGCAACTCTACACTAGAGTTTTATGGAGCGTTTTGTTAGAGTTAGTCGGAGCATTTGTATATTTGGTATTTTTTATTATACAATTTTGCATTTTTATTTTTATAGTTATGCTTACTTTATTGTCCGGTGTGGTTAGTTTCAAATGGCTCTGGTTTTTATTACCTCTGCATTTTGTAAGTAAATTAATAAATAAAAAAAAAAAAAATTAATAAAAAAAAACATTTATAATGAAGAATGCAGCACAGCAGCAAATCTCCATAGCCAAATTACCACCACCAGGCCAAACCAAATAGAAAATCTTATTTATTAATGAGGAAAGATGAGATAACCGAAATGCTGAGGTTCGGTTATATGCATCACTGATTGCTGTTGATGACTGCTGCGCTTAGTGATAATTGCAGCGAAAGAGTTAAATATTATGTGATGCTCTCTCGAACAATCTAAAACTCACAGCAAAGAATTGCAAAAAAAAAAAAAAAAAAAAAAAAACAAAAAAACCAAGAAAAATTAATTAAAAATTTTTGCGACACAAAACTCAAAAGAATTTCCGTTTAATGTAACTAGCCTGAAAGAAATATGCAATAGCAACAACAACAACAACAACAACTTCCTCAATACATTCCTACTTACAAACAGTTCGTTCGCAAAATCTATAGTATGGCAAAACAACAACCAGCGCACTGCACTGAGCCCGATCACTTAGGCTGATAAAAAAAAAGAAAAAATTTTTTTTTTTAAATATACTTGAAACAAAAAGGAAACACACAAAATGAAATAATCTCATGGTCAAAAAAAAAAAAAAAAAAAAAAAGAAAAAAAGATTCCCAAGCTTGTACGATTTTTATTACTATTTTTTTTTTCAGTTTTCTTCAGCTAGAGGAGTTCGATTGCTTGAGTTGAAGTTGGAGTTGTTGTTGTTGTTGCTGCTGTAAACAACTTTAAACTGGGCCTATGTTCAAAATACAAAAATGTGGCAAACATGTTTTTGATGTTGCTGCTGCTGCTGCTGAGAAGAGATCAGCAACAAATAAGGGAGTTACCAATAATGTTGCCTAGCCGCAACGTTTGCTCTCGAAAAGGCAAACGATCAAAAGAAAAAAACAAAACAAAAAGGGCTTTCTGTTGCACTTGAAAAGAGAGGCACACCAGCAGCCAGGCACACAGTTCATAAAATACCCAGTGGGGAAATGGCCGGTCTATACGAGAGACATTTGAAGTGCGTTATTCCGTGAGCAGCGTGGACGTGAGAGCTGCAAACTTTATGGAAGCAGGAGTTAACTTTCTCGTAACACAGCTAGAGAGCATTCCAACCACTGCATACCAGTAATCACTTTTTATATCGGGTCGCGTAAGTAGAAAAAATAATTTTTCTACCTCTTGGCAGGCAATGGTAAACCCACAAGAGTAAAAATTGCCAATTGCCTATGAAAAGCTTTTCACTTCGTCGTTCGGATTCGGCATTAAACTGTAGGTCCCTTCCATTCATGCACAAATATAACACGCACAACATGAGTGCTTGCGAAAAGCTCGGCCTAGGCCCTCCATGGGCTGTTGTGCCATTTAAAGTAAAGTAAATACTTCTGTAGAGAGAGAGGGAGAGCGCGTTGAGAGTTTATTGGTTTTCGTGACGGAATTCCCGTTTCACTCTCCCTACACGACAATTGTTATCCCCTACCGCGCGTATAAACACTTCACTTTACGAAGAAATTGTGAATTAGTTACAAATATTTAATAAAATTATATAATTATGGGTTAATTATTTTACTAAAAAGTGACACGCGTCACGTGATATAAAGACCACAAAAAGTCTGCATTACCTTAATGCATCGCTGAGAAGTGTGCTTCAAATTCAAACCACTGGGTTGGCAGATAAAAGCAAATGCAACACAAAAATATACTACATACGAGTATATACTAGAACTAAAAGCAAAATACACAAAAAAGCAAAACTAAAGACAAAAATTATAGAACAACAGTCAATTTAGAAAAAATAAAAAAAAAATAATAAAAAAATTAAAATCAATCGTGAATTACACTTTCAAGATGCTGCGCTGGCTGCCTGTGACTTTGAAAAAGAATGCCATAGACTACAAGAAAAAGCAACGCAGAGTAAGAAAAACAACACAACTGCTTCTTTCCTTCCTTCGTTAGTTATTCTTCCTAGCAGTAATCAGAGCCAGTTAGCTGGAAAATGTCTGGTGTGGCGAATAAACTTGGCTCAGAAGTTGTTTCATTCAAAAAAATCAAAAGGCAAAAATAGGCCTTAAGTTAAAAGATCGATTGCTTCGGTCGAGTGTGTGAAAGACGATGGTGCTGGAGATGGCGGAGAGGAAGAACCGAACAAAAATATACTCGTATATAATAAAATGCCGGTATACAAAGAATTTTTGCTTTACTTAAATGTTGCAGCAAAAACAAAAAAAAAGAAGCTAGCAAGTAAGCGCAGCATGCATATGAGGCGATCGATTCCATTTGGAAATATCTGCGGCAGCAGCAACAGAGCAGTAACTTCTACCTAGACTTTTTCATAGTGCGAAACAGTAAAATTGCTAGAAAATCACAAAAACGTGCTTTCAGTTTTTTTTTGGTTGTTTCAACATTTTGTGTTATGATACTTTTTTTTTTGTCTCTTGGTTGTTCTTTTCCAATGAAGTGAGGAGCTGTGCTTTTAATTTTCCCATTTTATAGATTGAAGTCTCGTGGTAGTTGTGAAGCTGTGTGCGGACGGAGGGGAGACGAGTGCAAGTTGCAAGCTTGCTTGCAGCAGCACCTCAGCATAATCGCAATTGCGAATGTAACTATTTAGTACCTATTACATTTGTACTCTCTCTCTCTGTATATGGAGGAGGATCATGTTCATGAAGAGGTAGAAGATGAAGAAAAAGGAAGCAGCAATTGTGCTTTCAAAAATAGCTGAAAGTGAATTTGTGTGCAGCAGCAGCAAATTAATAAAAAAAAAAAGTATTCCTAAAGAATTTATACTTGTGTATGAAGGTAAGTAAAAATAATTTTCTGCGCAAGTTCACACGCCCGCAAGGATTTGTTATTGGTTGCTGCCTTGGCTGTTGCTTCTTGCTGCTTGCAATTACGAAATTGGTGCAATTTTCCCAACATAAGTACTTTCACTCGGTTTATCTACAATAGCGATAGGAAGTGGGAATTACCAAGGATAGAATGGGAAGAAGAGCAAGGGAGAGAATAGCAATTGAAGAAGAGCACAACATGTGCTGCTTTAATTGAAGAATTTGAAATATGTGATAATAATTTATGCTCAAGTTGTTTCAACGAAAGTTATGCATCAGAGCAATCGAAGAAACTAGTCGAAGTGAAAAAGTTTTTCAAGAAAAGTTAGTGTTTAGAAGAAGTCTTTGTTGAAAAGTAACAGCTTAAAGAGAGTCAATTTTTGGAGAGCTACCAGCTCATCAAGCTTTACCGTAGCTGAGTACAAAAGTTCATACTCAGTATTACTGATTAGCATGCACATAAGTGGCAGATAACATACTTAGTACTCAGAAGAATAATGAGAAAAACATATGAGAAACTCAAGAGAGCCTGTAACGACCAACTCAAGAGATACATTTATTTTTTGAGTCCACTGTGAAATATCCACTGTGAAATCCAAGAGAGCCGATAACGGAATGCTCATGGAAAAAGCCTTTGCCCATTGAATTCGTTGTGTACGTGAGAGCGAACCTAGGTGAAACACTTGTAAATGTGTGAAGAGCGGCCCACATACCACGTATGGTATACCCTGAAGTAACGCAAGAAGTTGGGCAACTCGAAACTTTTCCGGTATGTGGCGAGTGTGTGAGAGATACTGAGCGTAGAAGTGCTGATACCGAACTGGACGAGGAAACCAATTAATATTTAGTGATCATGTGTTTTCTCTCTTTTCAAGCAAGTTTTAGTAAAACCTAATATTTCCTGCTTTGCATGAGACGCATTTTCTACAAGATTTTTGTGTAAGCTTAAAAGTGATTTACAAATTTGAGCTTTTAAGCTTTTAACACTATAAAAAGCTCTAAGCTCAAGCACAGTTTGGACCTTCTTCTTTTCTTTTAATGGCACAACAGTTTATGGAGGACCAAGGCCGAGCTCTTAGGCCTAGTAATGTTAAAAACTCATATGGGCAATGGTCACATTGCCGCCAAGAAGAAAAAACTGTTGTTGTTTTCCATGTTAAATGAAACTGAAAACAAGAGTAAACTGAGAGAGTAAATTTAATCACTGGTGATAGATTAGACCTGGTCGCTGTGGCGTAGTAGTAATGCGTTGAACTACAACGCACAGTGTCCGGGGTTCGAATATCGGCACAGGCAAAATACAAAAAAAAGTAGAAAAACCTCTTGGCAGGCAATGCCAAACCTACAAGAGTAAAAATTGTTATGAAAATATTTTCACTTCGCCGTTCGGATTCGGCATTAAACTGTAGGTCCCTTCCATTCATGTACAAATATAACACGCACAAAATGAGTGGATGCGAAAAAGCTCGGCCTAGGCCCTCCATGGGCTGTTGTGCCATTAAAAGTAAAAGTAAGATAGATTAGCACACGTTCAAGAGAGCAGTAAACATTTATGCCTGCTGCAACTGTTGCCAGTGCTGAAAGCTTTGAGGTTTCGAGCAATAATTAACAGCAATGGTTTAGATCAAAAGTTATAGGTTCATAGGTTAAAAAGACCTTTCCCAGTTCATTTAAAGCTTATTTCGAATATTTTTCCCTACTTTCGAAAATTGAGCAAATTCTATCCAAGCCATTCACCTATTCTCAATAATCATGGCATGTATACATGGAAGTCATCAAATAAAATTGATAAAATATGAAAAAAAACAGCATTTTTAGTTTGAGTAGTCAGTCATTGATGGAATACAGGAAAAAATAATTAAATAATAATATATTGTTGGCTGCCTACTTCACGGTTCACGTCAGCTAGCCTGTAAGTCAGTCAGTCAACCAGGCCAGCCAGCGTCTACAGTAAGTTTGTGTCATTTTCATATGAAAACCACTTGAAGTCATGCTCCGGTTTTTTGTCTTGTTGTTGTTTTGGAATAAAACTTTTTTTTTTCCTATATTTGTGCTTGTTTCTTATTGAAAATCAGTTGCTTGTCAAATCAAGTAAGATGATTCTACAAAAATCATAAACAAAAACGAGATGATGAAAACTTGACAAATCATGTAGACAGGAAAAAGAGATACAGAGAACGAGTGCTGAGAAGGAGGGAGTGAGAGAGATGGAGTATAAGGAAAGAGCAGGCAGCCAAAAGCAAACAATCAAATTAAAGCATAATTATTGATGGACCCTTTACTTCTCAAGTGCCTTCTTGCTTATCCACATACTTTGTACTTGTTGATATAAGTATTTATATTTGATATATGTACAAAGAATAAGAAGTAGAAAGAAATTATTGATTTTTAAATTTGAAATTTAAATTTGAAAGGTAAACGCGAGACAAACAAAACTTCTGCGCGACAGAAACAGACAAATGAAACGATCAATGAACGGCGGCGAGACAACGACAATTTTACATTGAGAGTATGAAAAAAAAATAATAATAAGAAAGCAGGAAAATAATGTATGTAAAGGGTGTTTTTTCTAGAAATGTGGTTTTCAATCTGGCAATACTTATTTCGGTGTTGGTTTTTTGACAGCTGTCACTTGATTTATGCTCAGTTTGGTTTGCCATTTCATAATGAATAGGCTTACGCCTGAACAATGTATGCAAATCGTGCAAATTTATTATCAAAATTAGTGCGCTGTGAAAAATGTGTGTTATCGCAAAATTGTCTTCAGCGACGATGTTCATGCATCCCGAAAAATAAGCAGCTTGGTGCGGTTTATGAGAAAACGGCATCATTGGGCCGTACTTCTTCAAAGACCATGAAGGCCGCAACGTTACGATCACTGGGGAAATGTACCGTTCGATGAAAGCAGAGTTTTTTTTGTGGAAAATGCAAGAATTGGACTCGGCCGACATGTGGTTCCAACACCACACCGTACCACATGCCACAGGTCACACTGCACGCGAAACCATATATCAATTGAGAGGCGAATTTGGTGAGCAGTTAATCTCACGTTTTGGTGTAGTCAATTGGCTTCCAAGATTTTTTTTCAAGATATAAAAAAAAATTTAAAATTACAAACGAAAATTTAAATGGAACGTGTGATTTGACCCCGTTAGACTATTTTTTGTGGAGCTATGTTAAGTCTCTTGTTTATAGGGGCAGGCACTCCAAACACGATTGCTGCTTTGGAAGCCAATATTGAACGCGTCATTTGTGAGATTCCGGCCGCGAATCAGAATGGACCACTTGAAGCGTAGCCGCGGGCAACATTTAAGTGAAATTATCTTTAAAAAGTAAGTGGCAGGAATCGATTTATCGATCAAAATAAAAATTTCATTCACTTTTGTAAAATTTCTGTGTTTTTTTTTTCATTTTCAAAAACTAAACTCTTATAAAAATCACCCTATTGAACGTTTATATTTATAAGACTGTGCTATAGCCACCAGGCTCTTCGGGTACCCAGCACCACAAGAATGTAGTATCCCAAATTTAAATATTAAAGATATAAAAAAAATATTCATTTGTCATCGCTTTTGATGTTATTTGATTTGTTATGATTCCATCGGGAAGGAACATCGAACAATAGTCAATAACAACAACAAGCCATTACCTATTATCTTTAAGAAAACAAAGAAAAAAAATAGTTTTCATTAGATGTAAATAACTTTACATTGAAGGGCAGCCAGAGTTTAGATGTTGATATCTTTACGATATTCACAAATTAAGAATTCTATTCTATCTACCATGTGACCATAGTTGCAAGAACACTGAACACAAGCACATTGAATAGAATACCTACAATACATATGTACATAAAAAAAGAGTTAAGAATGAAAAGAATTTAAGGTTTTTAAGGAAATTACAATACATACAATACATTGCATTTTTCTTATTTTTTTAAAGAATTTTTGGGCGACTCGTTTTTTTTTTTTGAGAGCTTCCAACATTCCGAAACATAGGGTTTCTAAGCATTTCCTATGTTTTCTCGCAGAACTATAACCAGGAGAAGAATGCATTAAAATTTTTTTTTTTTTTAGGTTTTTGAGTTCATGAGTGTATCGCATAGTTTCTCATTTCGACAACCAAAAACTAAGATGATCCAGCTCAAGAGTGGATCTTGCTTGTCGCGAAATCAGTTTCAAAAAGATTCTAATCAAACTGAGGAATTGAAAAAAATACGCACGAGGTCATGATTGAATCTTACTGTAGGATTAATGTGAAACGTTTTCTCTGAGGAGTGAATCTCTGCTGCAGAATCATTTTGTTGTATTTTCTCTTTTTAAAATCCAAAGCGATATTATCGATTATCGATCGATCGATCTTGTTCAAGGTTAATTTGAAGCAATTTTTTTTATTTTTCAAATTCATATGAAAGACAAGTTCCAAAGGAAATTGAAAATACACTCGACAGTGACAGGATCATTCGGGAGGATCATCAATTTGAAGTGTTTTCTTTTTCCAAAAAACTAAATATGACAAAAATTTAAAATATTTGGGATCATGAGGTGATCTTGTCACAAGATCGATTTGAGGCAAATTTTTGTTTGTTTGTTTGATTACTTACTTACATGTAGGAAATATATTGGGAGGTGGAGAGGTAGAGAGGTAGAGAGAGAGAAAGGTAGAGAGGTAGAGGTAGAGAGAGAGAGAAAGGTAGAGAGGTAGAGAGAGAGAGAGAGAGAGAGAGAGAGGTAGAGAGGTAGAGAGAGAGAGGTAGAGAGGTAGAGAGGTAGAGAGAGAGAGAGAGAGGTAGAGAGGTAGAGGTAGAGGTAGAGAGAGAGAGAGAGAGAGAGAGAGAGAGAGAGGTAGAGAGAGATAGAGAGAGAGAGAGATAAAGGTAGAGAGGTAGAGAGAGAGAGAGAGAGAGAGAGAGAGAGAGAAAGGTAGAGAGGTAGAGAGAGAGGGGGAGGAGAGAGAGAGAGAGAGAGAGAGAGAGAGAGAGAGAGAGAGAGAGAGAGAGAGAGAGAGAGAGAGAGAGAGAGAGAGAGAGCGAGAGCGAGAGCGAGAGAGAGAGAGCGAGAGAGAGAGAGCGAGAGAGCGAGAGCGAGAGAAAGGTAGAGAGGTAGAGAGAGAAAGAGAGAGAGAGAGAGAGAAAGGTAGAGAGAGAGAGAGAGAGAAAGGTAGAGAGAGAGAGAGAGAGAGAGAGAGAGAGAGAGAGAGAGAAAGGTAGAGAGAGAGAGAGAGAGAGAGAGAGAAAGGTAGAGAGAGAGAGAGAGAGAGAGAGAGAGAGAGAAAGGTAGAGAGAGAGAGAGAGAGAGAGAGAAAGGTAGAGAGAGAGAGAGAGAGAGAGAGAAAGGTAGAGAGAGAGAGAGAGAGAGAAAGGTAGAGAGAGAGAGAGAGAAAGGTAGAGAGAGAGAGAGAGAGAGAGAGAAAGGTAGAGAGAGAGAGAGAGAGAGAGAGAGAGAAAGGTAGAGAGAGAGAGAGAGAGAGAGAAAGGTAGAGAGAGAGAGAGAGAGAGAGAGAGAAAGGTAGAGATAGAGAAAGGTAGAGAGAGAGAAAGGTAGAGAGAGAGAAAGGTAGAGAGAGAGAAAGGTAGAGAGAGAGAAAGGTAGAGAGAGAGAAAGGTAGAGAGAGAGAAAGGTAGAGAGAGAGAAAGGTAGAGAGAGAGAAAGGTAGAGAGAGAGAAAGGTAGAGAGAGAGAAAGGTAGAGATAGAGAGAGAGAGAAAGGTAGAGATAGAGAGAGAGAGAAAGGTAGAGAGGTAGAGAGGTAGAGAGAAAGGTAGAGAGGTAGAGAGAAAGGTAGAGAGAGAGTGAGAGAGAAAGGTAGAGAGAGAGCGAGAGAGAGAGAGAGAAAGGTAGAGAGAGAGTGAGAGAGAAAGGTAGAGAGAGAGCGAGAGAGAAAGAGCGAGGGAGCGAGAGAGAAAGAGCGAGGGAGCAAGAGCGAGAGATAGCGAGAGAGAGGGACAAAACAAAAAGTTGATCATGTTCACCTTCTGGTGAGATCATTTTAATAATAACAAATGTTTCGTTTTAAAACTAGGAATACCAAAACTGAGTAAATGGCTAGCAAAAGCAATGTGCACCTTAATTATGACTGGGTGATGAGGGAGATGTATGTAGTAAAAACTGATTGTGTTTAAGTTTCGGTGAGATCAGTTTTGTAAATTTTACTCTCGACTTTTGAAAATCAATACATACATACAAAGTACGTACGAATAGGTATTAATTAGTTTCTGAGTTTGTAGAAGAGAACTTATGGTGTTGGTACGATCATTTAAGGATTTTAATAACTTGTCAGCATCAACGTCAAGCTGAGCATAGAAAAGTAAATACATTTTTTAAATACAGAAAAAGACCAAGGAAGATTCAATTTGATTTTACAAAATAGAAAGGAAAATGATCGAGTTCGTGTGTGTATTCTAACAAGACAACTTTAAAATATTTTCACTTTAAAACGAAGCACCATTCAGTAATATGCAAACTAAATCAAAATTGACTTAAACGAGCATAGAATAGCAATCGGAAAATATACGGAAAGAACAGAAAGTTGAAGATGAACGAGTTCAAGTATTTTTTACAAGAAACATCTGACAATTTTTATTTATTCAATAAGTAAATCAAAACCACTCCAATCAAATTAATTCTCTAGGTTTAGCATTTTAAATACGATCGAGTTCTGTAGAGCTACAAGATCATATGAATCTATTAGTCTCTTTTAAGAACGACAATTTATTTAACACTACTACAGCGCACGTAAACTGGCGTATAGGGAGAGAAAACGAAAAAAAAATAAATAAATACAATAAGACAAATACGATCGAGTTCAACGAGTGAGTGTGTACAATATCATTTAAGGTATTTTACTTGCGTTTCCTCTTTTTTTTTCTTTCATGTTTTATTTTGTTGTGAAAGAGCATAAAGCTCAAAGCCGCCAAGATGAACATTCCCTTAACAAAAATATAACAAAAATCCCAAAAAATATAAGTACATACTCGTACATATGTATGTGCATAATAAAAAGAAAGCAACAAAAGCAAATACACACACACACATAGGCTATAAAAATCTTCCAGAATTTTGTGTATATTTTTTGCTTTTAGTTACGGATTCTGTTAGTTTCTTTATGCGGCAAGATCGTCAATACTTTTATATGTAGAAACAACACACAAGCAACAATAAGTGCAATACAAAAACAACCAAAAACAACAATAGCAGCCGCATCAGCAGCAACACTTTGTGTGTGTTGTTCTGGTGGAGAAAAATCTTCCCACGCCACAGTTTGGGTAAAAAGAGATTTAGTGCGGAGCAGAGCAACACGAAAGAAAGAAATGAATCTGTGTGCGTTTCAGTGTGTGTTGTGTGTGTGTGCATGTGTGTGTGTCCAGCAGGAGCCTTTTATCACAAACATTTACCACAACTACTGTTGCTGCTGACATGCTAAAATTCTATCCCAAAAAATTGATGCAGCAACACATTTTCTGCTGCTTTGCTTTTGCTTTTCTCTCTACTGCTCTCAATTCCCTTTCTGCTGCTGTTCCTTCTTTAGCATTTACATTGCTGTTAGCTGCTTACGTAAGGTAAGCAGTGGCATGTTTTTTTTTGTGGCCTTTTATTCAAGACTCGACGATACCTGTCGTTTTGGAGTTGCGCTGGTTTGTGTTGCTCCAGCTTGCAACAAGGAAGCGCAACTAACAGAGTCTCTGAGTATGAGTTAAGTAAAATAAAGTAAGTTAGTTTTAGTTAACAGCAAACACGCATGTGTGCCTCTTTAAACTTAAAGACCCTTCGTTTCTAGCTTTTGTGTGTGTTGTGTGTGTGTGTGTGTGTGTGTGTTTAGCTTCCTTCTGGATATTCATGCATAGTTTTTTTTTTTTTTGTTGTCGAATTACTGCTTTTCTGTTTGTTTGTTGTTTTTGTATTTTTTGGAACTGACGGATGTTGATTACACCTTGAATTTGATGGTAAAAATTTTCGTTTTCTGTTCGTCCGCTCGTTCATGTTTTACTGTTTTATGTTATTATGAATACCATATATGAACGATGTGTAGAAGATCCAGGCAGCCGTAAAGTAAGTAGTAAAAAGAAATCGGAAGAATTGCCAAAAAATACAGCTGCTGCTCATCTTCCTTCAATTTTCAAGTTAATCGAGCAAAAATGGCCTTAAATTGAGGTGCACATTTTTTGTTGTTGTTTTTGTTTTTGCATGTGTCGTATGTTCAAAAATAAGCAGGTTTTTTTTTTTTTAAAAGGTCTGTTACACACACAAACAGATCTATGTGCACATGTATGTGTTTGCTGCATAAAGTATGAATGATATTACTGAAACTGAAGCAAGTGTTTTAATAAAACATCAACCCGAAACCAACGAAAAAAAGGGGGGGGGAAAAAACAGTAAAGGAAATAAGCGATTTGTTTGATTATGAATGAAGTAATTTTTTGTGTAGGCTTAGTATTATCCCAAAAAAATAAGAAGTCTTCAGTAGTAATGCATCCATATATGGTAAATATTCAATTGAGTTACGCGCGTAGGAATATCAGATTAATGCCCAGGGATTTTTCGCGCTTTTTAGGGGTAGGATTTTCATTTGAGAAGAGAAGTATTACAAAAATAAACTACATAGTAACTGTATACTTTCATATATCGCAAGCTATTCATTCATGTTGTGCGTGATATATTTGCACACCTACAGGACCTACAGTTTTATGCCAAATCCGGACGGCGAAGTGAAAAGCTTTTCATAGGCAATTGTTACTCCGGTTACATATGGAATTAAGGAAAAATGCAACAGTGCCTTTCAGATTCCTATAAATGAGATTCACTTAAGAGACAGAGTTGTGATTTGCCTGAGCCATCTCTTTATTACTCCATGGGCTAGCTATAACATAAGCTTTCTTCTCACTACTACTTGAACATCATCCAGTCATGTTGTGCGTGATGTATTTGACATGGACCTACAGTTTTATGTCAAATCCGAACGGCGAAGTGAAAAGCTTTTCATAGGCAATATTTAATCCTGTAGATTTACCATTTCCTGCCTAGAGAGGTGGTGCCGTGAAGAAAGATTGTTTTGTTTAATTCTGCTTGTGCCACGACGACCAATTACATACATGCTCTCCAAAGAGAGAGAGAGAGAGAAAAAAAAGTGTCATTTGAAAGGGTAAGGATATAAGTGGCATAACGTCAAATATGTAATTAAGTATTTGAACAGCCTAACAATATCCAAATAACAGTAATGTCATATCATTTCTCAAAAGCAACAAAAAAAAAAAAAACACACACATTTACTTTTTTCTTTTCTTTTTATCTCCGTTATATTCTTTTCAGTCTCTCAATTAGTGTCTCAGTCTTTCAACACTTCTAGCTACCCTCACTTGATAATGTTCTCATTGTTTTTCTCTTTCTTGTTAATGGCTTGAAAATTCGAGAGAGAGAGAGAGAGAGAAGACTGTTGCTTAATTTTATTAGTTGACATTTTAAGAGCACAATTGCGAGAGAGATAAAACTGTTACGTCATAGGTTGACACTTTGAGAGCACAAATTACAATCAATTTGATTTGAGCGATGTTATGCAGAACGTTGTCGTTTTTTTCACTCTCTTTTTGTTTGTTCAACTCTCAGACCACAGTATGATATGCAGACGGTCACTAATACATTTTTAAAATAGTTTTTCACTACTTTTGTACAAACGATAATTTTTGCATACGTTTTCACCAAAAGCTGTCGCTTAATTTGTGAGCTTATTTTTCCAAACCAAAAGATACAAATGGTACTAAGAAGCAAAGTAGTAAAACGTAGAAAAAACTTACCTTTGTCACAATAATCCCCTTGCCAGCCCGTCAGACAAATTATTTCTCCCGCTTCCGAGCATGTATAATGCCCGAATTGATCATCGCGTGGACGGCATAAATTCGCACAGCCAGCACCATAATAATGTGCATCGCAAGTAACACGAAAATCATATTCCAACCATGTATACTGAGCTTCAGATTTATTTGTTTTCCATTCGGGTGAGACTTCCAAAACTTGTTGCACCGATAGACGTTGTATCAGTAAATCTAAAAAAAAAAAAAAAAAAAAAACAGAAACGAAAGAAAGAAAGGAAGAAAAGGTTAAATAAATGTTTGATAAAAATTCTTCTTCAACAAAAAATATAAAAAAATAAAATAAAAAGGGCAACCTAAAAAGAACAAAACCAGACCAAAGAAAGGAAGCTGCAAAAGATTAAGATTTTATGTGCTGCTATGGTTCTTTCATGCATTGGAGATTTGTTTCTTCCCCCGAAAAAAAAACAACAACAAAATAAAAATGAATACCCATAAGAAATACATTAGATATTAAATTTACGTATGTATGTATATAAAAAAAGGAAATATTCTCATGCATTTTGTGTGTGCAACTTTAAATACCTAAATAAAACCAGAGTGATTATTGTGAGAAACTACAAACAGTTGAAAATTAAAATCCAAAAACAAAAACCAAAAAAGAAATATGGTAATAAAAGAATCAGGTTATTAAATGAAGATTAATTATTGAGCATTAGTGAAAATGAGAGGTTGGCTTGTTGGCGGACTAACTGACTGCCTGACTGGTCAGCTATGGTCGATTTGGATCGGAGCAAGGTTGTTAATGTTGCGCAGAAGATGCTGATAATGATGATGTAGGTAAATCCATAGGTTGGTGTGCTGCGTGTGTAAGAAGAAAATCACATGACGGTTATGTGGAAAATATGGAGGACAGCCAAAAAAAAGAGGAAGAACATCCAGAGGAGATCATATTGTGAAACAGTATTAAATTACCAGATGTGAGATCTTTATCTTAATGTTTTGTTATACTTAAAAAAAAAAAAAAGAAACAAGCAAAGAATTCTTTACCTAAAATTCTTTAGAAAAGAATAAACAATAAAAAAAAAAAAAAATTTGGAATATAATAATAATATTGATGAGCAAAGAGCGAAACGATCTTCTCTTCGAAATAATGAATATGGAAAGCTTAAAACCTTTAATGCACCTCACAAAAAAATCACGTCTAGTTGCTTCCTTGATGATTCAAGAAGCCAAGAGCTAAGAAAATATCATTTCAAACTGGCAAACGGGGTGGGGTCTTTTCTTCCAAGTACTACTTACTACTTATTTTCGAAAGACAACAGAGCAATGCCAAGAATGTAATTTTAATGGATTGATTTTCAATGATTGCAATGATATAAAAAAACGCTATCTTAAGAGCAAAGTAGTTGTAGAGGGAATAAAAATGCATTACATTAATTAATGCAATGAAAATGAAGAAAATGAAGAAAATTCAGAAAACTAATCAAGTAAGTTTTTCGTGAATGAATTAAAAGCAAAAATATATAAGTGAAGTAAAATAAAGTAAAATTAAATAAAAGAGAAGAAAAAAAAAGCGCTTTAAAAATAAAGTGCTAGAGTTAAAAAACTTTAGATTCAACAGAAACAAAAAAAGGTTGTCACACTAGCTGCGCATGTGCAGCAGCAGCAACAAACGAAGACGAAGCAACAACAACAACAACAACAGCAACAACAAAAGTAATAACTCCACCGTGGTAGTGCTGATGGTGGTGTACCTATGATTTGCAGTAATGTAATGCATTTTCTCGCATACTTTAAACACACTCTGCGCACACGAATGCTGAGGCAGGCAGCCGCAGTTACAACAACAAACAGCCAGAGCAAAACTGCAACAGCAGAAATAACAACAACAACAACAACAACAACAGCACACCAGATATAGAAATTCAGGTGGTAGTACTCGATTTACGAAGACCGGTCCGGTCGGTCGATTGATCGTTCGGTCTCTCGTATGTAGTATGTTCATGTTCGTTTAGTTCGATCGGTATGCTGAATTATGCACATATTATTGTATGTATGTATGTCTTTCGCTTGAGCGCTGCTTGGATTATAAACACACATACTCGCACACTTATATGCACAAGCATACATACATACATATGTACATATAAAGTTTTATGCTATGGTCTATAAAGTAAATTGCAGGTGCATGACTGTTGAATTGCACTCTCCACCACATAAGAGAACCAAGTAGAGGTGAAAAAAGAGGAAGACAAAGAAGAAGCAGGAGCAACAAAAGACGAAGCAACAACCCATACATACTCGTACTCATTCGAGACAAACGATAAAGTTAAAGTTGAAAGCAGCATAAATCTCCCGCAAAGAAGTTAAAGAAGCAATATTGTTAATATTACATACATACATACTATGTACATGCATGAGAATTAAGAGAGCGAGAGAACAAAAGAGGGAAAGAGGGAGGTAGGGAAGCAAAATACAACGAGATATAAACATGCTGTGTACATTTCGTAGAGAGGGCTAGGCTAAGTAGCACCATAACAACAACAAAAGACTCTTCAACTCTACAACAACAATTTATATTATAAATTTTAGAGGTTAAACTTAACAGTGTTAGAGAAAGAGTAAAAGAAAGAGGGGAGCTGTATATATAATTGCCTTAGAATATCGTACTTAACTATTAAGTAAGTAAGAGTATAAAAGGAAACACACAAACCAAGAAAAAAGCAAAAAGCAAAAGTGTTATTTAATTTATGTAGTAGATTTGTATCAATTGGTAAATGTTTTTTCGGTAAAAGTAGTAAAAGTGGAAAATAAAGGAAATGGCGATAGCTTAATCGCAATACAGAGCATATAGATTACAAAAATAAAATAAAACAGCATCAGAGAATGAAAGTAGTTCCCTATGGAATTGTGGAGATATGTATGTACATATGTATGCAATTAATTATGTTTAACAAAATACCCTATAATTTTTATTGGATATAGATAATTTGTTATTCTGTAAACTCAACTCAATGCGTTAATTACATAATAATTAAAGTAAATGCAATGTTAGTCAGTTTTCTGTAAATTGGTGAATTTTCAGAAAAGTGAACAACAATAAATTTCACTTCTCCGTAATTAATGGAAATTTTATGATTCTCCGTAAATTTGTAAATTTTTAACGAAGTGAATATAAAACTGTTTCTAAACACTGAAAATAAACAATTTCTCTTTTCTCCAATAAAGCGATATTTAAATTTTCCCTGCAACTTAGTAGTTGTCAAATCCCTAATTAGAAACTTGGCCATAAACGATACGAATTAAAAATTTTCCATTGGCAAAAGTCTGATTAACAAACAAACGTGGATAAGAATGAAGTTCCCTACAAATATCTATAATTTCAGCCACTATTTTCATCATCAGCCTATAAACTAGAGAAAACAACAGGTGCCTAAAAGTTCAAACTTGTCATTGCCTTTTCGAGTGCAGTTTACATAAAGTATGCACAAATTAAATTATACAAATATGCCCATTTTAACCAATTGATAGTCAAAATTTTAATACATATTTTGCTACATCTGAAAGAAAATAATTATATAAAAATATGCACAAAATGTCAATTATTTCAATTAGAAATCGCAATCGAACATACGAGTACAGGCAACTACTTCTAAATGTAAACTGGTATGGCAGCTTCAACTTATGACCGAAAAAATATAAATTCTGTTTTTTTGTAGAGCCAAATTAATTAATTAATTACTAAAAAAATATATATTCAAAAACTTCAAATCACTTACGAGTATGAGTGCCCCCAAAAAAGAGAGACAAAAATTCTAAACTAACTGTAAGGCATTTTAAAGCAGCAATCACCTGTGAGTTTTACTTTTTTTTTGTGGTGTTGTGTGGTACAAACATAAGCTGCTGTCTTCAATGTGGCTGTGTGGTGTATGCCACAACAACAGTAGAAAAAAGAAAAACCTTGTTAGGCTCAAATAGAAGTACAAACGATCGACGAGTGTATCTGCAATATAACAAACGAGCAAGTTGCTTTGCTTACCGCTGCCTGCCTGCCTGCTTGCTTGCTTGCTTGCAACTCAACTCAATTCAAATTACGAAAAGTATTTACATTCCAATGTTTTGGCATTTTTGCGTGGCACCTCTCCTAATGCAACTCTAATGCGGCGTGCGCTGGAACTACACATTTATAAATATTTTTGCATTTGAATTGAATTGAAGTTTATTTTACTTTTTATTTCGTTTTACAAGTTAAAACTTAAGCTAACATTCAAAGGCAAATGTCTATGCGGCGGTTTCCATGTGACTTCGTGTTGTTGTGTTTTCTGTGTCTCTTACGTTTTTGCAAAAGATATGCCACAGTTGGATTTGTAGTATGACAGGTTATTAGACGCACATTTTTTTTCGGCATATGCGGTTGGCTGATAAATTTGACATGTGTGCGTTTGCGCAGAAGAGGGGAAAATACTTACGCATTTTTTTTTTGTTAATAAAATAAAAATGCAATAAGTAAAAGAAAAGTAGTATTTTGAATATGCTCTTTTTGTAATTATAACGTAAAATGTGCTATAAATAAAGTGAAAAGTTGAAATACTGACGTAAAAAATGCAACTTTCGCAAAAAATGTAGTCTTATCAATGAAGCAAATAAATTGCAATTCACTTAAATATGCAAGTAAAGCAATAGCAAGTGATAACAAAAATTTCCCTTTTAGGGAAATTTCTGTTTTATACTACAATTAAGTTTAAGTTTCGTAAAGGAGTTTTCAAAATAAGTTTTTTTAAGATTAAAAAAATTCCCTAAAAGGGAAATCTTTAACTTTAGCATGGAAATCATTTCCTTCAACTTTTTATACATAGAAATACCAAACTTGTTGGAAATAGATATTTAACAGGGAAGCCCAGAAATGATACTAATAAATCAACAATATTTCAAAGCAATTATAGCTGAAAAATAGCAATAAATATTACTAATTTATTATTGTTAATCCTAAAGAAACTTGAAAATAAGTGAAAATTTGTATGCGCCTTTGACCTCCTTACAAATTTACAACAAGATTTGAATTTGTCTTGAAATAAATGCATAAAAAATTCCTTTTACTTATGTGCAAAGTTTCAACTTGCAACTTGCACACACACACACACACAACCATATACATACATAAAAGTTTCAAAGGAATTTTTTAAATACCATTTTTATCTAGAGACAAACACACTCACTTCTCCTGTGTCGAGTCGAGTTGACTTAAGCAAAAAATCACAATTACAACAGCAAGAAGAAGACGACTTGATCCAATGAGTTAAAATTAAAAGATAAGCATTTAACAACACACGGCACCTATACACAAGCAACAGGCTAACAACAACTACACACAGCAGCAAGCAGCAGCCAAACCAACTAACAACTTTGGCATTGGCAGAGATTAATTGGTAGGTAGGGATAGGTGAAGAAAAACAAAAAGTTTAAACTAAAATCAAGAAGAAGAAGAAGAAGAAGAAGAAAAAGCAGTCAAGACGTTAAAAAAACAAAAATACTTAAACCAAACGCGTCGCATCACTTCGAGGATGAGTTGAAAGATTTCGCGTTGTGGTCAAAAATACTTACTGCAACAAAACAGAACACATCGTTCACGGTAAGGTTTAAAAGGAAAATCAGCCATGCACAAACCGAGAGACACAGACAGACAATGAATGAGACAGACAAATTCATGCATTCACAGGCAGGCAGTTAGCCAGGCAACTCCTTCAAGCAATAGCGGCCGCGCATATTACAGCCTTAAAGCAATAAGCAGCGGCACAAACTTGGCCTAAAGTTCAATACTCATAGCAACGGCGGCAGCGAGAGTAGATACATTGGCTGCTGCTAATCGTTTCAATGGTAAAAAAAAAAAAAAAAAATTTAAATAAAACACCGATATCTGTTGTGGTAGTGGTAATGGTGGTGGTGGTTGGTGGTTGGTAGATATTTGAATGTCTGGAATCTTCAACGATTTTTATGTAATTTATGTTAAATGAAAATTCCGAAAGCTGTTGAGTGGAAGAGACAGCGGCAGCGTAAACTTGCTGCTACGCAACTTACAACAACAAGCCGAACATGCAACAACTGTGTGCCTCTTCTTTGACTCGCTGGCTGTCTCACTGTTACTGAGGGGTGCATGAGTGTTCAGATATGCGGGAGATCTACTACACCACAACTTAAATAATGAAATTAATCCTTGACAAGAGTCAACAACATATACGTGAAGACGAAAGACGAAAAAAAAAAACCAATGGAAATAATCATACAAATCGCGATAAAAATCTATACACAAGCTAAAACGAAACTTGTACCAGCTAAAGATTGGTAGGTATGTCAGTAAGTATAGCTAAGTTTAAAAAGATTAAAATTGCAGGGAGTACAACACTTGTACTTAAAAATCACGACAGGATATTGAGAAATAGTTTAAAGATAGCGCAAAATACAAAGCAAGCAAAAAATTAAACAGCAGGATACAAGCAAAAAATAAAAGAAAAAGTATAAACACAAAAAAGTGAAACTTTAATAGTGAATAGTGAAAAAAAAGAGAGGCGTACGATCAGCTACGATCGGCAGAAGAAAATTGAGAAAAGTGCTGGCTGGCTGGCTGGCTGTTGTTGTAATGATTGCCTACACGTAGGAGTAGTCCATGTAAGCTAAGTATTTTTGAGAGTTGTTGCCTGGCAACTCACAGTAATAGAACAATTAAAATTCCTCACGGGATTTTACCCTTCATTCGATTTTTTCAATTAATAAAAGCATATTTTTTTTTTTCGTTAGAAAACTGGTAACAAAAAGGCAACATAAATCTTTTTCAATACAAACAAAAAAAATACATCAGGAGAAAATGCTTGGGAAAATGGATTAGCATTGCATCAGAGATAAAAGAAATAAGTAAAGGAAAAAGGCAGCAGGTAAAATATAAAAGCAGGTGTTAGCCGAATGAGAAAAGAAAAATTATTAATGTAGAGAAAAACGTAAAGAAAATATGGTTGATCAGTAGAAATAAAATGAAAGAAAAAATGATGTTGATGAATAAAATAAGAAAAAAAAAAAAAAAATACTGATGAGTAGAAATAAAATGAAAATGATAGATATCGACGATTACCTACAAAAATTAAAAGCAAATGATATTATTGAAAACAAACTAAACGATGTGAAAAATTTTCACTTTTCACCGTTGGTAAAAATCTTCAAAGGACACACAAAACAATTTCAAATTAAATGCGCTTAATGTGTGGCCCTTGTAGAGGAGAAAAGTACAGAGGAAATCCTAAAAATTTATCGCTTTGAAAAAATCTACCAGAAAAATAGCTTACTGTCTCTGCTGCCTTAACCTTCAACAAAAATCTTTAGTTACGTTTCGACGAAAAAGAAAACCAACGATAAAAATATTGTCACGGTAGATTTCAATGCAATAATATGCCACAATGGCATGCAACATGCATGTAAGCATATAACAGAAGAACTCCTTTAAAAATAAATGCCTGTGTCGAGAGTTGATATGCGGCAGAAAGAGTTGGGTTGTAGGATGGATGCATCATAGCGAAACTCCTCATCATCAAAAAAATACAAATAAAATAAAAAAGCAGGGAAAAGGCAAAGAGCGGTTGAAGGAAATTCCACACAAGATGAATTACATACAACATGAAACAAACATGATCGTTGATTTCGTACTTGTATGTAAATGGAGATAAGGTACAATTGCTAAATCCTGTCCTCAGACTGACTGCTGCTAATGTTACACACTCAAATTAAATGCTGCTTACTTATTAAGAAAGTTGGCAACGCCACCGAGGGAGATAAACACAAATATGCATTCGGCAATATGCGTCGGTTCTCGCAGAGAGCAGTTTGTTATCTTAAAATGATATAGAATGATTTTCAGAAGAGAGATAAGCTTTTTCGAGGGACGATTAATTTTCAATGTTAAAGAGAAATTTGGAGAGAAAGTAGGAAAGAAAAGAGGTTTTATCTATAGAGAATACTACTGTGGGCAAAATTTAGTTAGACTTTGTTCATAATTTCAAATTTTTTTTATTCATTCTTCCAAATCTATTTCGTCCCCTTCAAAGTAATCCCCCCCCCCCCCCCCCCCGGCCACAATACACTTGTGCCAACGTTTTTTCCAATTCTCGAAACAGTTGTTAAAGTCAATTTCCGGAATAGCCTTCATTGCGCTTAGCGATTCATGTTTAATGTCTTCAATTGACTCAAAACCGTGTCCACGAAGCGGATTTTTGAATTTAGAAAATAGCCAAAAGTCACACGGTGCTAATCACACGGTCAGGCGAATAGAGTGGTTGCGGAACGATATCAGTCGAATTTTTGGCAAAATGGTCTCGTAAAACCAATGCAGTGATTTTGGAACCAATCGTGCATTCACTCTTCTTCGGCCCAAATGATGTTTTAAAATGGTTTTCACTGATCCTTCCGATATTCCAACGATGCCAGTAAGGTCTCTGACTGTTAATCGTCGATTCTCGAGCACCAATTCCTTGATTTTATTGACGTGTTGATCATCAGTTGATGTTGATGGCCGTCCTGGACGTGGTTCGTCGTCAACGCGTTCTCGACCATCTTTGAACAATTTGTACCAATCAAAAACACTTGCTCGCGACATACAATTATCACCGAAGGCCTTTTGCAGCATTCTGAACGTTTCGGCACCAGAAATTTGATTCCGCACACAAAATTTAATGGAACTTCTTTGTTGAATAATTTCACTCATTGTGAAAATCGCCGAATGCACTTTTTGTACTTGAGAAAGACAAGCGTATACTAAACACTACTGATTATTTTGATGTGACATTTGGCACAGATGTCACCGACAGTCATACCAACCTTAAAAAAATAATATTTTGATGAATGGGTTTCCGCGTGAAATTTAAATAAAAAAGTCTTACTACTTTTTGCCCACAGTAGTAGATTATAGAAAATAACGGTAATTTTTTTTCTCCCAGGTATTGCACTGGATTTTCATTAAGTTCGGAAGGAGTTCGGGGGAGGAAGCGGGACACAAGGTAATAGTAAAATACAATACTAATAGACCACGAAGGCTGCTTAAAGCTTATTTCTTGCTACATATATGTGGCCTTAAATGATCAGTGAAATTCAAGGACATCATTTAGAGTTTTGTTTTAGTCCTCAATACTTTAAAATGAGAAAAATATTTGACAACATGTGGTGATTTAACACTAACAAAATTGAAGTAGCAATAATGTAGTCCCTAACCTAAACATGGCTTAAGAATTAAAAAAATTAATAAAAGAATTCAATTTTTAAAACATAATTAACTTAATGACAAACGAAAAAAATAAAAAATTCAAAGAAGACAAGACACACTTCCGTTCTCCTATACAAGGCATACGAAACATCATGTTAAAAAGTAAGCATAAGTAACTGGAGTACAAAAGGATCACTCACTACTTTGCTTTATCCCTTTTTATTTCATGCCTTAGTTATGCACTCGCACTCTCGTAAGCAAGGGATAAACCTGACATTGTTTTCTAGAGAGTCTGATATTTAAAACCACTCAATATGCCGGAAATCTTTTTCAACAAAAAAATTTAAAAAAAAATCAAATAAAGAAAAGTAAAAAGGGGGAATAAAAAAAGTATATAACGATGGTGCATAGTAAAAATGCATGTATACACTGTACAAGTGTCAAAGTTTAGATTTTTAGAAATGTTATTAAGCAGGCAAAAGAAAAACAGAAAAAGAAGAAGAGTTATGTACACCGGTAGAGGGTTAAAAGCAAAAAAAAAGAAAAAAGATAAACTTGCTCAAAAAGCGTAAGATATCATATGACAAATTCTGTTTCTTTCTTTGAAAGCATTGATCGAATCGTGCTTTTCCCCACAAGATCATTTATTTTTTGAAACATCAGCACACGCACACAGGAAACACCATATACATATTATATTTATATTTTAATATTTGTTATTTTATCCTTTAGTTATTTAAATTTTTTTATTAAAAAGGAAGGAAGCAATTAGTTATGTAAATATAAATAAAGTTGAAAAAACTTACTGCCTGATCGTGAGTTTGCGCTATTGTTGGTATCATGCAATGCTTCAACGATTAACGTAAATGTACCCTGAAAATATAACAAAAAAAAATAAAAAGTAAGAAAATATTTAGTAAAGTATATTTTAAAAAATGTTTTCATATATAATAAAATGTTGTAAAGGAAAACAAAAACCTTATAAATACTTAAGATCAATTTCAACAAAATCTTTTGAACGATCATTAAATTTAAGGAAGATCATCATGTGTCAGTTACAGATAAGTCAGGTATTCATTCAATCAATCAAATTATAAAGAAACATTGATGATCATCAAGTGATCATTTTCTTTAAATAAAACAATTAAAATGATAAATGAACAACTAACCAAGCAAAAGGGAAATGAGAGTTTTGTTATGCGATATGTTGATTGAAAAATTCTGGTTTCATAAGTAGATTTTAAGGAGCATGTTAACCGATGAACTTATCTTGTACTCTAGATTGTTTTACTACAAAAGTTACAGATTGAAAACATTGGTTTTTTATTTGAATGAACTTATTTAATTACCCGGATCTTCTAGTAGATTTCATTGCACTACAGCTCATGGAGGATCTACAGCTTTAATGTAAATGAAATGGTGATACTAAGTAGAATAGAATTTTCTATATTTCAAGAAGGAATTCACTTATCAAAAATGATATGATTTAAAAAATTTGATTCTGATCATGCCAGATGATCCAAACAGTTACTAGTGAAAAAAAATATAATGAACTTTTAAAGCTATTTAGATTCAGTGATTGATATTTACAAAATATTGAAAGCAAATTTGAATGAATGATCTGTCGCATTACAAGAATAGTAAGAAAGGAATTTTGATTTTATATGTACGATATATGATTTTCTAAGACGATCTATACAATGGTGCACAGAGCGAAATGGATTTTACAAAGGTATTTCAGTACTTTTTTAGAAAAAAAATTCATGATTGAATGAACTGTGAAGATTCGATTTATATCGATTTATACTGATTTATCAATGATCGTGCTGAGTGATCTACTTAAAAAAGACCTCGAAACAAAGAGATAAATATTTGTTTTATAAATGAACATTTTCCATAATCAGATAATAACACCAAAAAATTAAATTCTCCGGAAATGCGTAACTAACATCATATACTTATTATACTTAAATCAAATTGAACCAATTAATAAAAAATTAAGATAAGCTGACAAACAACAAAAACTAAAGTAAAAAACACGATTTTTTACAAACCACTTAATATAAACTAATAACTAAAAGCAAGAAAAAACGCCTTCGAAGAGATTATGACAAGAAAATAACCAAAACTAAATTCAAAAAAATAATAAAAATAAAAATAAATAAAAAAAAAACGCCTACATGCAACACACACACACAGATAGAAACCAGAAGAAATAGACAACGACGATGAATAAAAAAACTATATATGATGGTAGTATTATAAATGTAATATGCAACAAATATAAATAATGCAATAAAGTAGCAGCACAACAACAACAACAACAGCAACTTGAAGCGGTTGCATGCATCTATCTATGGTACATGTGCAATATACATTTAAAATGCAAATATGCACGAATGAAGGCAGGCAGGCAGGCAGTGGTGGCATTAGCGGCGGTAGTCGGAAGAGCGAACGGCGCATGTGCGCAGCGCCCTCAATTCACACTTGATTACAATAGCAACAACTAGAAAGGTGGTAGTAGCATGCTTTGCTGTATTAGTAGGTAAATATGTATGTAGTAAGAGATATTGCTTTATATTATGTATACATAACTCTTACTTTACTTTACTTTTAATGGCACAACAGCCCATGGAGGGCCTAGGCCGAGCTTTTCGCATCCACTCATGTTGTGCGTGTTATATTTGTACATGAATGGAAGGGACCTACAGTTTAATGCCGAATCCGAACGGCGAAGTGAAAAGCTTTTCATAGCAACTTTTACTCTTGTAGGTTTGCCATTGCCTGTCAAGAGGTGGTGCCGTGTAGAAAAACTATTTTTTCTACTTTTTTTTTTATTTTGCCTGTGTCGAGATTCGAACCCCGGACACTCTGCGTAGCAGTCCAACGCACTACCACTACACCACAGCAACCACATAACTCACAATAAGTTATATGTACCTATATGTGAAAATATGGTATATGTGTAATCAATGTCTGAGCGAATGGTGGTAAGGATGAGAAAAACGCACTACTCCTCCTGCTCCCACCCTCCGTCTCTCTCTCGGCTCACGACGGGTCGTAGCAGCAGAAGCAGAAGCTTTTGTGACATTACTGAAAATGCAGAGGTGTAGTTAAGCAGTGTTTTGGAGGAGAAATCTAAATGCAACAACAAAAACCTATACTAAATATCATAATGTGTTTTTGGGTGTAAAATCTTGTTGTTGTTGACATCTTTCTGGTTTGATTTTTTTTTTTCATTCATCGTAAGTTAAATTTCGTTTTTTTTTTTGAATGAAAAATGATGAGCTGTGTAGGCGCTAGTGTTATTAATTTCTATAAACGAATACTTTAGAAAAATTTTGGATTTTTTTTGATTACTTAATTCATAAAGATGTAAATTTTACGCTTAAATGCAGTTGTGGTATGTTTTGATTTGATTGGAATGGAAAGGAACTATGAGGTGGACGATTAGACTAGTGAATTGCCTGGCAGGCATGCAGGCAAGCATTCACTCAGTCAGTAGCAGGAAGCATTCAAGCGCAAAGGCATTGAATTGAAGAATGCACAAGCACAGAAAGGAAAAAAAAAATAAAAAAAATTAATGTGAAAAATTAAAGAGTGAATGCGCATGCGCAGTAGAAATACATTTACAAACGTATGTAAATGAAAGTGTAATAATTTTGCTTGCAAATTCATAGCTACATTTAAATGAAAATCGAAAATAAAACTCGAAAACAATATATATATATATATATATGTATATATGGGCACGGCAGGAAACAAATCAGACGACAATCACAGCAGCGGCAACAGCAAAAAATGCAATTTCTGCGGATGCGCCTTTAATTTTTTTTTTTTAATATTTTTTTTGTGTCACTGAAAAATAATAATAATCATGTAAAAAAGCAGGAGCTATCAACAAACAAACCAGCACTCTAATACAATGAAGATAATGTTGAGGAGATCAGCATCTAGCAACATGATGATCATCACCACCACCAGCACTTCAGAGAGGTGCAACACCAAAGCGACAGTGACACTTCAGTTTGTTTGTTTTTTTCTTTTCATGTTTTTATTCTGCAACACAAGATTAACACATAAAAAATATTTAATGAATATTTCTTTTATTTGTTTGTATCTTTTTGGTGTTAAAAAGTTTTAAAAAAAAGTTAAGTAAAGCCAGACAAACAAAAAAAAAAACCAAAAAAGTAATGGAGCAGCAGCTCATCTCGCAGCTATTCGAAAATGAGGGAAAACCCAAGAAAATGTGTAGCTACTAGCAAAACATCTTTTCATTGCTGATATGTTGTTCTCTCTAGCGGTCGCTAAAAATAAACATATGGATCGCGTGTGCATATACTTTAAATCATCAACAAAAATAAAAACAACAGCATAAGAGTAACAACATTTGCAGCATGCAATGTTTTACTGCTGCTGCTGCTGCTGAATATTACAGACTAAAGTTCAATATTTTTTCTTGTTGTCTATATAAATTTCCCTTCTTCACAACAGCATAAGAGTGAAAAGTGGTGGGGACGCGTGGCTATTTTTAGGCTAAGACTATAGGCGTCGGCGGTAGCGGCAGTAGCACTGATGGAGTTGCCATTACATTGTTCTTTTTTCTTCATCTTTACTTTTTGGCATGTCAACAACAAACACCACACATAACATATACATACATGGATACGAGTCTGTTGGAGCAGTAGGAACACACAACATAGCTTTTGATATTTTTAATTAAGTGAATTTAAACATTTTTCTTATTCTTCATTTAATGTGTTTTCTGGTGAACATTTTATTTTAGAATCAAGCGCTTTAGGGAGGAAGCGCACCACCAAAGTTGACCTAGAAATTATATGTACAAAGCAGAAGCTCTCGGGGAAAAGTGTGCGTTGAAATAAAAAATTGTATATTATACATAAAAAAAGTAAAAAAAAAATAAAAATATCTTGGTATATTTGGAGTGGACATTTTATATTTTTAGGCAACAATTTATTATTTCCCTAAGAAGAAAGTCTTTTAAAACCTTTACTTTTAAAGCTTTTCAATATTTACTTACTTTACTTTTAATTGCACAACAGCCCATGGAGGGCCTGGGCCCTTTTTATATTTTTACTTGTTTAAAATATCTAAATTTACATTTTTCAAGCAAAATTTAAAATTTCCCTAAAAGTGTAATTTCTCAAAATCTTTATTTTCCAGTAATTTTCAATATTTGCTGTTGTCAAATAACCAAACTTACGATTTTTAAGCAAAAATCAAAATTCCCCTAAAAAGGGAAATTTGTTAAAAATCATGAAAATTCAATTACAAATTATAAAGACAAAGTCTAAACTACTTTAAAATACTTTTTCGTGTAAAATTCTCTTTACGATACGATTATTATTAATTTTTCAAAACAGAAATATAATATCTACCCACAGAAAGACACCGAGACTAACAAATATACATGCATATGTGCATACTTTCCTCATTTTCTACAGAAATAGACGCGGCACAACTTCACGTGCCATGATAATTTGTTTCAATAGTCAAAGTATGCTTCCTGCAGCAGCATTAAAATAAAAATAATTTATAGAATGACTTTAATACCCCCTCTTTCTAGTAAATAAACATAAATGAATGAAGAAATGATAAAAATGCCGCGCGCGTTATACATACATACTTACATATGTATGTATGTATGTATGTAGATGACGATGGTGGCGATTTTGATGTTGTTGTTGCTGATGATGATGATGGTGACGTTGCACATGCGCACAATAATTACACCACACGTTAAGGTAAGCAGACAAGTAAACAGGAGGGCAGTCAGGCAGCGCAGGGCATAAAAATCACCCTTATATTCTCAAGTGGCTGTAACGTACTTTCCACACATTTGCGACAAAGTTCAGTGCGCTTTTGAAAGAAATGTATTGTATTCGTTTGTAGTTTAAAGTAGACTACGTAAAATTATTTTTATTATATTAAATAGCAAAGTAAGGAAGGTAGGTAGACAGGCAGGCAAAGGAAAAAGAGCATTATTATAAAAGTTAAGTAGAAATACCTACATTTGCATCATACGAAAGAGAAAAAATACGTTATAAATTGTTAAATTGTAAAGCTTGAGTGAATTTAAACGGCAGGCAGGCAGATAAGAAGAAAACAAGAACAAGAAATAGCAACAACAACAGAGATAAAATAAAAACGGTTAACTTAGTTATGGAAAAAAAATTATAAAGTAAATACTTAGTCGTACTTGTAGTAAAAATAGCAATGGTGGCGGTTGGTGGTACTGAAATGGCTAGAAGGTAACTATAATAATAAAATAATTAAGAAATATGCGCACATGCATACCAACATGAACATGATACAAGCTAAAATAATAGAAATACCACCAAAAAGAGGTTGGCTCTGGCTTGTGCTTGTTGGGTAAATTATTTGCGCTGAAGCATAAACAAACATTTTTCATTGCTATTTGTTATTTCTATTCTACAAATATTATTTAACAAAAAAGGTTTAAGCAAAAAAAAATAAAAAAAATGCATACATAGTTGAAAAGAAAAACACGTGCGCATAAGAATCAAGTACAGAGCAGAGAAAGCATTGGGGAAGTTTCTGCTGCAATGCAAGTGATTCTAATTAAAGAAAATTCTACATTGTTGACAATGGAAATAATGATAGATAGGTACGCAAAATACATAAGAACACAGGCGATATAGTATAGATAATAGAGTAAGTAATTAACTTAATATAGTGCATCAAGAAAATGATTGTAATTTTGTACTGAATACCAAGAATATTTAACTCCATTCGAGAATCTTAAGATACATACTTCATACATACGTATATAACAATTAAAATTTTATATTTTTAAGCAAAACGAAAAAATTTTCCAAATAGTTGTAGTTTCCACTATTAAACTTATTTTGTATTATAAAGTAACAAATTGAAGCAAAACTGAAAATTTCCCCAAAAAAGAATTTTCTATAAAACTTAAATTTTTACTAGTAAATATTATTTTTCAGTTTTAAATAACTCAATATGTGCTTTATGAAGAAAAATAAAAATTTCCCAAAAAAGGGAAATTTTTTAATTCTACATAAAATACAAAGTTTTAACATAATCTTATAATAAGAATCAAAAAAATTTAAATCCTTTTAATATAAACAAGTTATTTTTCAGAAAACGAAAATAAAGTAACGCCATTTTAAAAGGGGATGATTTTTTGATCGTACATCATCACACCAATATTTACTCAAGCAAGCAAAAAGCAATAACGCAGTAATACTAAAACTCGTTCGCTGAACGGGGAAGTTTCAACTGTGATGTGTATGCATAAAGCGCACGCGAACGCGTTTTAGCGCATTTTAATAGCTGGCAGATGTTAAGCGTAAAAAAAAGAAACTTTAAAAAGTCACCCCTGGAAAAAATATCTACTCATGTAGTTATACGCTTGTATGGAAAAAGTAGGTATATCACACAAATTAAATATCACATGTTCACAATTTTTATTATGCCACAATATGTACAGAGAGAGAGTGAGTAAAATAAAATACATACGATACATATGTGAAACGTTTTTATGCTTTACGTTTATGTTGTTTTAGTTACTGAGTACAAGGACACGGTATTCATTTGCAGGAACAAGAGAGCGAACGAAAAAAACTAAAGCTATTTTCAAAAATAAACAGAAAGCGAGAGATAGTGTGAGTGATATTCTTGGCACACTAAAGGGAAAATTTTCAATATTTTTCGGGAAGTTTTCATTGAAAATACATTGAGAAATGAATATTGTAAAGATTATTGCTTGATCAAGTAAATGACTGCAGCACCAGCACATTATCACCACTAACACTACCACTACCGCTCTACTGCTACTTTCAGCAGCGCAACATCGTTACAACATGATGATGATGACAACGTGTTCCTTTTTGTTGTTGATGCCAAGTTTGCCACACTGAAGTGCGTGCAGTTAGTGCAGGAACATGTGAGTGCGGCAGTGCATTGCAGGCGGGGTGTGGTGAAAAATACTTAAAAATAAGAACAAAATGTTGTATGGCATTAATTTGAAAATTATATTTTTAATTCGGCACACACACACAAAAACATCCAAACGCACGATGTAATTTTCTTGAATGTGTATACGATGAAATAAAAACTGTTTTTATTTGTAGTGTAACTTTGAACTCTTTCGTTTTTATTGACAGTTGAGAGGCGGCAGTGACGGCAATGTTTTTTCAGTTTCTGTTTTTTTAAATGAAAAATGAGGGAATTCTTTAAAATCGTCAATTCTCAAAATAGCAGAGGCGAAAAAGAGAACAAAAGTAAGACACAATCACAGCTGTTTACTGAGACGACAAAAATTAACATTTTCGATTTATTTATAAATACTTAAGCAATTTAATTTCAACTTACCGGCCATGCAAAATTGAATGCAAATTGTATTGGATTTGTAAAACCGTCTTTTTGAAATCTTTGCGTATTTGTTAGATTCACCGAATTTTCACCTAAAATCGGCGTTACAACATCACCGTACGTGCATTGTGATGTTGTATCAATTTTAGCTTGATAATGTTTTAAGCAAACGCGAAATCGTGTTTTACATGCACCGATACATTTGCCCGTACTCGAATCGGATTGACCCGTACAACAATGACCTTCACTATCGCGACCGTTTTCATTATTGAAATATTTTAAACGTAATTCAAAGAGACCGGAACTGTGAACCTGCAACGAAAAGAAGAAACAAGTGATGAGTAATTTATTAATTAATAAAGCAAATGGTTAATAGTTTTAAAAGTTAATAATATATAAAGTTGGAAAAATGGAACCTTATAAATCTCCCTAAAAACTTCTTAATCTCAAGACCCAAAACCTCATAAATGCTATTCAACGGCGAAAGAATACAAAATTTTGCCACAGGATATAAATTATACCTAGTCTTGTCATAAGTTCTGTTACAACCTTTTCAAAGTAGTAGGCTTTGAAATTTTAAATTGTATGATCCCGTTATTCGCATTTTTTGGTACAATTTTCTAATGCAAAACAAATTCAAATCAGTTTGGTTTCAAATTTTGCGTAATTAATATGGAGTGGGGCAATAACGAAAATCGCATCGCGGTGATTGCATTGCACAAATGCGGAAATATCGCAAGTCAAATATTCACGTTGCTAAAAAAACTTGAAATATCGAAAATGTTTGTTTATCGTACCATCGATCGTTTCTTGGAATCGTCTCAAGTGGAAGACAGGCTGAGAAGTGTTCGACCTCGCGTTGTTCGTACGAGTGGAGTCATAAAAGTTGTGCGGGAGCGGATTCGCCGAAATCCCTTAAGAAAGCAAAATATCATGGATAGAGAAATGGATATGTATTCCAGATCCATGTCGCGACTAATCCGTGATGACCTCCACATGAAGGCCTTTCGCAGGTGCACAGGCCATCTTTTAACTCCACGGCTAAAACAAATACTATTAGAAAGATGTAAGAAGCTTTTGCAGTGGCACGCGAGAAACGGTCATGAAAATATCCTTTTTACTGATGAAAAAATTTTTACGGTGGAGGAAGTTTTTAATAAGCAAAACGACAAAATCTATGCGAGAACATCTGAAGAAGCTAAATTTATTGTGCCAAGGGTTCAGAAAGGTCATCATCCAACAACCGTTATGGTCTGGTGGGGAGTATCCCATGAAGGCGTCAGTTCCTTGCATTTTTGCGAAAAGGGCGTTAAAACTGGAGCAAAAGTGTACCAACAAGATGTCTTGGAAGGCGTGGTAAAAGAATAACCCTCTTTCAAGAAGTCTCTGCACCGGCATACAAAGCCAAATCAACTCAAGAGTGGCTACGTCAGAATATTCCAGCGTTTATTAGTGCTGAAGATTGGCCCTCGGGAAGCCCAGATTTGAATCCCCTTGATTACAAATTGTGGTCAGAGCTAGAGGGTGTGGCCTGCAAAGTTCGCCACCGAAATTTGGAGAGTCCTAAGAAAGCTCTTATTTCAGCAGCGTCATCAATACCCATCGAAACCATACGTGCCGCTATAGCCTGATGATCAATGGCCTGATCGTCTAAAGGCGTGCATTAAAGCGAGAGGCGACCATTTTGAATAAGATGTTGATTTTCAGAAACACTATAATTTAATAACAAAATAAAAATTACAACACATTTTAAAAACTCGTTTCTTTAATTTTTACACTATACTCAAATTGTAACAGAACTTATGGCAGGACTAGGTACAACAAATTAGCAAGGAAACCATCATTAAACAAAAAACTAATTTGAAAAGCAAAAGTTGTGGAAAATGTAAACACAATAAATGCCTTATAATGCATTATAGTTAAATTGGAGGAGCAGAATTTTATTCAATAACCATCGAAAAATCTGTTCGTCAATCACAAAAATAATATGCCTAAAATGAGTACTTCTTTAACTTAACGAAATCTTAACGCAAAAGTAAACCCTATAAATGCACCTCCACTTAAAATTTTACAATTTTTATTTAAAAACCTTTGAAAATACTTTGTATCAACCCACAAAATACAACCAACAAAACTCATCGAATTAAAATCCAATTCATTTAAGTTGACGCGTTTTTTGTGTCTTATTTTCATACTTATTCTACAACAAAGTCACAGCAATCTTCTTTTTTAGTTTCTTTTTAGGTATTTTTATGTAGAAAATTCCAGCTTCTGCAACATGACAATAAATCTTTCAGCGTGGTATTTAGGCAAAATGCTACAAAATTCCACCCAACAGCCAGCAACAGTTGAACAGTTTGTTTTATTTTCATTTTTTTTAATATATAGTAGAAAAAAAAGAGGAAGAAATGAATTTGTTGAATTGGTTTGGTTTGATTTTCGCGGCATTTCTTGCTTGCTGGCTGGCTGGCTGTAGATGGTATGTATGTTGTAAATCATTTGAGGAAACAGCAGCAACTCATCTCAGAGACGTTCAGGCGAACGAACACGTTCAAATTGTTGCCAGTCTTGCCAGTGAAGATAGAGAGGAGAAGATTCAAACTTATTTTTTGGAATCACAATTCAACTCCAGTGTGAAGAGTATAAAATTTGTATGTACCATACATATGTATGTAGGTATATGTTTGGTTTATATGATTACGTTCAAGAAATATGCGCAAAAATCGAAAAATGACAAATGCACAGCAAGCGGAATACAATAAACAAAAAAACAAATACAAGAAAAAAGCCAAGAAATAAGTACCAAACATTTATAAGGGAGCAGACAATAAAATAAAAAATAAAAAAAAATAAAAAAAAAAACCAAATGAAAAGATTAAATAAAAGAAACCATTTGATAAACTTGAACAAATTCACGCTTGTTAAGTTAAATGAAGAGTTGTTTTATTGAGGTTTTATGAAGCGGTTGAAAAGAGTTTACATACATAAATAAAAGTACTTGGTCCAGAAAATTTCGAGCGGTTTAAAATAACTATTCAAATTGAGGCGGTAAAGTTGTAAAAGGAAAGAAAAACAAATCGCATAAAGATAACAAGCGCCTAATTAGCATAATTTGATTTTTTGCTTTCCTCTTGACAATACAAAAACAGCAGATTCAGAGATCAAATTCAATTAATAATATGCAACACCCAGAAAAGAAAAGAGTAGAAAAGGAATGAGTGAATGTGATGGAGTGTGGTGTTAATAAAACTGTCAACCAATTTACTTTATTAAAAATAAATACTCTGTTTTGGCTTATAAATTCAAGTATTAATTAGAAAATAGTTCAAACAGAAACAGGAGAAAAATAAAATAAAACAAACAAAAACAATCACAGTAAATAAATTGCTTAATGAAATTATATTAAATACAAAACGAAGAAGATGTTGAGATTAAAAAGATAAGCAGATAATCAGTGATATCAAACTTGTTTAAATATGTACATACATACTTATGTATATGGGAGCTAAGTAATAAAATTGATTGAGGAAATATGACAAAAACATATATATGACAAATTTATGCATGAGTCGTTTCAGGAGAGAGTGCTATAAAGTATAGAAACTATTTCTCAATACAGAATACTTATTTAGAAGATAAGTAGATAAGTATCAAAGAGGTAGAAAGCATTGTAAGGAAAGAACTTATTGAGTTGAGTAAGTTTTCATGAGACAGATAGCGACATTGAGGCAAGTTACCATGTTTATTTTTAAGAAGAATGAAACCTGAAATAAATTTTCATGAGAGAGAGTAAGGCGACCTAAGCCAATAAGTATTAGCCTACAAAACAACGAATACCTTTACAAAACTATTTCAATAATTAAGTATGTACTTAGATTAAAATCTTGATATCCATTCTCAATTAATACTTTCCACAAAATTAATTAATTTGTATTATATATTCATTTATACAACACACAGATGCCTATCTCTTCATACAAATATGGGTAACCACAAATTTAAATTGTTCACTCAAAAACTACAACCACTTGACTTTGGACACATCTTCAGGCGCTTACTGCTTGATTCGACGAAGATGATGATGATGATAATGGGCTGTGGCTGGCTTGACTTGATGAAATAAAAACACGCTTTTGTAATTATGACACTTTTGTTTATATCAACACGTCAACAAAAAAATTTCAATTATAAATGCATACCAAAAACAGACAGAAAAAAAATTTAAAATGGAAAAGAAAACTAAACAACAAAAACCTAACAAGAGTAAGTTTGGAGTTACTCAGTCTGTAAAGAAGAGGAAGAAGAAGCGGTAGTCAGCTCCACCAATTCCAGCCAAGTCTGATTGACTGGAGTAAGTGAAGTGAAGGGGCGGCAGCGGCGCAAAAGAAGAAACAAGCCTAACTTATGCCCAAAAATAGACAACGACACAAAACTCTGATAATTGTGCTCTGATTTTTATAATAACAGTACGACAGACAATTAACATTTACACAAAACATACATATGTACATACGCACAAGTTTTTAGGCTTGTTAAAATGACAATTTAATTGTTAACATGTCTTTGCCAGATAGACGGACAGTCAAGACAGACAGACAGACTATATATATATATGTGTGTGTGTGTGTGTGTGTGTGTGTTTGTGTGACGTCCAAATACTTAAAAGGCATGACAGAAGATGTAATAATAACAAAAATGCTGAGAAGAAAATGACTGACTGAAGATAATAGACTGAAACAATGAGAAACAAACTTATACAAGTGTTTAATTGCTTAATTATATCAACAAAAAAAAAAAAAAATATATAAACAATGATGTAAAAGTGAAACAAAAACTAGAGTAGATGCTTAACAGATAATAAATAAATAGATTAATCTGGGAATAATATAACAAGGATGCTAAAAAATTGACAACCAAAATAGTGGACGGAAATAATAATAAAACTGGTGAAAACCTTTTTGATAATATAGAAGAAGAAGTACCTAGTAAAGCTATGAGGTTAGCACTGATTTTAAGTTTTGTATGTAGTCTCTTAGTCGCGCGTATATCATCACTAGTGTGTTTGTAAAAGACTCTAAGGTGAGAAGGGAGGGGGGTAAGTAAGTACCCCCTCGAGAAAAGAAACATTCAGGTTTTGCAGGTGAGAGAGGGGGCAAAAATAGGCAAGTGGAGCAGTGATGGAAAATTACATAGGTACATTTGCACGTAACGAGTGAGATCGAAAAAATCGGATTACTTTGAAAGACCACTGCTTTGAAACTCTTCATCTGAATGAAAAAGTTCAAACAGTAGGCTTTGCGTTGGAGAAATTCTGATGAAATACAATCACATGTTTTTTGACTTGTGAACTTTCAGTTGAGTCATGGCATCGGCAGTGGAAAGACGCGATTTTGTTGTTGAATTATTTCGAGAAAATCCGCAGTGGAGCCAGAAAACCATTGCAAATAAGGCGAAAGTTGCACAAAACACTGTCTCGATGATTGTTAAAAAATTTAATAAACACTTAACAGCCGCTGGAAAATATGGTTCTGGAAGGAAATGCGGTTTCGTGTCTCCACAAAAAGCGAAGAAAGTCGTTCTTAGAGAAGAATCCAGCGTTGCCTAATCGAAAATTGGTGGAAAAAGCGAGTTGCAGTGAGTTTTTAGTTCGTTAAATTAAAAAAGAGGCGGGCCTTAAAACATACAAAGTGCAGTCAGTACCCGACAACGGGAACGCTACTAAGAACTTGGTAGCCCAAAGCCGAGCTAAAAAGATTTTTTCCAAAAATTCGATTGCTGTGTTATGAACGATGAAACATACGTGTTGTCTAAATTTTCTCAATTGCCTGGTCAAGCGTTTTACACCGCAAAGGAACGAGAAGGAGTTGAGGAAAGATTTAGGACAAAAACAAAAGTCCCCGTTCCCGAAGAAGCTTCTGGTATGGCAAGCGATTTGTAGTTGTGGGCTAAGGAGTAAAAGTTTCGTAACAAGTGGCACTGTTAACGCCGAGATTTATGTGAAGGAGTGCCTCCAGAAGAGATTGCCGCCCTTCATTAGCAAGCACAATGTATCTACTTACTTTTGGCCTGATCTAGCCTCCTGCCACTACAGTAAAGTAACGCTTAAATGGATCGAAGACCAAAACATCAAATTGGTACCAAAAATCGCACACCCACCAAATTGCCCAGAACCTTGGCCTATCGAGAGATAGGCCGAGCTCTAGTAAAAAGAACATTAAACAAACAGCAACAAACAAAGAAACTAAATTCATGGAAGATTTTAGAAATAAGTGGAATGCTGCCGCCAAGAGAGTCTCAGAAATGACAGTGAAGGCGCTAATGGCAGGCATACCGGAAAAGATGTCCGAATTCTGTAAAAAACAACAAACAAATTAGTTTTATTGATCAGAAATTTAATTTTCTTTTCAAAACTGTTTACATTTTTTTATTTGCATAAGGGACAATCAATGCTAGGACAATTTAAAGTTATCCGATTTTTTCGATCTCACGCCTTACCTTTCTTCCGACTTTCGGAAATGAAAAGGTACATTAAGTACAATTGGCAAACGAGAGAAAAAAGAAAGCATGGATCTGTAATAATCGAACACGTTCAAATTCAAATTCCGACTTTCGGAAATTAAAAGTTACATTAAGTACAATTGGCAAACGAGAAAATAAAGAAAGCATGGATCTGTAATAATCTCAAAACTAATAATTTTTTTTTAATGAAATATAAAGAGAATATCAATCTCGCTGAGAAGGATGAATACCGGCAATTATATAGCATATTCCTTTCCTCTTTCAAAAATGTTGAGTTAATGAAATACTTTATTTCAGGTACAATCTCAAATGTTGTTATTCCATTCCTGAGGTGGGGTACAAGTTTTAAAAGGAAATAAAATTTTGTCTGGGTTCTTAAAGGATTTCAGTCTCTTTTTGTTGTTAAAATCTTAATACAGACGAGAAATGATTGAGAGAATACATACATATGTACATAGACTGTGGTATTCACCTTCAGAATGAGATAATAACTATAAAGGGTTAAAAAAAAAAACGCTTTATCGATTATGAAAAAAAATGTACAGAAACAAATGTTAGCATACATAAAATCAACCAAATTTCTTTACTAACACTTAACACAAAGTTAGAAATGTTTTCAATTATGCAAAAATGTTATGTTCTATAAATACGAGTAAATTTAGTGGGTGTTGTGTGTAAAAATCTTCAACTAAAATTTAGTATACATTTCTGACAAACCATTGATCTACTAATAGGTTAACTGAACTCTTATTTTGAAAATAGAAAACTAATAAAGCTTCTGTATATGTCTAAAACTAAAAGCTATTACCATACAAAGTAATTTGGTATTGTTAATAAGCTGGCGCTAATAGATAACAAAAGCCTTAAAAAGTAAAACAAAGAAGAAAAAAAAAATATAATGTTGTAAAGAACCTTGTTAAATTGGTCTAAAGAATTATAGTAAAAAAAAATAAAAAAAATTAAAAAAAAGTTACAATAACTTCTTTTAAATAATACAACAAAGGCAAAAATTTAAAAAAAAATAAATTCTTAAACCAAACCAAAAAAATCAAACAATAGAAATCTTTAGCATTAGAAATATCTTAGGGAAAAAATGTAGCAAACACTTAATAAAAATTTCAAACTTAAGCTGTGTATGTGTAAGTAAAACTATGGTAAATGAAAAAGAACTAATAAGAAAGAAAATAAGAAAAATAAGCAAGCTTAAACATGAAAAAGGTAAGCTAAGGTAAGCAGGTATGTAAGTAGAAGAAGAAACCAAAAAAAAAAAAAAAAAAAAAAACAGTACAACCAAAAGAAAATAAAAACATGAATCATGCCTATTTCATTCTTCCTAAAATGACGCTAAAGATCTTTTCAGGTTGTAAGTGAGACGAAGCGAGGAGTCTACACCGACAACTACAACAAAAACAACAGCCACCTTTTATTTTTAAATACAATACAATTTCACAACTAGGCAAAAGAGCGAGCAACTAGCCAACAACAAGCAACTAGCTTGAGAGGCGTTCAAAGGCATTTGGGCATGAGTAACTATGTATGCTGCTATGACGTTGTTACTTAGTTAAACTGCAGCACAAGCACCATTTAGTTATAGGTATAAAGCTTCCCTCTATGAATAAAAAAAATTAAAACAAAAAAAAAAAAAAGAATTCAACACGATCCAATAACAGCAACAACAGCAACAGCAACAACAGACAGCCAAACAAGAATCAGCAAAAAGACCCATGCCTTAGCAGCACACATAGTAAATACAATATATACAGATGAAACCTTCTTTTCTTTCTACACTAAAACTTCTGCTTCTCTTTTACTTACATACATACATACATACATACACGCCAAAAGAAGCTATACACAAAACAAAAATGTGTAAAAAAAAAAAAAGACACACAAAACAAAATACGTAAAAACAAAGCAAAAGCAACAACAAAAAAAAGTTGAAAAAATTTTTCAAGTAAAACCGAATTGTTTCCCACGGCATACGATTTGCCGGTCAACATTGATGGTTTAACAGCGATGGAGCCTGAGCTTATGATGATGGCGATGTGGTGATATATAGCGAAAAAAGAACAGAAAACGAAGAAAACAAAAACAACTACGTACTTACACATACACTCGCCAAAAGATACACAAGAAAAAAGAATGAAAAAACAAACAAAATAAAGAGCAAGAAAAAATATATAAAAGATGAGAGGCTTCAAACATCAACGGGAGTATTAGCCTAAAGCTATAAAAGCAGTTATATTTTAAAGAGAGAGCTCAAATAGTTTGGGAGAAATAAACCATCAGAGACAGAGAATTGGTAGAGGTAAAGGCAAAGAAGAGATAATGCCAGAGAGGCATAAAAACACCAACAACAGCTGTGCCAAAGTTGCACTTCACTTGAGGTTGTGCTCTACGTTTTTTCGGTCTCTCTCTCTCTCTCTCTCTCATTCGCTCTCCGTTACTGCAGTTTGTCTTGCATGCAAACTTTCGTACTAAAGCTTAGCTTAAGTGCGTATGTATGTGAGTGTAGCGGCGACGACGACGAAAAATGTGCAGCTGTGCATGGTGCACAATAAATACACAGCGGCGGCAGCAGCACCGGCAGCAGCAGCAAAAACATGTGCGTTGCTTGCTGTTGATATTGTTGTTGTGTAGTTCGTGATCGTCGTTTTGGTTTGATGTGCGCTCACATTTTCTTTTCAACTTTAAGCCTACATGTACATATGTATGTATGTATTTATATGCGAATATGCACACACAACTGAATGGGAGAGTACACTCTCAGCTCCAAAGACAGAGAGACAGCGAAAGAGAGAGGGAGGAAGAGAGCATGCAAAAAGCAAGAAATTAAAAACTCGTTTTAAAGCATTATGATGATGCACTTTATTGAATATAGTAGTGTTTTTCATATTGCATGTGAAATTGTGAATTGCATGTGCACAAAAGCGTAGATATACAAACGAATGATGATTTTTTTCCCCCGTTTGCGATTGATCTTTTACGTGGTAGTTGTTTTTGTAATGGTAGAATGTTAAATTAAAAATGCTATAGTAAAGCAATGATGAAGCAGCAGCAGTATGGTTGTATATTAATGCTAAGCAGCAACGGCAGACGTAAGAAAAATATGATGATGATGATGACGCTCGCTGTTGAGATGCTACAGTTGCTGTTGCCCCTTAAGCTATTATAATGCAGTAACAACAAAAACAACAACAACAACAATAACAACAACAACAACAACAACAATAATAATAAAATTGCAAGTTGATCATCATCATCGTCATGATCGCGCCGCATCATTGATACTGTAAAGTATAAAAAGATGAAGAAAGAAAAAAACCTTAAGAAACGGAAGGAAGGTTATTGAGCAGCAACAGCAGCACCAGACCACAAGCGCTTTATTGGTATAGTAGTTGAATAGTTGCAGAAAAACTAACTTGATTACGAAAAAGAAAAACACTGCACTTTTTCTTCGTGTCCATCATTTTATTGCTTATTTTTTTTTCAAAGTTGATTTTGAACTTTCTTTGTCTTCTTCTTCGCTCCGGCGTCTTCTTCTCTTTTTATATGCCATCATTTAATTATTCAATAATAATAAAATACATAGTTTTTATTACTCAAACTTTGTAGTCATTCACACACATAGCAAAAATGAACGACGAGTGAATGGATTCCTCTCCAAGTAGATTAAAAGGAGGAATGCAAAAATGCGTTTGCAGCAATCATTAAGAAAACTACTTTTACTAAAACTTAGCTCAGCTCAACTCAGCGCAGTGCAGCATAAATATCACAAAATGTATACCATAAAATTGTTAAAATTTTATTAATAAAGTAACCGTCGTATTCAGGTTAATTTGAATTATTAAAATTTTGTCATAACTATAGGTATGTACAAGAAAAAGTTTAGACAAAAAAAAAGATAGTTATGCTGGCAATAAAATATAAATATTAGTTCACATTGCGGTGGAAATGCAATTATAATTCATTTCTCCTTTCAATTCGCCATGAACATTGCGAAGAACGGAGCATAGTGGCTGTTTAGACTGGCGTACGCATTCAAATATAAGTTTCGCACTTACTTTCTTACTACCTTCCATTCCTACCTGTCTCTCTCGTAAAGAATTTCATGCTGACGCTAGTCTAATACAGCCACACATAGATAAAGATTTGGGGATTTTTTAGCCTTTTTAAAGCTATTTTCTCAAATAGTGATCGAACAAGTAAAGATGATAATTTACCGTGCTGTATAAGCTCTAACCGTACCAATGAAAGAATTGTTGATTGATTAGAGTGTAAAATTTTTTTTTTTAAATTCTCTCTCTGTCGCTTTTTGGCAGATTAATCAACCAGAGTTAGTCCCATGATCACACATTTAATATCTCCCTAATGTATTGCATATGTCATACTCAAAACCGTTATGCACAATAGTTTACGTCATTGAGCCTGGCCACACGAGAGCTAAAGCGTATGTATTATGTTTTAATATGAAATCCTGGAATAAAATATTGCATACACGTACGTTTCCTCTCTCTAATAAACGAAATTCAGTTTTAAGCAGCATAATTTGCTCTTATGCGGGCCAGGCTCATTGTTGGACAGTACCCAGCACGACAACACGACAGATTTTGAGCACCCCATATACAATACACCGAAAGAGGGAAGCTCTCCTATCCTTATTTTTTTTTTGGACCCATTACATCTTTCAAGGCTTGAATGTAAATTTCTGATCTGTTGGTAAGAAGGGTAGCCAAAATGGTGAAGGGTAGCCAAAATGGTGAAGGGTAGCCAAAATGGTGAAGTGTAGCCAAAATGGTGAAGGGTAGCCAAAATGGTGAAGGATAGCCAAAATGGTAAAGGGTAGCCAAAATGGTGAAGGGTAGCCAAAATGGTGAAGGGTAGTCAAGATGGTGAAGGGCGTTCAAAGGGAAATAGCAACACTTGACACTCAACTCTGAAAAGGCGGAAATAGGGACTATCTCTGCCATAGCAGTCCTCTGCACGAGTATATTACGATTTTTGATCATCCCGTGTGTAGCAATGCATTGACAATAGAGAAGATCGCTACGCTTTTCTAATGCAACCCAGTGAGGAGGTGGTAGCAGGAAATGGACAAATACTTGACCTTACTTTTAATGACACAACAGGCCATGGAAGGCCTAGGCCGAGCTTTTCGCATCCACTCATGTTGTGCGTTTTATATTTGTACATGAATGGAAGGGCCCTACAGTTTAATACCGAATCCGAACGGCGAAGTGAAAAGCTATTCATAGCAATTTTTACTCTTGTAGGTTTTTGCCATTGCCTGCCAAGAGGTGGTGCCGGTTAGAAAAATTATTTTTTCTTATTTTTTTGATTTTGCCTGTGCCGAAATTCGAACCCCGGACACTCTGTGTAGCAGTCCAACGCATTGCCACTACGCCACAGCGACCACTGGACAAATACTCCTTACCAAAAATTAAGTTCAAATATATGAATGTAGACATTCAAACATCTTTAAATTAATTTCCCTGCTTTCTATGTTATTAACTATTTTCCACATATTGTTTTTCTTGTCCATGCAACATGCAACATGCAACACTTCCTGTGTGAACTTTTCCATTTAATATGACATATTTAATAATACTTGCATGCGTCAATCTTTTGTATAACTAAGGAAAAAAAATACGTTCTGACTAATCCATTTTCGATATACCATCATAAAAGAGTAAACAATATCACCAACGGTGAAGCTTCAATTATTGTTTTGTAACTTAAACTGTCAACAAAGGTGGTGCAGCCATTATTGATTTAACTGAAATCAATTTGAATATTGTTCGTACACAATTTTGACAGCTTCATTTGACATTATTTTTTGGTTTACTTGTACTCTTCGAGTGGAGAGGTTTACATGCAAACAACGACAATGATGGAAGAGTTGCATGCATTTCCATCAAGTCATCACCGAAGAAAGACTGTGATATTCCTAACCACTTCTTGCGGTATTTTTCCTTTTTGTATAAAAAAACAATTAAAAACAAAAGCGGTTGGTAGTGAGTGGTTGGTTAGTTGGTTAAAAGGAAGACAGACAGACAGGCATAAAGAAATGGAAAAGAAAGACTTAACTTTTGAATAGTTAACTAGTTAGACTTTGAAAGGTTTTTAAGTTAAATATGCATTATCTTTGATTTTTATGACTCATTTATTTGAGAAAACGAACGTGAGAAAGTCATAAATTACATAAAGTGATGTGTGTCAAACATTTATCAAGCCGCGCTAGGCAAATGCTATGCATTTTTTATTTATACCTACTATTTGGTACCTAGTGTTTTTTTATTCAAATTTATTTTTTAAAACATTAATACTTAAAACTAATAGCTTCCGCTTATAAAATTATAACTGCAGCAACATTTAAAAAATAAAAAAAAAATCATTGCAACTTGAGCAGTGTAATTAAAAAAAATTCACTCTTTAAGAGAAAATTCATACAAAATTCCACTCTATAAAAGTAAATTACTTTCTTCAACTTGTACATTGTCTTTATGATTTTTGACTTGCCAGCATTATTTGCATTATGCCCTGGAGCACCTAGAGAAGCTCTAAGCACTTTTTTGCCATCATTATCCGACGCCTGCCTGCTGTCTCCCAAGCACACTACTACTGAAACGTAATCAAACTTATTTTCATATACTCCTCGTATACCTTATTCAGAAACTAACAGTGAGTGAGTGAACGAGTGATTGAGTGAGGGCTGTCTTCATTATCGTAGGAGGTAGTAGTTACATAAATAATAGATACAATTTTTACTACACACTAGCTACTGCATACAAACCCATTCAATTCATTTTCTGCTGCGGACTACATACTGTGATAATTTCATGTAATATGTAAAGAATACAGTTTCATTATTGCTGTTGCAATTTTTTCTTGAGTTATCAACAGCAAACAACTGTTGCGCGCTATTTAGCGAATGAGAAAAAAAAAACAAAAAACATAGACAACTTACATACTCGTAAACACAATTCTCAATTCTTCGTCCAAATAATAAATTACAAACTCAAGTGTAGGTAACTACTTACTTATGGTAACTATGTTATACACTACACTTTGAGCCCTAACTATTTACTACTTAGTATACTTACATACTAACTAACTAACTAACTTACACACATACATACATACATACATTTGTACATAATTAATTCAAAATGTTCATAGTTGGTATCTCTGAACGTCACTTGTCTTAATTAAGTGTAGCTGCTCTCGTCTTCGTCTTGCTTTTTTGTTTCAATCATTTTCCTTCTACTTCTTCTTGGCTTAATTCACATAACTGTTAATTATGATTATGTTTATAATTTATTAATAAAAATATGAAAGAAAGAAGAAAACGTAGTTTAAATAAACACAAACGCAATCTTTTTATAGCAAATACAATAGTATAACTGAACTCTACCCTAGTGTGTAGCAGGCACTAAGTACCCAGTAGGAAAAATTAAGCCAGAGGCAATTGAAAGAAAGTTTGAAAGTTTAGCGAGAAGTTTAGAGTAAAGTAGAGACCATGAATGGAAATAGAATTGAATCAGAAGTAAGCACAAAGAAACCGAGGGAGTTACGACTCAGGCACAAGCTACTAGTTGCAGTCTGTGGTAATTAGAGGCAGTTTGAAGCAATGTAGACCAGAGTAGGTATAGTCAAAACCAGCTTGTCAGAGAGAGGTAATAGAAGAGTCAATCCGATTCAGTTATGAGACATTCAAAAGCAGTACAATTTATTCAGTGGCCATCGGATAATGATGGGAAAAAAGTGCTTCGAGGTTCTCTAACATTCTATAACAAACTGGAGATAGTTATTAGATACAATCAAAACAAATCTGTAGCTGGTGGGGGGGGGGGGGGGGGTATTCAAAAACAGTCAGAAGCAGCTAGTCACAGGTGATAGAAATCAGCTAAAGTCAATCAGAGTCAGTTAGAAACATTCATAAGCTGCCAGAAGAGGCAGTCAGATTCAGTTTGCGATAGTTAAATGCAGTTTGAAGAAACAAAAGACAGTCTGAAGCATTAAGAGTCAATAAGAAGTGTGGCGTAGTGGTAGTGCGTTGGACTGCTGCGCAGCTCCGCAGAGTGTCCGGGGTTCGAATCTCGGCACAGGCAAAATCAAAAAAGTAGAAAAAAAACATTTTTCTACACAGCACCACCTCTTGGCTCTTAGCAGGCAAGGGCAAACCTACAAGAGTAAAAATTGCCTATGAAAAGCCTATCACTTCGCCGTTCGGATTCGGCATTAAACTGTAGGTCCCTTCCATTCATGTACAAATATAACACGCACAACATGAGTGGATGCGAAAAGCTCGGCCTAGGCCCCCCATGGGCTGTTGTGCCATTAAAAGTAAAGTAAAGCAAGTAAGTAAGAAGAAGATAGGGGCAATTAAAACAGATTTCAAAGCAGATTAGACGCAATCAGATGTACTAAGAGGCAAACAGAGCCAGTCAGAATCAGTTAAATGTTAGCAGCGTCAGTCAGAAGCCAGTGGAGACTGTTGAAAGCAGTGTTAATATGGTCAGAGACAGTTTGAGACACTTTATTGGTATTCCAAGTAGGTGGAAGCAATCAGAAGCTTTTAGGATCAGCTTGAGGCAATACGAAGCATTCTAAAACATACAGAAGACTTAGTCAGAATTGGAAACAAAAATCAAGTTAAAATATAACTCGATGTACGAGTATGTAGTCAGAAGCAATTAGAGGTATCCCGAGTAAGCCAGATGAATTCATAGGTTTTTATAACCAACTGGAGTCAATTCTAACGGCATCCAGATGCAGTATGAGACACTCGGAGTCAGCTAGACTCTGAAGAAGGAAATTAGAAGTAGTAATAAAAGGCAGACAGAATAAGAAAACGGAATAAGGAAATTATAAGTATTCAGAATACACTGGAATAATTTAGCAGCAATTTGAGTAGTTCAGATTCAACCAGAGAATATTAGAATCAGTTTAAAACATTAGCTAGCTGAAATAAAAGGCAATTTAGAATGAGAAAACTCAACTAACTAAAGGCAACTAAAGAGGCGGTCAGAAGTTAACGCTTTTCTGAATCAATCACTGGCATTCACAATTAACAAGAGGCAGTCAAAAAGAGCTGAGGGCAACTAGAGGCGGTGGAAATCAATTAGTTTGAGTTAGTACATATGTACATAATTGAAAAGGTTCAATGATTAAAGGAAAATGGAAAATTAATTTAATATTTTATATAAAGGGTGATTTTTTTGCTACTTTGTTTTTGACGTTTATATTTCTGACAGTTCACGCGTGATTTTTGATATGTGTCAAAGTGAAAAATGTTCAGTTTGGTTTGCCATTTCATCAAGAATAGACTTACGCCTGAACAACATTTGCAAATTATTAAAATTTATTATCAAAATTCGTGCTCTGTGAAAAATGTGTGTTATCGCAAAATTGTCTTCACCGACGAGGCTCATTTTTGGCTCAAAAGATACGTGAATAAGCAGAATTGCCGTATTTGGAGTGAAGACCAGCCAGAGTCAATTCAGCAGCTACCAATGCACCCCGAAAAAAGCACGGTTTGGTGCGCTTTATGGGGAGGCGGCATCATTGGGCCGTACTTCTTAAAGGACGATGAAGGCCGCAACGTTACGGTCAATGGAGAAAGGTACCGTTCGATGATAACAGACTTTTTTTTTGCCGAAAAATCAAGAATTAGACTAGTCCATGTGGTTCCAACCGGACGGCGCCACATGCCACACTACTGCACGCGAAACCATGCATCAATTGAAAAGCGAATTTGGTGAGCAGTTAATCTCACGTTTTGGTGTAGCCAATTGGCTTCCACGATCGTGTGATTTGACCCCGTTAGACTATTTTTTGTGGGGCTATGTTAAGTCTCTTTCTTGTCTATAGGGACAAGCCAAACACGATTTCTGCTTTGGAAGCCAACATTGAACGCGGGATTGGTGAGATTCCGGCCGAAATGTGTGAAAAAGTGTGCCAAAATGGGACCTTAATAATGGACCATTTGAAGCGTAGCCTCGGGCAACATTTAAGTAAAATTATCTTTAAAACGTAAATGGCAGGAGTGGATTTATCGATCCAAATAATAATTTAAATCACTTTTGTAAAATTTCTGTGTTTTTTTTTAGAATTGGTCAAAAACTAAGCTCTTCAAAAATCACCCTTTATATTGTATTATTGCTTAGAGAATCAATTAAAAATGCACCCAATGATGAATTTCAATAGTATTTTTGAATGAATGATTTCATTTCAGTCATGAGACCCTATCAGAAAGCTCTTCAGCATTACATTTTAAAGGAATTTAGAGTTATATATGTTTATTCTAAACTTTTCTGGATTACTTCAAGGATCAATTGAAAGACCACGAATAACTTTCTGTGTGTCTTCTGCCTATAGGGAAGTACTGAATGAATGAGTTAAATGCAATCACCTACTTCTAGTATATCTTTCTAACTGCCGTGTGTTGCATTATAACTCTATTTAGCTATGCATATTATGCCATTCATCTCTTAATGTATTCAACCTGTCAAGAGTTTTCTTTAAAAAAAAGAAAAAAACAAAAACACTAGAAATATAAATAAATAAAAAGAAAATGGTAAAAATTTATACACATCCACCAACGTAACTAAGTAAATGCGGTACAAACAGCAGCAACTAAGAACTGGTAACGTTAAGCTTGAGTGATTTGCTTTTCATTTAAGCCATATACAACACTATACCATACTAATACTATTACAGAAAAAAAGAAGTTAACATAAACTTTTGTATAAAAATTACATATGGTAAGTATAAAAATAAATTCAACTCAACTCTACTTGAAAAAGGTAAACAATGCAACGCACTATTTTCTTTCTTTATATATTTTTGTTTTATTATTTTTAACGCTTCTGTGGACAGTTTATACTTACTTATATGTAAAAAAGCACTATTTCTACTTTTTCAAATATTTTTTTGTTTTTTTTTTTGTAAAACATTTGTTCCTGCTGCTTGTATTTGCTGTCGTCTTTTGTTTCTTCTATTTTCTTTTAGTTCGTTCCACTGTTTCATAAATTTAGCTTTAACTCATTTCATGCGTAATAAAGTTCATAAGTTACGTACCTTGGTAATATGTTGAATATATATGTACAATATTTAACAACGATACATAGCATTATGTTTAGATATTTTTGTTTAAGGGGAGCGATATCTTCAGTGTAAGCTCATTTAGAATTTGTTATTTTATGGGAAAGTAACTAAAGTAAAGTAGTAGATTACAAGTTATCAATGGTAGAAGATTATAAGGTAAAAATTCCCAGTGCTAAAAGATTCTAGGGCAACCATTTTCTAGAATACGATAAATATCTTCATTTTCTATAGTAAAATCATTTGGGATAAATACTTTTTTTTAGATTAAAGATGCTAGAATAAAAATTCTGCAGAGTCAAAATTATCTGAAAGACTTATTTCTAGTTAAAAATTATCGAGGGTAAAATTCTTCAGAAAACATTTACTGAAAGAAAAAAGATTTTAGGATAAATATTGTCCAGAAAAACCAGAAAAAAATTATCAAAGGTAAAAGCTTTCTGGTTCAAAAACTAACGAAGATACAAGAGTAAAAATTTTAGAGAAAGTAAAAATTTCGCGTTACAATTTTTGGGTAAGAAAACCTTCCAGGGTACAAAAGTTTATTAGAGTAATAATTATAGGAAGTATGGTACTTATTCTAAGATAAATTTCTTCCTTTTCAAATGATCCTATCTAGAGATTATCTATGTAGAATAAAAACATTTACGAGAAATATCTTCTGGAACACTTAATCATTTTAAAAGTTAAAAGAATCTTGAATGAAAAAATTATTGTGAGTGAAAACCTCCCGATGCAAAAGTTTGCTTGGGAGTTGAAATTTAAGCGGATTAAAATCTTCTGGTCTAATAATTTTCTAATGCAAAAATCTTCCAGCACATAAAGTTTTCAAGTATATTTTGAGCATCAAATAAAATAATGCAAGTATTTTAAAACTTCACAAGTATGTGCATATATTTAAAAATGTATAAAAATATTTAAAAACATCTGTTTCAGCAGCAACTTTTTATAGCTTTATTCAAAATACCTACTCCAACATAAAAAAAAAAAAAAAAAAAAAAATACAAGTGAAAAATTAATTTAAAAAAACTAAAAATTAAGAAAAGTTTTTCAGCTGCTCTCCAAGACCGCAGGAGATACAATTTAAATAAAGCATAAGACCAACTGCAAAAAGCAAAAAAAAAAAAAAAACACCAAGCAACAGCAGAAATGAAAATGAACTTGCAATATAAAAAACATTAAATAAAGGAGTGAGAAAAAAAGCCAAAATTAGCAGAAGCAGCAGCAACAACAAAAACGAGACTAAGAGCGAGACATTGCGCATCTTAGCTGGATGGCTGGCTGTCGGTCGGTCTGTTTACCAGTGCTTGTGCCTGATGATAATTGCGACAAGCAGCAGCAGCAGCAGCAGCAGCAGCAGCAGCAGCAGCAGCAGCAGCAGCAGCAACAGCAGCATCATCATCAAGTAAGAAATAAATAAAGTACCAGCCCAGCAATGTGTGTGCATCCAACAGCCACAAAGTATTTTGTTAAAAGAAGAAGCTGATATGAAGTTAATGCTTTTGCCTTGAACACCCAAAAAGTATACTTCAAAAAAATTCAATACAAAAAAAAAAAAAAAAAAAAAAATAGTAGTTAGTAAAAATTTTCATTAAACACATGTAGCATGCAAGAAATTTTAATGCAAACAAAAAAAAAAGAATCGCATAACAGCAGGAATTTGGAATTTCGTATGCAAAAAAGAAAATACAAGAGAGACTAACTGAGCGCAGAGTTAACGCATATATGTGCGTGTGTGTGTATGTAAGTCAGTTTTGAGCAACGCAACATAGGCACGTTGACCTACGCTGAGGCTGAGGCTGAGACTTTGGCTTTGGCTTCTCATATACTCGTTCAGCTCGGAGTGCAAAAGTGCAAAAAGAAATACACAAACAAAATCATCGAGTAGAATTTTGTAGCAGATGTTATTATAGTGCAACAACAACAAAATCAGCAAATTGTTGTTGATGCTGGTGTTTTGCAGTGTTTTTATTGTTGCATTCCGTTTTTGAGAGAGTTGAAATAGCAGTTGTTGTTGTTGCCAGTGATGGTGGTAATTTTTAATACCCATTTAATTTATATTACAAAAAAAAAAAAAAAAAAAATTTAAGATTAAAGAACTAAATAGAAGAGTATTTATGTAAAAAGTTATACCCTAGCAAGTTATTACTCAATAGGTTTCACTTTTCACATTTATATTAAATTATAAATAAATGTGTATTAAAAAAAAGTGTATTTTGCTAATATTAATCATGTGAACATTATAGCTCTGAAATATCAGCACATATTAATCTCTGAGGTTAATCTCTAAATTGCCAGAAATAAATAAAAAATATGTTTCGTAAAGTGATCCTAGTATAAAAAAGGGCTCACATAATCCAATAAACTCCAAAGTATTTCATCATATAAATTAAGCAAGCTATTTGTTGACTGAGAACTTCATTACTTATTTCTTTTCAATTCGTTTTGAAAACAATGTGAAGTGTAATTATTCATGTAAAGAATCGTTTAAAAATTTTTGTAAGTATTCAGCAAAATATGCATGCATACAAGAATGACAATAAATTTTTGTTGGACCTCTCAGAACACAAATCGTTTCATCGTTTCAGGTCTTGACCGGATTTGGTAAAAAAAAATAAAATCTCTATCCCAATTCATCAAAAACTTAGAAGTTTAAATAAAATGTAATTTCCCGTCAATGAGCTGAAGAAAAATATTAAATGTTGGTATTCATACATTTCGTTACTCAATTTAAAAATTTGATTTTTATTCTCTTTTACGACTCAAAACTTTCAATTGTAGCAAAAAGTTAACTTAAACTTTTTTTTGTTTAGTTTTCATATTTAACCAATTATTTAATGCTGGTCTACTAAAATAAATAATTCATTAACGGGAGTAAAATTCATTTGAAAAGTATAAGTAATTCCTTAAACTCAAACGATAAATGGACTGAAGTTATTCCCAAACAATTTTTCATCTCTTCACTTTTCTCTTGTAATATTTCTTCCCTGAATTTACTATGTTCTGAAACGTTAATTTCTGACCCCAAATCTGAAAATATTGCCATTTTCAATCGTACAATTCCTGAAAGCAATTTGTGTTTTTTTTTTTTACCAATCTCACCTTTCTTCTACAACAAACTCAAAAGTCAACTTAACCTTATGCATGCACCTTATGTACCTTATGTTTGTTGTACGTTTTCCCAGACCCTGCCATATAAGAGTTAGGCATTGCACTATGCCCTTGATCTCTTTTCTCCCTAAAACTGTTAAAATTTGTTTCTGGAATTTACACACTTTAATCCTAAGAGCGAAATGTATTTATGAGCTGTGAACTGTGCGTGTGTGTGTCTCACACTGATAATCAATTCACTCTTAAATAGTTTGCAATTTGAGTGATCGCATTTGCTTTTTGTTTGATATATCATTTGACTTACCTCTGTAACAATGACTATGAGTGGGAGTAAAGCCGCTAATAAAAAGTTAATCCAATTCATATTGACTAATTTTGTTTTTATTTTTTATTTGGAGGATGAGGAGAGAGGTGAAAAAATGTACAACAAAAACAAAGAATCTGAGTAATCCTTAATTATTTTTGTTTTTGAGTAGATTTGATCGAGTGGAAAGTCGTAATATGTGGAAAGTTATTGTGGTTGGTTAAGTGTGTAAAACTACTTTTTATACATAAAAAAAAAGTAGCAAAAATGTTTATTTCGCACTTTGCGCTTTTTTGTTTTTTGATTTAAATAAAATAATTACGAAATATAAATATGAGGAGCGCTTAAATTTTTGTAGTTTGAAATTTAGTTTGGTTTTTAAATTATAATTCAAACGCTGTTAACTGAACATTGTGTCAAATTTTTATTATATAAATATATATAATCAATTACTGGGAACACTTTTTTTTTTGCTGAATTAGAAACACCAATGCATTTTTCGTGTATTTTTATAATTTTTAGCCAAATGCTTTTTTGTGAATATATATATATATTTTTTTTTTATAGAAAATGAACTACAAAATGGAACGTTATTTTAGTGGGCAGCACATGGTTTCTTTACTTCTGATTTTGACATTTATATTCGACTTTTAAATAATGTACAATAAAACGACAAATAACGGTTTATTTGGATTAGGTCGTGTGTAGAAAATTGGAAAACTGTAAAGTTTTCGGCTTTTACGGTTTTTTGAATCTAAATCGTTCGTATTCTGCACGCGCTTTAAAGTTTGTTCAAATTACAAAAAGTGAAACACACACACATGGAATGCAATTTTTTGTTTTTTTTTTTAAATAATCTTTTGTTTTTCAATACACAAAATTTCGCTTCTTTTTTGGCAAATCAGAAATTTTCATTCTTAAAACTTTTTGGGTTTTCACTTGAAATTTTTGTTTCTCTTGTTTTTGAATTTATATGTTACTGTTTCATTTCCTTTGGATTTGTTTGAGCGTTGCGCTGCTGCAGTTTTAGTTTCTATGTTTTCTATTATTTTGTTTTTTGCTGTTGCTACTGCAATTCAAACGACCCGACGACGTTTTAACAACGCAATCTTCAATTTAAAACTGCCGCTACCTTTCGCTACGAAGTTGCTGCTCACCGAATTTAACACAATTCGTAAATGTGGAAAACGTTTTAAAGAAAATGCATTCGTTTACGTTCTCAGCGCGCTCTGCGCTCACAACGTGCTTTATTTTGTATATGTATGAGCAGTAACACAATTGACTATGTATACTATAGCTACTATATTTTCACTCACGTGTGTATATGATTTTTTACCGACAGATGTTTTTAGGTATTCTGCTTTGTGCAATGCGTTCGCTGTGTATGGTGTTGTTGTGCAAAGCATTTTCTGAGAGCGTGTGTTAAAGAGAGGGTTCGGGTATATGATCAGTGTTGCCGTTCCGGTAGAATTCCACCTAACTTGGTAGATTTCCCCTTTATTTATATTTTTTAATAGAATGGATTAATTAATTGGTTGATTTTTAGTAAAATTTGTTTGTACTCTTATACAGAATATTTCATACATATATTTCAGAAATATTTCAAGCAAGAGCGAAAAGTCAGGATTATAAATGCTGATATAACTAAGTGGAACCGTTACCGGGTTAGACAAATGTAATGTAACAAACATTTTTCCAACAATTAGAAATTTTATCTTAAACAGTAAATTCCGGTCTCAAGTTTAAACAGCCTTAACACTGATGACTAATGTAACAGTCGAATCAATAAATTTAAAGAATTTCAGGACTATACTGTACTATATTTGTCCTGTGACATGTGGCGGCATTCTCCAGAAACTATACCAAGTAGAATACTTGAGCAGTGGTAAAACTACATACTTCATATCGGTTTATATGTCAACTTCGATACTTCGCACAAGTTTTTATCTGAATCAGAAATTTCCTTTTTTTCACTATAGTTGTGTTCCCAAATAAAAATGAAATAAATTACAATTTGCTGCTTTGGTAGATATAGGTAAATTTTTTTGTTTTTTTTGGTAGAAAATATTTATCGATTGTGGCAACACTGGTTATCTATAGAATTGTTCGAAAGAGAGAGCGTCGTGTTTTTAAATGTGTAGTAAAATTTATTAAATAGTATTATTTTAGTACTATTTGCTATTTTTTTTTCGTTAAAAGGTAGTATGGTGAAAATGTAGCCAAACCGGCTGCAATATCGTATACGATATAAGGCGTAATAATAGCAGCGCGCTTCATTCAAACTGTATTTTGAAAAGTCTTTTGCTATAAGGAAGAAATAAGGCAGGAAAATTATTTATCTTGCCGGCTGCATTTATGTTTTATTTATGAAAATAATATTAAACTTATGTAGCTACTTGGTTTTCAAATAATTGCATCATATGAAATTAAAAAGAATATTTCAAAAAACAAGATTTTGGTATTAACAATTTTAGTTGCACATAACTCAAATAAAGAATTTTAGTATCAGCTAATTTGATTAATTTCGAAAACTATGCCATACTTATCAGTTCTACTAATACTTATTATGGCACATTGGCATCGACCCGTTAAGAGTGTAGGCCAAGCTTTTCACTTTGGAGTCTACTCTTTACCATATTTGAAACTCTCGTTTTCATATCGAATAGCAGAAGAATTTCGCTCAATGGCATTGAATTTTGGGCGCGTAAAATTATTTTGAATAAAAGGATAACGAAATAATGCAATTGCATAGGCAAAAAGGATAAAGGGTAAAGCAAATTGCAGCGGTAACAATGAAATATTGAACCGAAAAATTTTATATGCTTGCTTGGGCATTGATGAATGAAATGAAAAATTTACATTATTTCAATGGGCAAATTTGTGAGCAGCAACTTATTTAAAGTGGATTAATCCACTTGGAAGGAGACTTTACGATTCAATAGGAAAGAGTGTAATCTGGGAAGAACACTTTGCTAATATTCTGGGTCAGTAGTAGTCATAACGAGGATAATCACTGAGCTTACTTTACTACCTTTGTAGGGAGAACACCTTTTTAAGTTTGAGTTGGAGGTAAGCTTAATCCATTTTAGACAGGTACCAGAAGCATCTACAGATATGATTATTTGTATTGTTATCCGTTTGACCAGCTGTAGTCTCTGAAAAGGACAAGGATACAGTGAAGTTATAAAATCTACGTGACAATTTTATATTTCCCATTTCAAATGCAATATAATTAAGTTGACTATATTTTGTTGAGTTGATGCTCAACCACAACTTCCGCAAAAGCATGCCTGTGTGCCTGACCTTTTAATCATGTGAAACTTTATAGTATTAAATAATGTGAATGCAATTGTGAAGCCAATGTATTAGGTTGATAACTTGAAGATGAGAGATTCAAAATTCATGGCGTAACTTGTAACTTGTAAATCACATCTGGCAATGTTGTAACAATTTTCATGTTTTAACTATGTACGTCATGTAACTTTTGTTTTGATTATGTATCAATTTGCCAATGTGTAAACAACATAACCCTTTTACGCTACAAACATGTCAGCATACGTGCCAAATAAACAGCATTTGTGGGAAGTTTTGCAGAAATATTGCTAGACTGGATATAAATTATTTAGAAAATAGTGGATGAGAAGTTTTGGCTCAGCCGCCATAATCACCAGAGCTTGCTCTTTCTGACTATCACGTATTCCTACTGGAAGAAGCTTTTCTTCCGTTGAAAGTATCAAAAATTAGATGGTTTCATTCATAGCTTCAAAATACGGTTTTTTTTTGGCAAGGAATCCAAAAATTGTCTGAAAGATGGCAAAATGTCATAAATTCCTATGGATACTACTTTGAGTAGAGTACTCATTCGATGATTGTTGAAATGAAGCTATATTTTTGATAAAAATACGTTCCACGTTCGTGCAAGGGTAACAGTGATACAATGGGTAACAATGATGTTTGTTGAGTTTTTGACCTGATTTCCATTTACAATAATAGCCTTGTGAGATGGTGCGTTATCATGGTGCAAAATCCATGAGTTTTCTTTTCACAAACTTCATTGTAAAAATCATCGCAGAGCACACTTGCGATGTGAGATCCTCTGCTCTTTCGAGTCTAACTTTCTTTTGCTTTGGTGTAAGATCATGTGCCTTTTGGAACTTGTAAGGTTTTACCTTGAGTTCATGTTGGAATATGCATCGGATGCTTCGCTGGGATATTTTCAGTTCTTTGGCCATTTGATTACCACTACGACGTGGTTTTCGTTCAAATCGAGCCTTCACTTTCCGAACCATTTCTGGCCATTCTGTTTGTTTCATCCACCACCATAGCGTTTGGCAATGCTGCCTGTATCATTATAACGATTTATGGTGCGATGCGCAAACATTTTATTAAATTTGAGATGCCTGAGCTCACGAACAATAGCTGGTTGTGATATTACGTTTGAATTACATTCGAATAAATTTTGTTCTATGAAACTCTATGACGCAAATGCTTGTGGTAGCTTGTAAACAATACAAACAGCTGTCATTGGTATGAATTTGACATAGTTGGCAATATCGCGTTGCCAGATATACCGATGTAAAGTTGGTAATACTTCAATCGCCTAACCCGCCTGTAGAAGCTTTGAATGGGTTTAACAGTTCACCATATTTAATTTGGTTTAAGCTTTGTATTGATGGCACTAAATTCTTCTGTTGGAATTCGATGAGTTAAATGTTGCGGCCATATTTATGAATTTCCTTTCATTATTTCTACGACACACTCACATTCAACTTAATCTGCTCTGCAATATATCGGATGCACTCCGAAAAAGGTGCACGGAGATATTCCTAGTATTGAATGGTCGGTCTGACTAAAGTATTTCCATAGAAATTTAAATAAAAAATAATTACAAGATAATAAGAAATGAAAAGAAAATAAAATGGATATGTCCTTGATACCATATACTACACACTCACTACTGGGCTTAGTAAATATGGTATACATATGCATGTAAATGGAACTTCCTCAACAATCGAACCAAACCCAAACAAAAACAACAGATGTCATCCTGTATGCAGCAGCTTCATTCACAGAACTCGACAATTCATTCATAAAAATATTTACGCGCAGATATTTTTAAAAGATTCGCGTAAAATACAACAAACAAAAAAAAAAAAAAAAAATTCATTTATAATAAAAAATAATTAATTTTCGGTTTTTTGTTTTGTTTTTATGAAAAGATAAAGACGGAAAGCGGAAGGAGCGGAAGGAGCGGAACGGCAAAGCAGCACTCGAATTGTTTTTTTCTACGCTGGTTTAAGGCGTGGGAATTTCTTAGAAATCTTCGTGCAGCTTTGTGCAGCGCGAAATTTATGATCACAAAAAAAAATTAAATAAAATAAAAAATAAAAAAAAAACAAAAAACTTTAGTTCCGGAGTCCGAACTTTTGGACAGAAACGCGCGTTTTTTTTTGTTGTGCTGCTTTGTATCTTCAATTTTTTTAATGCTTATCATATTACAAGTTGTTGTTGTTGTTGGTGTTGTAGTTGCTGCTGCGCATATCCTTATTTCCTTATTTGAGTGCGTTCTTTGCTGGAGCACTCGACATTACTCAAACACACACACACACACACACACACACACACACACACACACACACACACACACACACACACACACACACACACACACACACACACACACACACACACACACACACACACACACACACACACACACACAAATACACACCGCACACCAAACGATGACTACTTCCGGTTTGATTATTTACGTTTCTCATGAAAAGTAAATAGAAGAAGAAGAGGGCAGCAGAATAACTTTACTTTTGCAGTGGACGGACGTCAATGTTATTTTATTTTTAATATTAATTTTTTTTTGTATTTTTTTTTTGTTACTGCTTAGGCTTGTCCTTTGGTCCTTTTTCTACTTCTACATATACAAAATTTTTGTTGTATGTTTATAACATTCAGCAGGTTGTTGTTTTTGTTGTTGTTTGTTTTCTGCGCAATACAAATATATGAAAAGATCAAATGCTAATGCAAATAAGGATGTCAAAGGACATTGCCAATACAAAACCAACGCGGAAGCTGTATGTGTGTTTGTGTTTGACATGTTGCTGTGGACAGGATGCCACCGCCAATAAAACAAAACTCAATTTGTTCTTATGATTCGATTTGAATCTCTTGAGAAATTTTGCATTTTAGAAATATTTTTAGTGGGATGAGAAGTTTTTACTCTCCACGACGAAGCCACCGATAACGGTATGAGACTGATTGACTTCGCCGCCGCACGAAACATGACAGTTAGTAGCATCAGATTCCAACATAAAGATATCCATAAGGCCACTTGGCTGTCCCCTGATCAAAACACACGAAACCAGATTGATCACGTTGTGATCGACGGAAGGCACGCTTCCAATGTACTAGACTTACGTACAATACGTGGTGCAAACATCGACTCAGACCACTACTTGGTTGCAGCCAAGGTCTGCACACGTATATGTGTAGCAAATCGCGTACGGATAGGTACAAACAGAAAGCTGGATGTCGAAAAACTGCAATCACAACAGACAGCCGAAGTCTTCGTCAACCAACTTGCACTCCTCCTTTCGCAAAACACCCCTCAACTTGATGACAACTTGCGCGCAGTGGATGGACATTTCCCGCTCTATGCGTACGGCTGCCGAAGAGGTGCTAGGCTACCACCGTCGACGGAGGAATGTGTGGTACCACCAAGAGTGTAGCGATGCTACTGAAGCAAAAAACGCTGTTTACAGAGCCACCCTGCAGTCAGTTGCAACGCCCGCTGCTAAGGAGCGATACAGAGAGTTGAGAAGGGAGGAGTAACGTCTTTACAGGCGCAATAAAATATATGAAGAAAGACGCGAATTCAATGATATCGAAATGTTGCGGGACAGGAACGAGGTCCGAAAATTCTTTGAAAGAATAAGACGCCTAACTGGTGGTTTGAAGACCGGGGCCTCTTACTGCAAGGATGAAGACGGAAATCTGGTGACAGATGTCCAGGGCATAATGAGATTATGGAGGGAGCACTTTTCGCAGCTGCTTAATGTCGATGACGGCAATAATCCCGCCACTGCGGAATCCACTCCGGTATCCCCAATCACTGACGGCGTTGAAGTACCGCCGCCTGATTATGAGGAGGTCTTAACAGCCATTGCTCGGCTGAAAAACAATAAGGCTGCAGGTGCAGATGGCCTGCCTGCTGAGTTGTTTAAGACCGGAGGCGAAGAGCTCAAGAAACGCATGCATGAGCTTCTATGCAGAATATGGTCAGATGAAAGCATGCTAAGTGATTGGAATCTCAGCGTACTCTGCCCAATCCATAAGAAAGGTGATTCCACGATCTACGCCAACTATCGTGGGATAAGCCTTCTTAATATTGCATAAAAGGTTCTATCGAGCGTACTGTGCGAAAGACTGAAGCCCATCGTCAACAAACTGATTGGACCTTATCAGTGTAGCTTCAGGCCTGGTAAATCCACCATCGACCAGATATTCACACTACGCCAAATCCTGGAAAAGACCCGAGAAAAACAGATCGACACCCATCATCTATTTGTCGATTATAAAGCCGCCTTCGACAGCACGATTAGGGATCACTTGTACGCCGCAATGTCTGATTTTGGTATCCCTGCAAAGCTCAGTCGTCTTTGCAAAATGACACTGACCAACACCACCAGCGCAGTGAAAATTGGGACAGACCTCTCCGCTCCATTTGATACCAAAAGAGGTTTCAGACAAGCTGACTCCCTATCGTGCGACTTCTTTAATCTTATGCTGGAGAAAATAATTCGAGCTGCGAACATCGACATCTCTGGCACTATCTTCTACAAGAGTTCAGGCTGCTAGCATACGCTGATGATATTGACATCATTGGCAAAAACGCTCGAGCAGTCAGTGCAGCATTCTCCAACCTGGAAAGGGAGTCTCGTCGAGTGGGTCTAGTGTTGAACGAGGACAAAACGAAATACCTTGTGTCAACAAACAAAGAGTCACCGCGTCTTGGACAAAATGTCACTGTTGACAATTATACTTTCGAAGTCGTCAAGGATTTTGTATATCTAGGATCCACCATAAACACCAACAATAATGTCAGCCTTGAGATCAAGCGGAGACTAACTCTTGCCAATAGGTGTTACTACGGGCTCAGTAGGCAATTGAGAAGTAGAGCCCTCTCTCGACCGGCGAAAATAACGCTCTATAAGTCCCTCATCCTTCCCGTCCTAATATATGGCGCAGAGACGTGGACATTGACCATCAATGATGAGAGGCTGTTGGCTGTTAGGAGCGTTCGAGAGGAAGATACTCCGTAAGATCTACGGTCCAGTATGCGTGGACGACGTGTATCGAATAAGATGGAACGATGAGCTGTATGAGCTGTACGCCGACACTGACATAGTCAAGCTTATAAAACTCCAGCGGCTTCGCTGGCTGGGTCATGTTGAGTGAATGGAAGAAAGCGCTCCGGCCAGAAGGGTGTTTTATTCGAACCACGGTGGAGGAACACGCAGAAGGGGACGTCCTAATCTCAGTTGGAAATACCAGGTGCAGAGCAACCTGACTGCACTTAGGGTAACTAGTGTAAAGTAAATGGGGACTAAGTACCTGCAAAGGGTATAATGTAAGGTCGATTAATATGAAACTACTTGCCATGGCATCCCCAAGTAAGTAAGTTTAAGTTCAAAAAGTTTTGCTATGAAGCCTAGTTATGGATATAAGTAAGTGATCTCATATGATTTCAGTGGTAGTGTGTAAATCTGAGAGTTCTGGTTTCGAACTCCAACTGCCAAGTGTTTGTTGTTCTGTTGTTTGAATAAATTTCCAAGGTATGTACTTTAAACAGAACTATTCAGAAGCAGGTACTGATTTTTCATTTTTTATACAGCATTTTCATATTTTCTTACAAAGATCTCTTTTTATGTACTTCCGCTTCAATTTCATGGAATTTTCCTTGTAGCAAACTAGGGGTGGATACGATGTAAAAGTAGTTATCGTTGGCAGATATGAATAATAAATATGTATGTAATACACCTGATTAACTTCCGGTGTGAAATCTGAAATATACTTGTATGTTTTCGTGCAGTGGCGTATCTTGGATTTAGAATCAGGCGAGGAGGCTGATAGAATTCACCCTAAAAACTAGCGAGAAAATCAAATCAAAATTCAATACAGACTAGGACTCATATCAAAACTATGTCAGAATACCAAACGAAATTCTTTTTATGTATTAAAAAGTCTTCATCAACGTTAGGTTTGCCATAGAGAGAAGAACAACAATGCTTATAGAACAGGCTGATCAGATAATTGTTTCGGAACCAGCCATGGTCCCTCATCAGTGATCTAGGTCTAACTTTCTCAAACCAGGATTCAAAGCAAGACTCGGACCAAAAATCGAACGAGATTCTACCTAACTTTCAGACTAACTAAACTCAAAACTTGGACCAAATTTAAATCAATTTATGCTAAAAATTCTGACCAAATTAAGAAAAAATATAAGACCAAAATATCGGCCCACATTCTGAACAAATATCTAATAAATTTCAAAACACAAACCGGATCAAATCTCAGACATAAATTCAGACCACACATCGGACATCGGAACTACAGTACTTTGCGTTTAAAACGAACCCGTTTTTCAATAATTTTGAGCAAAACTCCTCAAATGTAAAGAAGGCCAAAAACCCTTCTTACATGGAACTGGATCATTGCCTACTAAAATGGTTTACTCAGAAAAGAGCCAATAATGTTACTATAACCAATGCCGTTTTACAAGCGGAAGCAGAAGAATTTGGAAAAAAGCTTAATTACTGCGAATTTAAATGCCAAATTTTTTTTCATAAATCAACAAAGGAGTTAATATATGTATGTGCTTAGACATAAATGGTTTTGATAAAGTCTTCATTTAAAGCGAACTTCGGTTAAAACGAACCATTTTGTCCAGTCCCTTGAAGTTCGCTTTAAGCGAAAAGTACTGTATTTTCAACCTCAAATCAGACAAAAATTCAGAACAAAAATATAGCCGAAGCTTCCACCGAAATTCAAGCCTTAATTCAAATCAAATATTGAAGCAAATTCTGAAAAAATTCAAACAAAATATGAGATCAAACTCAAACATAAAAGCAGAACAGAATTAGACCAAAAACAGAATTAAAAATCAGACCAGAACTCAAACTTAAACTTATACCAAAATGAGAATTAAACTCAGAACGAAATTCAGACGAATATATCAGACCAAAGTCAAACTAAATTTCAGATCAAAATCAACACCAAATATCAGACAAAAATTCGTCTCAAAATTTGACAAAACTTGAAACCAAAATGTAAGCACTTATAGAATAAAAATTCAGACTAAGTAAAAATCGGGCAGAAATCCCCAAAACTCAATATAATTTTAAATAACAAAACAGAGACAAAACTCTTAAAAAAGCTATCCAAAAATTGAATAAAAATCAGACTATAATTCAGAGCCACAGTTGGACCAAACTCCAACCAAAAGTCGGGCGAAAATTTAGACCAAAACTCAAGCTCAAAGTACAGTTTAAAAATGGGGCAAGATTTCGTCCAAAATTCAGACTTGAAATCAGAACAAAAATATAACCAAATCTCAGACGCAAATTCAAAAAGTCGGTTCAAAAATAAACGACATTTTGTCAAACAATTCAGATATCAGATGGAAATCTCTCCAATGGACCAAGTTCAGACCTAAAATCAGACCAGACTATTAAAAATCGGCTAAAACTCATATACAAATTTAGATTTAAATTTTTGAATCGAAACTCAAACCAAAAATGAAGCACAAACAGCGGCTAAAAATTGATCGAAGTTTCATCCAAAATATGGACAAAAATCAGACCAAATTTAGGCCGGAACTCAGAACAAAATTCAGCTCGATTCCGATAAAAAAAACAGACCTTAATACAGATCGAAAACCAAATCAAATCTATTTTCAAGCTCTCCAGTATTAGACTATAAAATGCTATTTGTTATTTCAGTTACGGTTTCATCTTCTTCTTCTTTTAATGGCACAACAGCCCAAGGAGAGCCTAGGAGAGTCCTTTTGGAAAGATCTTCATAGGATATTTCTCTTTTTTTGGGAAGGGCTACAAACCCCATAACTCCGCCTCTGGAGCGACCACTCCAAACAATGCACCCCCAATAGTTTAAAGTTTGGCAAATGATGCGCGGCTCGAGACACCTTGTGAAAGGTGAAAAGGTGAAAAACAAAGTGCTACCCTCAAATACAAAAACGATGCACAAGATTAAAGCAAACATATTCAATCTGCGATTTCCGTTCTCAAGAATATAAATTCTCTATACTCGTATTTTTGCAGATGAACTAAACAAATAAGAATGTTTTTAAAAATTTATGAAAAACAACAACTGCTGCTACAGCGTGCAATTGTTGCAATACATCGAAAATGTCTAAATTTGTGGAATTGTTGCAAAAAGGATATTCAGGGATTTATAATTGAGCAAAACAAAGTTGCAAGTGTTCGGGTGATTGGTGCCTGGAAGCATTCATATATGTAATAAAAACGAGTATGTGTAGGTGCACAATCAAAATAATGAGAATAATAGTAATACAAATTTAAAAAAAAAAATAGTAGCGACAGCATAAAGAACATATGTTGCTCGTACATACAACATTCGGAGTCAGTGTGTGGGAATACGAGCAAGGAACAATAATAAAAATATACGCAGAAATCGCAGAAGGAAGCAGCCACCGACAACATTTGCGTAGGAAATATTAAAAGAATTCACATGCGGAACCAAGCCAAATGAAACTAAAAAAAGCAAACCAGAGCCAGTCACAACACAAAAAAAAAAAAAGAAACAGTAAAAGAAAAAGAAAAGAAAATAAGAAAAACACCAGCAGCTTCTTCTTCGGCATACAATTTTATCCTTCCAAATCTTCAAATGCATCTGCTGCTTCTCAGTTGTCCTGTTTGCTTGTTGCTGCTGCCTGCTATGTTGTTTACTACGAGTACATGCTGCATGAGAAACATGAGTGTTGCACCTTTCCTCTCAAACAAGAAGATATATAATATATTTTCTCTTTAAAACTATACTTTCATTCAATTTTATTGCATTGTGAAGTATCACGTAAATTCGTCCTTTTTTTGGTCTTGTTGTCGGGAAAATAGATTTGGATACATACGAGTATTATACATGTCCCCATCTATAATGATCTGCAGCATGTCTCTAATGCAACATATTACAGCAAGGACATTCATACTATACATATGCATCCATCAAGTGCTCGACGGCTGCTGCTCTCTCATGAGACTGAGTGTGTGATGAAATGTGTTTCTAGATTTTGAATGGAGATTTTCATGGCTTTTCAAAAATACAAGAAAACCAAATTCACTTCTGAAACATTTGCATCCTGTTTCATCGAGCATTTCATTTGATTGTGGGAACGAAAAAGTATCAATTTTGATGATGGGAATATTTTGAGTGGAATACACTTGCTTTAAGAAAGTCTGAAACTGGCAGCAAATACAGCAAGTTGGAAATTCGTTAATTACCTTTAGAAGTTGTAAGAGATCGAATTTGATCGATTTGAGGAAGGCATTAGAATATTCCATGATAAGTTTACTGGCAATTGTTTGATATATGTAATCCCATTCAAACTTTAATAAGGAATGAGATCGAAAAAATCTTAACATATATAAAACTCAATAATTTTTAAACGGTTGATCTTAGAGTTTTGATTTTTTTTTATTTAATTATTAATATTTTACAAGTTACAGAAATATATAACTTTTATAGTTCTAACCACTATTTAGGAACTCGTGAACCTTTTTTGGTAAGCCTTCCATTAGAGATTTGATAGTTGTTTCAGACACCTTTTTGGAGCAGTTTCCCCATCTCCTTTTAAAATCTTCGATATTTTGGGACACCTTTTTTGTGCTCTTTAAGAGCCCAATATCTCTCCACTGGTCTTAGCTCCGGACAATTTGGAGGATTGGCCTTTCTTGGTACAATAACTATGTTATTACTTTGGTACCACTCCAGAGCTTTCTTGCCGTAGTGACATGATGCCAAATCAGGCCAAAAATATGTGGACACATTGTGCTCTCTTATGAAAGGAAGAAGGCTTTTTTTCAAACATTCTTTGATGTATATTTCGGTATTTATAGAGCCCAGTGTAACAAATGACTTGCTTCTTTTGCCGCTACTGCATATAGCTTGCCATACCAGCAATTTTTTAGAAAATTTTGTCTGCTTTTGGATTCTAAATTGTTCTTCGACATTTCCTCGAGCATCAGCAACATAAAAATGTTGACCCGGAAGCTGCGTAAAATCTACCAGTACATACGTTTCGTCGTCCATTATGTAACATGAATATTTTTGCATGAAATTCGCTTTTAATTTCCGAGCCCTACTTTTGGCGTCTAAATTTCTTGCAGCATTCCTGTCTGGAGCTTTTTGGACTTTGTATGATTTCAAACCTGCATTGGCTTTAACTTTTCGCACCAAATAGTCAGAGCACTGGGCTAACCGGGCAGCTTTTCCAGCAGATGTGTTTGGAGATCTTTTCAATATGCTTTCCATTTTCTTGGCTTTCCCAATATGTAAATGTAATAATAATCCCATGTAATATGTAATCCCATTTAAACTTTATGATAAGAGAAAAAATAAATTATAAAACGAACATGATTGCAAAATCTAGGGTTGGCATAAATGAGTCCTGAAAAACTGTTATAGTAAACCAATGAATATTTCCTGTATAAAAAATTAATTCAAGAATGAGGTCCAAAGGGTTCTTAAAAAGGCAGAAAAACCTCGCTAAGGGTCTTGGTGTCTCGATACTTCTAAATAAGTATATCAAAACTATAATAGACAACACTCATACATAATGTGCCCAAGAGACTACCATCCAGTGTTGCTCTAGCATATACCTCCAGTTAATGCTTGTGCTAACTTAAAACGAAGCCCTTGTCATATACGTACATATAATAAGCGGGCGCGTTATTCGTTGAGGTTGAGACCCAAGGAGCCAGCATGATTGATAGGGTATTAATGGGGTCCGTAAGCCAATGGAGTACCTAATAATTTCAAACCCCAAAATGGACCAAAACTCAGCAAAAAACTAAACAAAAATTGTACCAAAACTCAGATCAAAATTCAGGCCAACTTTAAGAACAAATTTCTACCAATAATTGTACCAAAATTCACATCAAAAATAAAACTAAAAATAGAACAAAAATTTAGACCAAAACTCAAGCTCAAAGTCGCAACAGATTCTATCTAAAATTCAGACCGAATTTCATACTTAAAATCAGACCAGAAATAGAGGACCAAACCTAAAACGCAGATTCAAGCAGATTTTGTACCAAAAAAATTGGACGAAATTTTGGACAACACTTCATACCAAACATAGAACGTAGGCTCAGAAACTCATACATAATAGACTTTGATTGTATTCCGGGCATTTATTGTGTAATCTCTTCATTGAGAAGGTTAGCTATATAATATGAGACTATTACTTATATGGCGAGCAGGTTTAGTAACTGTGTGTCCAGCCAGATTCCAGCAGTTTTGGCTGTTAGCGAGAATACAATATTAAGTAAATAATTGAAGAACGGTTGCAGCTTCCGTATGCAGTTGGCTGAGCGGATTTCTATCGGCCTGGTAGTCAAATAGGATCGGTTTATTAAAGCGTTTAATGTATCTTTATACTAGGTCTGATTCAGTGGAAGTGGGTCGATTTTAATTAGATAATAAAAGCAGACATTTCTTTAAGAGAAAAATAATATTGGAAATGTTTTAATTCATAATATTGAGACATTTTAACATTTTTCTGAAGTCGGAGTCATGAGGTGGCTGGCAGGAACTAACACTGTGTAAAAAGATGAGAGTCTCTACTTGTTTGCGGGCTTCTCTAATGCGTTTCAATGATGATAGGTGATCATCCGTAAAGAACTAACATAGCTTACGATCGGGTATATGATACAGAAACACTCGAGTCTCATTATTTCGATCAGGGATCGTTAGTTCCCAACAAAAAGCCACAACCAAACAAATCAGTTAAAAAGCCTCTGCAACAATAATTACAACAACTGACTTATTTTAGAAGGATAGTAGTTAGTAAGGATATTTTTTTGTAACCCATATGCTATTAGCCAATATCAATGGTTTGCTCTCTGCTCGTTGTTTATTATTGTTCTTGGATGAAATATTCTAGCATCCTTTATCCAGGTCGTGATTTTTCGCAGAATTTTAAGCTAAACGCTACCGAAGGTTCACCATTCGTCGCATGCTAGGAGAATGCTGAAATCTCGGCAAAGTACAGCTATATTGTTAGCGATCGTTTAACATCTGATACGAGCTTAAAAACTATGCTTATGCTGGTGGTGATATTTTATAGTTGTACTGGTTCAAGTGTTTTACCCAACGACTTGGACATGTCATTTCTTCATTTCTGAATTTAATAAATGCTTGCTCGCTGCACTTATAGATGCCTAGCCTCCTTTTGCTGACACGTGACTAACTTAACAAAGACTTCCGAGAAGGCAAGAGCAGCGCTTATACTTCAACTAGGTATTGACATCTTGAGAAATGTTAGTGCTTTTCATCGTGCTCCTCTCCTTCCTGAGTTTCTCTGTTGATTACGCAACTCTGAGACATTCTTTCTCAATCAGTTTAGAAGACATAGTCATTTTAGAACTTAAATTCACATCACACCACCACCACCACCACCAGCACCTTTTGGTCCCACAAACAAGCAAAGCAATAAAACTAATTGAAATCAATTTAAAATGTAAAACTTTTCTTAAATTCCCACAAATTAAATAATTGCCCAACACACAGACACACGAGAAGGAGAAGGAAAAGATCCTTGCAAGAAGAAAAAAAAAAACAAAAATTATTGATAACTTATGCCATGCCATGAAAGGAAAGTAGTTATATTTATGCATCATAAAATTTTTCGCGCCATAAATTAAATATTTTTGTTGTAAAAGCTCGAGGCTGTGGAGCAAAAACAAACGGCAGCAGCATCAGTCAAACACTCACTTTTCCCTTTTAGCTTTTTGCAACACGCTGCCCCTCGTCCCGCACTGCATTGCAATACACGAAAAGAAGCACCTGTAAACCGGCTTCATGTAGCATGAAGCACGAAAAAAGAAGCCCTTCTTGTTCGTGCCTTGCCTGTAAAGACAATAAACTTGCAGGCAGGCAAGCAAGCAACAGAAACAGAAACAGATGTCCTGCTGCTCCAAATCGAAAGCGCAACATTCATCATTCCACAACAACATTCGATCGATGGATGGATGGGCGATGATGGCGGCTGTGGCGGTGGCGGTGGTGGTGGCGGTGAGAGCGACAGTTAGCCAGCCAGCTTTATAGCTGCTGCTTCGAGAAAAAGTGGAGTCAATATCATGTTGGGAAAAAAGTGCAGAAATAAAATTCAACAAAAATTAAATAAAGGAACGAGCAAATGCAGCTTAACATTCGGGACCGCACAAGGGCGCTGTTCTTGCTTCAAATTTTTGTTTTTGTGTTTGTGTTTTTTTTTGTTTGTTTTTTTTTTGTTTGGGCTACTATCAATGCAAGCCATGCAAAAGAAATTGGGGTCATGTACGCGTTGTTGCGTTTTTGTTGTTGCTGTGTTGCTGTTGTTTGGTTTTGTTGTTGGAAACCTGCTGCATGCAGCCACACTATGGGAAAAAAACAACCACAGCAAAAATATACACACGCAAAATACACACAGCAACAGCAACAACAACAGCAACAACTCGTTCAAAATAATGTTGTAGACGTGCTAAAGCTGTCTCTCAACCGACGAGAAAAAAAAGCAAAGGCTTCGATGTCGTCGTCGTCTTGCATATACATACATACTAAGTAGTAGAAAAAAGATCTAAAGGTATCCACATACAAATAAAAAATCAACAACAATAAATTTTGCTTGCCGAAAAGAAAAACAATACAAATAAAATATTACAAGTACACGTACATCTTTCACTTTGCGGCTGGCAAAGTTGAGCTATAGCATAAGTTGCAGCAAAAGAATAAGAAGAAGAAGAGGCAACAACAGCAGCAGCAGGAGCAGCAGCAGAAGAAGCCAATGCCAATGCACTTTGCAACATATTTGCTTGACCAGAACTTTAAAAAAGTATGCGAGTATATTATAAAAATGAGCAACAACAACAACAACAACAACAACAGCAAGCAGTAAAAGCACCAGCACCAGCAGTAACAGCAACAGCAACATGCTTTATTGCTGAGGTATCACAAGTTTCTCAAAAAATTAGGCGCGTGGCTGCATTCGATACTGAAGCACACACACACACACACACTTGCAACTTCAACTGGTACGCGCTCCAAGTTTTGCCCACTTTTGATGCATGAGTACGCAAATAAAATATGTACTTGTTGTTTATTGTTGTCTTTGTTGTTGTTGTCGTGTTGTCGCTGTCATTGTCGCATGTTTGCTGTATGCCTGAGTGATGTGATGTTTGAGGTCAGTTTTGCTGTGTGTTGTTTTTTTTTTTGTTATTTTCTTTTTTTTGGGACATTTTTTACTTTTGGAGCATGCTCGTATAATAAATATAAGCTCGGTTTTTATTCCTGCTTGTATTTGAAGAATTTCAAGAAATCCCGAAATGTAAAAGTTCAACTTGTTTCCATGCAAACAATTTCAATGAATAAATATTTTTGGAACTGGTTGTTAATAGGTTCGAGTGGTTTCTGTTTAAAGCCGCTTTCGGTTTTTATTAAGTTCTATGCACTCTATCGGCAAAAACTGTGAACTGAATAACTTTAACCGAGATGTGCTGCTAAGAAGCAGGAACCTCTCAAGACACACGAAAATGCTCTATAGAACAAATCTTGGCTGCTTCAAATTCTACTGTACGATATGCTAATGCCAACAAAAAACAACGATGACTGATTGTTGGGAGCACACATTCGTCATACATAATAGCGGTTATAAGGTGATATGTTTTATAGTTTTCTATATGTAAATTTCATTCATGATAAATAAGTTTACTATCATGAAGGTTGCTTTAGGTTGAATTGATAGACTTTCTGGCAAAACCACAAAATTCCCACTCCTCTCCTTTCTGAATCCTGTAAACTTTCTATAAGGTTCTTATCCTTTCCTGCATGATGTTGAGATATGAAAAATGACAAGCTTTTTAGAATATTTAAAGGGAATGGTAAATGGATCACAGAATTTATGGCCTTATCTTCACACTTAAGGGGAAAATATGCTGCATAAACGACGCAGAATGAATGCCAGAAGGACGGACTCAGTTTATTGAGGGGTTTCCGCACATTACTCGCATTAACTAGTAAATTAGAGAGAAATATGAGATCTCCTGCGAGTAATTGCCTTTCACCTGAATCCTCTGTTTATGCTCATGTACATGTGCTATGGTATATGTCGACACTTACAGAATCGAGCATAAGCAGGGACTATATAAAAATGTATCCACGATATCGTTACAATTCGGTATCGTTAGGAGATATCGAATATCTATTTAATCTCAATATCGTTTTTCTTATTCTGATTTTAGTCAAGCTTATTTTATTCATTCTATTCAGTCTAGCAAGCTATGGGGTGACCTATGCCGAATACGAACGGCCAATTTAAAAACAATATCGATATACTCTTAATTACAATATCGAAAATTTATAAAATCTCAATCTTGTGTGCAGCAAAAGAGAAGAAACACTTTAGTTAAGAAGCTATTGGGAATATGCTTAGTAGTAAATAAATTATTCAGAGAGACTTGTCTGCATTTTGAGTTTTTGTATCAACTGTGGCTAACAAGGGCCAAGCTTTTTGAAGATATCCATGACTAATCATAAGTTCTAACGCCAGCTCTAATAAATAAGTATATGCCGAAACACTAACTTCTTTCGGCCTCGATACTTTTGGTAACTAGTACAATTAGTAACCTCAGTCTTGCCGTGGAAGTGAAATATCTGGGTGTAACCCTGGATCGGAAACTAACATGGAAGACGCATGTCTTAACGAAGCTAGATCGCACATTGAAGGTTTACCGCCAATGTCGCCGAGCTTAAACGAAGCTGTCAATTGCTACTATTCCTTGGGTGGGTTGGCAACTGTCTTCCAGACAGAAGTTTTCGCCATCCTTAAAGTAGCGGAATGGATAATTGAAAGAAAATGGCGCGGGAAACGTATAGGTGTCTGCAGTGACAGTCAGGCTGCACCTAAGGCTCTGGAGAACTCGAGAATTACTTCAAAGATTGTCCAAGAGTGTAAGAGGGAACTTAGATCTGTCGCAAGACTGAATCAGCTCCATCTTATCTGGCTTCCTGGGCACTGTGGGAATGAGAAAGCCGACGAGTTGGCCAACTGTGGATCAAAGAACATGCCTTTGGGACCAGAGCCAATAGTCAGGCTTGTTTGGCAGGTGCCATGCATTGGATAAAATCTTATGGTAATGATTTACATAAGAGACGCTGGTCCAATGTGATTTGTGATTTGTCCAAACAAGAAGGCAGCAGAATTCCTTCTTAAATTAGGAAGAAAGGACCTTCGCCGGATGGTGGGACTCATCACAGGGCATAATCCATGGGGCCAATATATGACCACCATCGGCATCACCGAGGACCCGACCTTCACATCTTGTGTGGAGGAGGTGGACAGCACAGAACATTTTCTCTGCACATGTCCCGCCTTTGCCAGAACGAGGTGGCGCATTTTGAGTTTCGATGTCACAGGAATGGACAAAGTTCACTCCTTCCCCTTCTGCGACCTTCTGAGAGTTGTGAAAGAATCCGGAAAATTTACGGAAGAGAACGTAGTCCCCTTACAACCCCTTTTTCAACTGTTTCCCTCTTTTTCTCTAACCCCTTACTTGCTGTCACCCCTTCTTCTTTTCCTAGGCCTTAAGTACAATAGGCTACATAGCCTGAGTGCTTGAGGAACTGTCCTGCACGGGTAGGTCGGGTTCTCGGCCTTTTTCACATGCATCCATCCATCCAGTATAATTAGTACTGAAAAAAAAATACTTGTATTGGCCAATGATTCCTTTCATCTTTGAAAATGATCTATGTGGTAAATCAATAAATTGTTGAACGTGATATGAATAGCAAATCACAATTGGAAGATACCGCAATAACCAGAATCTATGATTTCTGGGAGCTCTACCAAGAAATAATAGTTCACTAGAAGCGTAAATAAAACAACTTGTACTAGGAATTCAAATTTCTGCCAAGTAAAAGTCGATGCCCTAAGTTATCTTAACATCCTGAGCAAAACTAATGCAAGTAAAATAAAATATTATGAGGAATAAAGTTATAGGTTATAGGTTATTATAGTTGTTGATAATTTTGAACTTTTTCACGAAAATGCTCACTACGATTCTAGAAATAAAAGAAAACCGTGTAAATTGAATGTTAATGATGCCAATATATGTACCATATAGGTAAATAAGTAAGTAAAAACTGTAGGCCCCTTCCATTCATGTACAAATATAACACGCACAACATGAGTGGATGCGAAAAGTTCGGCCTAGGCCCTCCATGGGCTGTTGTGCCATTAAAAGTAAAGTAAAGTAAGTAATAAGTAAACAAAGCTTTTCGTTTGCGAACATCAAAATCTAATTATAGGTGCACTAAGCGAAAGATTCGGGGGTGGTAGGCAGGGAAGGAGTTAACTTCACAGCACAGGATAAACCATTTAAAAACAATGGCAATGTTTTTATGTATGCATAAGTATGTATATGAAAAACCAATTATTTATAAGGTTGGAACTTTTCTGGATTGGACTTCAATAGTTCATAATCGCCAGCCTTCCATTAAATTTCTCTAAGCTTTTACCATAATCAATACATTCACGCTTTGAAAGATTTACTCTACGAATCATGGTTGTGCGAATAATGAAAAAGCGAACGCGAATGCGAATGATAAAAACCTAAATTTGCCAATGCGAAAAATATTTCCTTCTTACAAAAAAGACAAAAATTTTAAAAAGGGATCAATTTAAAAATAGACAAACTGAATTTCAGTGATGCTAGCTTTTATTATCTTTTTTTCGAATATTGCAAAAATATCGAAAAATAGAGAAATGAATCGCTGGAAAAATTGCGAATGCGAAACTGAATGCGAACATTGAGACTTTTGCGAAGTATTCGCACCACAACCCTTTTACAAATTATTGAACTATTTTTTTTTTTTTTGTTACTAACAAGTTACGAGTAACTACTATGCATTGTAATTTGCTGTTACTTCAAAAATAATCATTTATCATTTTTTATTATTATTATTGTTAACGATGACTGACTTCTTGTTTTCTTGCATTCATTTGGTTAAAAGTTAGTAATTTCATTTTAAATTAAAAGCTGCTACACATTTGGCTTTTTCTCTTTATTTTTGTTTTTGTATTCATTTATTTAATTTTTTGTTTTTGTTATTATAATTTTGTTGTTGGTATTTCACTAGCATACAAATTTTGAATGCGGGCCTCAAAGCACGCAGTTTATTTCTTGTTTTAATGCTAATGCTGCTGCTGCGTTGTTAACGTTTCAGTTTTTGAGATAACTAGAAATAAGCAAGTTAAGTTAAGTTGATATATAATATTTACGAGTATGTTTTGTAGCTACTTACAAATTGATTTTAAGTGTATTTATTTGTAGACGGTAGTCCGCAGTTAATTTCGCCTTTGGAGTGAATATGTTTTGAATGAATTTTAAATTAACTTTTTAGTTTGTGCAAATTGGTGAATTATCATAAGAAAATATTTACGGCGAAAAAATTAATTTAGACATTAATAAAAATTTTATATTGGAAATATATATGGAAATTTTAATCTTGAAATATTACAGATCAATTTTAAGATTACTCACTATCAGAATAAGTAATACTCAGAATATTTAGTCATGTTCCCTTTTTCTTCTTTGCTGTGTTTTTTCTCCTGTCAGTTGAGGAAGGTAGACTTCAGAAAGCTATAGGAAGCACTCAATCTGATCGGAGCAGTTTTCGTAGAGCTACTGCTTGAATCATGACCACTGCTAATATTTATCGAGTGGATGTTGCTGATCATGCAGCGTAAATAAACTTGCTACTTTTACTGCACTATCGCAGTTGCTACAAACGGCGTGGTGAAAGAGGGGAGGAGCCATTGATCACTTTTCTTGAAAGTGTTCTGCTCTAAACAGTTCTACATACTCCTACTTGTCAAACTGTGTAAGATTTTGAAGAGGGATGCGGCAGAACATCTGAGATAAGGCCTAAGCACTAGCGAACCCAAGAGAGGAGGGAAAAATTTTAGGTTAAACCCGATTTATATCTCATGCATTTTGCAACAATTTCGTTTAAAATTGAAAATGTAGTTTCTTTTAGAGTCTCCTAAAAGCAATACGATATATCTTGAGCGTAATTTGACATCATTAAAAACTGAAAATATAAAAATGATTTAATTTTAACTCATTTTCCAATGAAGCACTCATCAAGTTTAATGAATACCTACCTGCCTCACTATCACCTGTAAGTAGCCAAAATTGTTTAGGTTTCATGGTAATCGCTTTTAACTTAAATCATTTTTTTTTACTCTAACTCTATATGGGGTAAGCTTCGAAAGTCGTCGAAAGAGGATTAAAGTTAATTGTGAACCTGTTTCTTACTCTTATCCTTTATTATTATATTTTCTTTTTTTTGGGTTTTGTTTACCTTAAAGCTGCAACAAAAAACAAATTGATAAATATTGCACTTGTTGTTTTTGTATGTGTGTGTGTGCGTGCTTCTCTTTGGTTTTTTGTTTTTTGCTTTTGCTAAGTTTATGTTTTTATAATATTCTGTGTTTTCATTTACGCATGTGCAAAATTAAATTTCATATCAGCTGCCTACATCCGGTGCAGCAATTTCCGTTTCTTCAATAACAATAACAACAACAACAATGAAATAAAATGTGTTTCTTTTAAGTGTTTGTTGTCGCCATGAAATGAAATTGGAACAGTCAGTGCTGCTGCTTCTTGCAAGAATATTTTAATTGTTTTTCCCATATTGATTCTTTTATTTGTTGAATTTATTTAGATATATTTCATTATTTATGCTGCGTGCTGCGTGCTGCGTGTTGCATGCGGCCACTCACTCACACACTCATTGCCTCTCGATCCGTTGCCGTTGAAGTTTGCGCATGCGCAGCCACTGTCACAAGTCAGTCACATCGACACCAACACCAGCAGCAGTAAAAGCAGTATCAAACATCATCTTCCTCTTTCTTTGCTTTTTTTTGTCGGCGACGCCATCGCCGTCGCCGTCGCCGTCAGTGTCGTCGTCGCTTTCATATCAGTAAACAGCGCCAGACTCTTTTTGCTTGCGCCTGTCAAACAAAATGTGTGTGCGATCGTATGTGTGTGTGTGTGTGTGTGTGTGTGTAGAGAGTTTGGAAAAAATTCTGTTGATGCCAACAGGTGGAATATTGTTAATTTTTCGTTTTTTTTTTGTTTTTAGCAGAAAAGCAGAAAAAGAAAAAATATTACTACTAGCAACAACAAGAACAAGAACAACAACAAAAGTTCAAAACAACACGTTAACATGATAACTATGGCTAAAGGAAGCAGCAAAGTCGTAAGCATCGCTAGCTTTTGTTTGTTGTTGTTTTTTTGTATTGTTGCTGTTTGTAGAGTACCTTTACCTTTAGTTTTTAGTTGCACCAACAACAGCAACAGCAACAACAACAACAACACCACCAACAACAACAACAATAATTACCATGATTAGTACTGAATTTAGTCGGCGTGTCAACGCCATTTTATTGCTGTTGTTGTTGTTTCTGATATGTTATTGCCATTTTTTTTTTAAATTTTTTTTTTTTTCACTGTCGTCGTCACCGTCACTGGCGTCTTCTTCACCATGCGGCAAACACGCGACAAATACATTGTTGGATTTTTAGTTAATTCTTTTTATTATTGTATTTTTATACCATATAAATATATACTTATATTTTTATGTGCATACATTAAGGCGTTTAAGTTTATTTTATGCGGGCTTGATAAAATGTTGCTACCAGCCTGACACAGGCTGTACCTGCACTGTACTCTTCATTTTATTGCTAAATTTTTGTAGTAAATAGTTTTATCAGAGATTTTACATTTTTTGTTTTCATATCAAGGTTAGCTAGATGGGAATGGGAGAAGCTTCTTTAAAATTTCTTTAGAACTGTTCCTGAACAAAAAGTGATTGGAATGAGAGGGTGCTTGTTGGAAAAGCTCATTTTAATTTTAAAACTAAGTTTTCACGTTTCTAATTCTTAGTAACCTGAAGTAAAATTCTATGAGTACAATATTTCTAGAACGTATTAACCCTCTGGCAGCCCTTTTTCGTTAAAAAGTTGGGTTGAAAAGTAATTTTTCTTAAAAGAGACAAAAAATACCTATAAGGGAGGGAGGTTGATATTGTGTTAATGCTTTGTTACACGGATGATTTCACTATAAAATGCTGAACGTGTAAACTTGCTCAGATGCCATAATAACCAAGATATCTTATGGATAGAAATGGGAACCGCATAAAAAAGTTAAAGCTTAGGCCCAGTACTCTGGAGCACTTACGCTATCCAACAGGCATACTTTTATCTTGGTCAAAGTTTTTGTTTCGCATAGTGTGTTTAATATCATACAGACTTTCGATCTATGAGAATCTAATAGAAATGTATAATCAAAATATTTGTAGTATCAAAAATTCACATTATAATGACAATTTGGAATTTCTCTTCAACTTGCTGCTTTTCCAAGTGTTTATGGATCCTTTCAGAATTTCAGATTGAAATTGTTAAATAAATAGAAAAATATTTCTGTGGTTTTCAAATCTATGGTTACCAATTAAAAAAAAAATAATATTCAATATGTTTGTGGTAAATAAACAGATGCACAATTAAATGGTTGCACCTGCACGGGGCATCTGCTTTAGAACACAAACATTCAAGTACTCAAACAAAACGCAACAAAATGAGCACAAAAATCATTTTTTTTTTGCACTGTGAACATTTTACATAGTAAATATTTTACTGATAGTGTTCAATGAAGGCGTTTCAGTTCGTTTCAAATTTTCTAACATTTTATTGCTAGAGGCAACTTATCTATCTATACAGTGGTGGGCAATAAAATGATATACTATATGCTATTTTGGGGTACTCACAAGGGGTACCCCAATAAATGCAGTGCATTGTGTTGGTTGGAAGGAAGATTGATAGGCGGGAGGAAGAAGGTGGGAGGAAAAAGGAGGGAGAATTAGTTATGAGCGTTTGCTTTAAACTTGTAAGGGTCATAAAAATTGGAAAAAATTTTGCAAAAAATTGTTATTCAATACTTGATACTAATGAAATCAGCTTTTTAAATATCTCATTTATATCCTAAATTGTTCTTCGGCCCAAAAAAAAAAGGCTTCGTGATGCCCAGAAAGCTACTTGATACCAATGCAATCAGATTTTTAAATAAGTATCATTGTGGTCGCTGTAGCGTAGTGGTAATGCGTGACCCAGCTACCGAAGCCGCTGGAGTTTTATACGCTTGACTATGTCAGTGTCGGGGTATAGCTCATACAGCTCATCGTTCAATCTTATTCGATACACGTCGTCCACGCATACTGGACCGTAGGTCTTATGGAGTATCTTCCTCTCGAACGCTCCTAACAGCCAACAGCCTCTCATCATTGATGGTCAATGTCCATGTCTCTACGCCATACATTAGGACGGGAAGGATGAGGGACTTATAGAGCGTTATTTTCGTCGGTCTTAAAAGTATTAAGTAATATTAATTTCCGACCTTGTTCTTCGGCCGAAAAAAATTGTGATTCGTGTTGCTCAGTAAACTTCTACTACTTATTTGCCAATGCTGTATTTTATGTTGAAACAGACATTTTTAAGCGATTTCCTGTTTGGTTTACTCACATATGAATGCGCAAATGTTCCATACCTCCTACAAAATATTTGCGAAGCAAAATGTATTTGTAAAATTCTTGCTATAAAATGAAGGAGTGTTTTTATACAATCATACTTACTCGTATCTTCTCGTATCTACCTACGTATATCTAGTATATTAGTTAAATAAAGGGTGATTTTTTTGCTAGTTGGTTTTTGACGTTTATATTTCTGACAGTTCACGCGTGATTCTTGACATGTGTAAAAGTAAAAAATTTTCAATTTGTTTTGCCATTTCATCATGAATACACTTATCGCCTGAACAACGTTTGCAAATGATTGAAATTTTTTATATAAATTCGTGCTCTGTGAAAAACGTGTTTCGCAAGCTTTTTATCGCAAAATTGTCTTCAGCGACAAGGCTCATTTTTGGCTCAATGGATACATGAATAAGCAGAATTGACGTAATTGGAGTGAAGACCAGCCAGAGGCAATTCAGCAGCTACCAATGCATCCCGAAAAATGCACTGTTTGGTGCGGTTTATGAGAAGGTGGCATCATTAGGCCGAACTTCTTCAAAGACGATGAAGGTCGCAACGTTACGATCAGTGGAGAAAGGAACCGTTCGATGAAAACAGACTTTTTTTTACCGAAAATGCAAGAATTGGACTCGGCCGACATGTGGTTCCAACCGGACGGTGCCATATGCCATATGCCATATGCTATACTGCACGCGAAACCATGCATCAATTGAGAGGCGAATTTGGTGAGCAGTTGATCTCACGTTTTGGTGCAGTCAATTGGCCATCAAGATAGTGTATTTTGACCCCGTTAGACTATTTTTTGTGGGGCTATGTGTAGCCGTGGGCAGCATTTAAGTGAAATTATCTTTAAAAAGTGGTCGCTGTGGTGTAGTGGTAGTGCGTTGGACTGCTACGCAGAGTGTCCGGGGTTCGAATCTCGGCACAGGTCAAATCAAAAAGTAGAAAAATAATTTTTCTACACGGCACCACCTCTTGGCTCTTGGAAGGCAATGGCAAACCTACAAGAGTAAAAATTGCATACGAAAAGCTTTTCACTTCGCCGTTCGGATTCGGCACAAAACTTTAGTTCCATTCGATTCATGTACAAATATAACACGCACAACATGAGTGGATGTGAAAAGATCGGTCTAGGCCCTCCATGGGCTGTTGCGTCATTAAAAGAAGAAGAAGAAACTACTAAGGTGGTCGCTGTGGCGTAGTGGTAGTGCGTTGAACTGCTACGCAGAGTGTCCGGGGTTCGAATCTCGGCACAGGCAAAATCAAAAAAAGTAGAAAAAATAATTTTTCTACACGGCACCACCTCTTGTCAGGCAATGGCAGCCCTACAAGAGTAAAAATTGCTATGAAAAGCTTTTCACTTCACCGTTCGGATTCGGCATTAAACTGTAGGTCCCTTCCATTCATGTACAAATGTAACACGCACAACATGAGTGGATGCGAAAAGCTCGGCCTAGGCCCTCCATGGGCTGTTGTGCCATTAAAAGTAAGTAAGTAAGTATCTTTAAAAAGTAAATGGCAGGAATTGATTTATCGATCCAAATAAAAATTGCATTCACTTTTGTAAAAATTTCAGTGTTTTTCTGATTTTTCAAAAACCAAGCTCTAAAAATTACACCCTTTATAATTACGTTTATGTAGTTATTTTTCTATTGTACAAATATCTGGAAAAGGAAAATGTCTCAAAATGTGTCTCCTTGCACATCAGGTCAAAATTGTCAGTATGTATATCGAATGAGTGCAGCAAATTGATTTCTTGCATTTTCTTTACTCGTAAGATGGTTTTGTTTTATTTTGCCGGCTACTCAAAAAAAAAATTAAATTAAAAGGCGGCATATTCTATTATCTACTCGTAGTTGCTTCTTTAGATTTTGAGTTTGCCTTTAAAGCAGCAGAACAAAAAAGAATGCTACAAAGATTTTAATGACAACTGTATGACGCTTAAAAGTAATTCTGTGTCTTTTACACACGCACATTTCATTGTAGGAGTTTTAAAATTGTTTTTTTTTTTTTTGCTCTCTCTCTCTAAGATAAAACTAATGTAATTCTTATATTTTTTCGTCTATGGTATTTCTTAGGTTGGAGCATCTTTCCAAATGCTGTTCTGAAATGAATGAATGAGTGCGTTGTAAGTGAGCTACTCTAATTTTGGAAATTTAAGTAGCTGCATTGTTGGCTGTACCAGAGTAGACTATGTTTTTTTAAGTTATTCGATATAATTTTGTTCTCTGTTTCTATTTTTTATAAGATGCCTTTCTCATTGTTTGCAGCAGTCGCTGCGGTTGTTTCTAATTAATTTGGCATTATTTGAATTATTACTTAAACATGCCCAAGCAGCTGCGCCTTTTAGGTAAGTCTTACCATAACTTACAGTCTTACACCTTCGCATATTGTAGAACAGATTTTTAATGTGAGTTTAATTTTTGCTAGCAAAATGTTCGAATTTTTGTTAGGAAGAAAGAACTTTATTTTTCTTTTAAATAACTAAAATCTTTTCATTCAATTTTATTAAACCCTGTCCAAAGATTATGTAATGCTCTTCTTGATATCAATACAGAAAGGCTTCAGTTTATTTTGAGAAATTCCTGGATAATAAAAATAATAAATAAAAAAGTTCTATATATAAGTAAACATAAATAAGTACTCACGGAGCAGATAAAATAATAATAAACTCAAAATAAATACGAATTTGGCGTGTGCCAAACGAAAGCCAAATATAACTATCAAAAAATACCTATATACTATGTGTCTGAGTATTTCAAGTATTCCCAGAATAATGAGGTTAGGTTCGCGCTTAAAAAAGGGAATATTGAAGCAATTTAAAATGAAATACATTTTAATAATAAATAAAATTCAATAAAAAAAAAAAACAAAAATTCTAAGCGATAAGATAAGACTCGGAAGTTGAAGTCGAAGTCGAACTCGAAGGTATGCAATCAATAAATAGTGTTTAAATATTTTTCAAATATCTTCTTATTTTTATTTTTATTTTAATTTTTTTTTCATTTTAAATTTTATCACTCTTCTGTTGTCGTATTTTATGGTGTTTGGGAACAGCTGCACTTTGGTTTGGTTTGGCTGTCGGGTGGCCGGGATTATGACTGTGTATTATCGCCAAGATGTGCTGATTTTCTGTTGCCATTTTTTCTAACATTTTTCATTTATGTACTCGTATAAAATATATATGTATATTGTTTTTTTTTAGGTTTTTGTGTTATTTGTAGCAAAGTAATGAAATAGAAATATTTGTTAATGCAACTGTTTGCTACATGGTATGTAGCATACAATAACTGTAGTTAAGTATTCATATACGCTTAAAGCATCTGTTTATTACATTCTAATAGTTTCTTAGATGTTTTTAATATCTTTATTGTTTTTGATTATTTATAGTACTGTAACTTTCAGAATTTTTATTGTTTTCGAGATATAAAATTAACTTTTACTCCATGGTTTCTCCTGTTTATCGTGAAATTTTAATAACTTTTAATAGTTTTCCCAGTTGTGTTTGGTTGGGATAATCTCAATAATTATTCACGGTTCTTAATTTTTTAGAATTACCTATGTACTATGCACCATTTCCTGCGTTTATTCTTCAACAGGCTTCGACAGGCTTGAAACAAATTAACTGCCACTTTTTGTATTTCGAATGAAAAGTTTTCATAATTTTTGGTTGTTTTACTTACATACATAATTTAAGGAATGAAATGCCGAAACTTGACGTCATCATTTCTTTGGAATACTTCAATATTTTCCCATTGTATTTAAAATCTAATATGGCAAGAATGAAATACAGTAGTTCTCGCTTAATTGAAACTTTGAAAATTTACATTTTTATTGTAATAAATCAAAGTAGTCATTTATCTAACATAATTAAATAACATAATTGCGCTGAGAGCTCTCAATAACTCAATAACTGATACTTTTTTACTTTTAATTATTCAAAATTATTCAATGAGAAACTGACGCTGATAGCTTTAGCAGATAAAGCATTAAACAAAAAGCAGTTGAACTCTGACAAAAAGAAACTCAAAAATGTTCTTTTTGAATTAATTTCCTTTCATGAAAAATTATAGAATCTCAAGCTATCAGCACTGAATCATACGTACTTTAATTCTCTGCCTGCAAAACTAAAAAAATCGTTTTAGTGTTTCAGAAGCTACAGTTTGGTTTTGTCCGTTTTTCGAGCGGTGTCTCTCCCAAGCCACTCACATTAAATAATGATTTATAATCAAGGGCAATCTATCAGCAAACCATCCCTCACATATTTATTTATTTTAAAATATCATACCTTCCGATGAAATTGTCTATTAAATCACTATCAATCGGGGAATCTAATAGACGAGTATTTTCGCACATCATCAACCACAAAAATCACAAACTAAACGGACACTAAATAGACCACAAAACTATTGTGCAATAAAGATATCAAAATGGGGAGGGGGTAAGTAAACTGCTAAAAGTATCATTAATCTGAAGAAAACTTGATCCGCTAACGTGAAACTGATGCGATATTTGTGCATTGGAGCGAAAATTGCGCCTACGTTGCTATCTAGGGGAAGTCAGATAAAGCAACAAGGATACATGAATATTTCTGAAGGATGCAATCGAAGCCGCATGCAACACTATCAGAACAAAATATGTAATACTTAATAACATTTCAAAGAAAAAGAAAAGATATAAAATGCTGTAAGCATAAAAGTTATATACGTATGTATGTAGTAGGTAAGTGTACTTTAGTGCTACCGTTGCAAATCGAGCAGATGAATATGTTAGTATTTAGTGCGTTTATAGAGCGGCGGATGAGTGCAGGAGTAGTAGCGCATTGCGCAATGTTTCTCGCCTGAATGGACAGCAACATGTCAATGAACAATGCGTGTGCGCTACAATAGTTAGTAATAAAAATTCGAATGAATGTGTTGCTCATGAAAGTGATCGAGATGAAGAACACGAAGACGAACACGTATAAAAGATGATCATGACTTCGGTCGGGATGATAGGCAAGAAAGCGATCGGCTATGATAATAATGAAAACGATCGGTATAAAGATCAACGAAAACGAATGGAGATAATCGTTAAGATGATCATGAGGACTAGTATAAAGATGATCATTATGATATTCATAACGATCACACTGGTGATCATCTTCACGATCATCAATGACTTTGATGACTGCATTATAAGTATTCATATCATTCTTTGTTTGTTGTTCTGGCAGCAGCAACTACTACTTTCATGACTGTTATTTATTTCGCATTATAACTTTATATAAATATCGTTTATCCTTAACATGTTTTCTGATGTTCCTGCGGACAATAAAGCTATCATTTATATACGTACTACGTACAAGCGTTTTTATAGCATATATTTTCTTCGTTTCGTTTTTATCGAAGACGCGCACATCACGCATACATATGAGTACATATACTATTTATGCGGTAGATTATCCTTGGGATAAGTGTTCGTAAATTAATATCATGTTCGTTACGTTTCTTTGCCTTTTCAGAATTTCCATTTCACTATTTCTTTTTTCATACTTTACTCTGGGGCAACATCACACGAAACTCTGACAGCTCAGTAGTCAATCATAATTATAGAAGATCATAATTTTTGGTTGCATTATTGATCACATGATCGTAGTTGAAGTGGCATAGTTCAAGATGTTTAGGTTTTTTTTTTTATTACAAATTTTTTTTTTAGGGATTTATGTTGGGGGTACTTTTCATAGTTATTGATATTCTTGAGAGTTTTATTTGTTGTTTTCTGAAAAGAAAGTTGTCTTCATATGAGAAGTAAGTATAGTATAAAGAAGTCTAATGTATAATGTATTATTTTCTCTTCAACATTCATAGCTGATAAGTGTTTTTAAGTAGAATATGAAAACATAAATTTCAATACACTGGATCTTTTTACATATTAAAATCACTACAAGCGCTGTGATAACGCGTAAGAACAGGAAACTGTAACTAATTTTCTATGCGAATGCTCAGTAACAATCCGCGTTTGGAAAAACCATCAGGATACTTAGTTTCGATGCTTTGGATGACTTTAACAACTTGACTAACACATAGAAGAAACAAGACACATATTTAGCTTCACAAAAGACATCTAGAGGATCAGTACTTAGAAGGATAGTGACCTAGTTCCTTTCACACAGCATCACAACTAACCTTTATGGCCTAAGTATGCTGGCAAACGTAGTCCGTCTAACATATGGTAAGTTTAACTAAATACAAATTAAGCAGGGAGTTATATATTTATCGCTCATTATATCAAACTTAGGTAGGTGGAAAATAAAGGTCGTGAGGCTAGAAGCGGACGGATTTCCCGGCCACACTTAAAATTTACCAAAATACTCAAAACTGTGACCCTGACCTGGATGCCAACTGCAATTTGGTTAAGCAACCAGCTAAGGGGTCAGCTGCCAGATTCATGTGCCGTACACCGCTGGTGCAGATCGGATCTGCGACATGTCAAGCTTCTGTACAGCTTTCTGTACAGTTTGTACCTACAAATATAGACTATATCGGCTCTACACTGAATCTAAACGACAAGATTTCCACTCATAATATTCCCAGTAGAGAGGAAAGGATAGAAGGTAATATGGCCAATGGTAATTTTACTGACATCTATACGGATGGCTCTAAATAAAGTAGTGAACAAAATTTAGAACTGAGTCTCAAACTCACCTTCCTTCTGCAACAACACTGCAATGGTTAGGACAGCGTCTGTTTTTAGTATTGAAAATCCTTCTTCCAAGACTAAGTAACAACATTTTCGGGGTATTTTTGGACAAATGGTCGCTGTGGCATAGTAGTTGGTAGTGCGTTGGTGTGTGCTACGCAGAGTGTTTGGGGTTCAAATCTCTGCACAGGCCAAATCAAAAAGTAGAAAAAAATAATTTTTCTACATGGCACCATCTCTTGGCAAGCAATGGTAAACCAACAAGAGTAAAAATTGCATACGAAAAGCTTTTCACACTTCGCCGTTCGGATTCGGCACAAAACTTTAGTTCCATTCGATTCATGTACAAATATAACACGCACAACATGAGTGGATGTGAAAAGATCGGCCTAGGCCGTCCATGGGTTGTTGCGTCATTAAAAGAAGAAGAAGAAACTACTGACAGCTGAAAAAAGCCACGTAAAATCCGTTATACCAATCTTGATTTTTGATTTTGAAGAAGTATTTAAAACAGTCCACATACGATATCCCGCCTCAGTAACAAATCAGTAACAAAAGAAAACATCATTAATTTGCAAGAATAACAAATATTAATATTTTTCCTTACTTTTATAATAATTGGCAACAACTGCGCAAACATCATAAATTAATCATTTACGTAATTTGTCAACACGGAATTTGCAACAAGAAAAAAACAAAAGACCAAAAACAAATAAACCCAATCTAAAGTAAATTTGGTCAAGATAAGAAAACGAGATTTTCAACAACTGCCAGCCGCAGCAGAAGCCATATGACACACAGAAGAATATAATGACAACACTTATCATTGCCATCAATACAATCAATTTGAATACATATGGAGTGTAAAAGGACATATGCTGCTGATTTTTCCACTCGATTTTCCATAGAAAAATGTCATATAAGTATATATTCTTGGTCAAGATAGCTGAAGGATATAAGGACACTAAGATTGTGAACAGAATTTCTGTTGTAGGCACTTAAATATATGCTGCTGCTGTTGCTATATGCCAGCGAAAAGATGAACCCGCTGCTGCTGCTGCTGCTGCTGCTGGTGGTGAGACTGATGTCGATTGTTATTGAAGAGCGTCTGCAACGCAGCATGTGATCTCAACTTACGCCATATTGTTTTCATTTTTCTGGCCACACATTCTACCATATTTTCTAAGATTTTCTACATTTTTTTCTACAACTATTTGTCTATGTGAGTTTATATCCTTATGTGTCCTTTCTTCACGTTTCGCATGCATTTCTATGTTAACACATACGCAGACATATTTTTGAAAATATGTATCACTTTTCTTTCCATATAAATTTTTGCTTTTTTTATACCATAGTTCTCATTCTCTATTGTATGTAGGTGTTTACTTGATGTTACACCCATAGATGATGAGCAGTTGCTTGAAAAGTATCTGCTCGTTTTCTTGTTGCTTTACATGTAGCTCGTTTCGCTGGGGCTTCTATCGATACCTTTTAGAAACTCCATAGCTTTGGATTGATATTATTTCTTTTTGTGGTTTTTAATTTTTGTGAATTTTATCTCCTAACATTTGTCTGTAGGTAACTATTGCAAATTGTTTTTGTATTAATATTACAATTGATTATTGAAAAGTACAATTTCCTCTGTCTTTCTGTAATTGAGTCATATTTACAGCTCGTCATCCTTATCGTTTTATTCTTTAATTTTATATCAAATTTCTACAGCAGTAAAGTAGCAGCAGCTTCTCTTTTCAATTCACAGCCAAATAAACTCAAATTGAATATTCTTTTAATTATTTTTTTGGGATTTGTTTTTTGCAAATCAAAATTGTTTCAATCTATCACTAGAAATGATCATTGTCCGACAACATTGCGGTCAAAATGGAATTTTATAGCGTAATCTTCAGAGAGATCAATTTGAGTTATACAATTTCGCAGGTGATTGCATTAGTAGTGAGTAAAATTGTTCTAATTATATGAAATTATATACTTTCATGAGACAATTGTACTTAAACAAGGATTAACTATCCCATTTTAACTTTATTATTGAATCTTAATTCTATAGATTAAAACACAGATATATATTAATATTTGTTTCTAATACAGATTAGGTTTTATCACGACGTTGGCCTTAAAGTGAAGCAGCTTTTACTTAACTCCTTAAGTGATTCTGGGATTTCTCCGTACACTTTCTTTCAATAAAGAATATTTTCAAGAACAAAATAACCTTTTCTCCCCAGCCTCTTACTCAGCCCTTTCTTCAACAACTACTTTTAGATCTACAGGTGCTTATCATTTTCTATCATGCATAAGCACGTATAGTATGATGTATCCAAGTATATAAGATCTGCCTAATGAGAGTAGGTAATTTTAACATTGGCCTGACTTGCTAACTTTTGCCAAACTTATTCAAACACGATATTGCTAAATTGCTTAAAGCGAAACGAAAACTCCGTCACGAAATACCATTCACTCTGAACACAATAGAAATAGAATAGACCTCTCTTTGTCTCAGTGAAAGTGTTCATAGGAAGGAGTGTGTGTAGATAGAAGTTAGAAAGAAAGAGCAGATATAAAAGTTATAAAGCCATTTCACTTCTTTAGTGTGTAGCGGCTATACGTTTTAGTTTTTTATAAGTGAATTGGTTGTGCCTTTCTTGCCACAGCTGTCTGCCCGCCAGATGTTTGCAACATTTTTGTAACTAGAAATGCAGCAAAGACATGGGAAAAGGAACAGAAAATGAGACTATGAATCAAGAACCTATGGTTTATGGTCTATGGATCAAGTACCAGACACTCAAAATATGTACATTGATATCAAAGATACTATTTATCATGCTGGTGCAAAATCTTGAAAATAGTGGATTTTAGAGAGTAATTAAAGTCCAAGTAAGAGTCACTTGAACTACTTTAAAATAGTTTAAAAAATAGTGGAAGACTGCTTAAGACTTCTAAATAAACTGGACTTAAATCAAGAGGGTATCATGTTCTCGTCCATAAAGGAATTAATAATAATAAGATTAAGTATTATCGATTTAACCTAAAAAAATAGTGGTACATTGATCCGAATTCTTTCTAGAAACGGCTGATAAGATTATATAGATGAAGGATATAACATGCGGCCACATTGTGATATCCGCCGAGCAATATATAGTGGTCGCTGTGGTGTAGTGGTAGTGCGTTGGACTGATACGCAGAGTGTCCGGGGTTCGAATCTCGGCGCAGGCAAAATCAAAAAGTAGAAAAAATAATTTTTCTACACGGCACCACCTCTTGTCAGGCAATGGCTAACCTACAAGAGTAAAAATTGCATGTGAAAAGCTTTTGACTTCACCGTTCGGATTCGGCATTAAACTGAAGGTCCCATTCATGTACAAATATAACACGCACAACATGAAGGGATGCGAAAAGCTCGGCCTAGGCCCTCCATGGGTTGTTGTGCCATTAAAAGTAAAGTAAGTAAATGTATTAATTGTAATAATTCCCTTATGAGATCACTTTAAGAGAACTAAAAGCTATTTTGTGCCTTGCTGGATGAAACTTTCAAGCTTACTTAGTTGTTTTTCCTTTTTTTTTTATCGAACAAACGAATCCCAACTTAGTTGGGTTTTCATTAGAGTTTGACATTGCCATGAGCTATGACCAGCTGTTTCTAGAAATAGCAACTGTAATTAGAGGAGGTAGGAAAGGGACCGCAAGTGGTCACCTTGGGTTCAAATCTTTCGCTTAGATAGTCCAAACTGCGAGTTAGGTGAGTTTTAATATTTCAGAGCAATCTAGACTGAGGCAGGGTACATCCTGATAACTCAAGCCTTGAACAGTGCAATACATGTTCTTCTGTGTGTAAGGAAATTGAGGTATTTACATTCAGAATTAGTGGTTATATGATGGGTGCCTTTTTTGAGAGCACAGTACACTAAAAAAAATCAAAACAAAGAAAATATAAGTTTCTCTGTACGGCAAACACAAGCTTTTGGCAATGAAAAAACCTCTTTAAGTAAAAATTATGCCAAAAAATATTTCCATTTTGGCTTTCGGATTCGGCTAAAAAAAATGCCTAAAGAATAATGGCTTAGTTAAAAGTTCATTATCACTTACTTTACTTTTAATGGCACAACAGCTGGCACCGAGCTTTTCGCATCCATTCATGTTGTGCGTATTATATGTGTACGTGAATGGAAGGAACCTACAGTTTATTGCCGAATCCGAGTGCAATTTTTATTCTTCTAGGTTTCCCATTGCCTGCCAAGAGGTGGTGATGTGTAGAAAAATAGTTTTTTCTACTTTTTGGTTTTGCCTGTGCCGAGATTCGAACCCCGGACACTATCACTACACCACAGCGACCACAGCTCATTATCATTACATACGAATTCTATTGGTAATCTCAATGAATCTCAGTCATTTACAGTTTTTTTTCCTAGATCAATAGAACTACTGGAAATCGATATAGAACTAACTAGTCACAAAATATTTAAAATAAAATTTAATCAGTGAATTGAAACTGAATTTAAATATTTCATACCGTAAAAAGCGTCGCCAGACAAAAGTCATGGTCATAACCAAACTAATGATTGTAAACGTGATAGGAAAAGGTTACGGCTACTGGAAAAAGCAAAGCGGTGACATTAAAGGAACTCAAAGGCGCGACACAAAGAAGCGAGTGAAAATATAGTGAAGATAGTAAGGGAAAAAGGTAAAAGTGAAGACGAAAATTGGTAGGTGATAGGTAGCCACTAAATGAGCACGTAATGAAGTTAGTAAAAGAAAATCCTTTAATGAATGTTTAAAATCAAAGAAAACCATTGGACGTGACAAAAATTAAATTTAAAATCTATTTAAGCCCTTCACAGCAAGGAGGAGAAAGCAAGCAAGAAAGTGGATTGTTCGTGCTCTACTAGAAACCACACTTTTCTGTGTGAATATTTTACCATATAATGAGCTAAAGCAACTAGACCGCGTATCGCGTTTATTATTTCTCTTTGAACTTCTTTACAAATTAATGAGCGGTTTTTGGTTCAAGTGACCGACGACCGTGTGGTGTTCTCGCTGAATGAACACTTTAATAGCGTTTAAAGGAAGCACATACGAGTACTTAAAAGCGTATAGAACAACAACTGCTGCTGCTATTTGCCGCTATTGGTAATTATTGGCGGTGCAACATATTGCTATAGAAATGTGTGTTGATATTTAAACCCTTTTCCGTTGGTCGATTCTTTTTTTCTCGGTAATCATAATAATAAGAAAAACAACAAGAAATACATAGTGTATTTTAATATGCATTCAATCATTCATTCACACATTCAGTTTGTACTCATTCATTCACTCATTCCAATCAGTCACTCACATGCTCTGTAGGTCTACGTAGAAACGAGCTCTGGTCTCACAGTAATTGTAAAAATGATAAAAAAGAAAAAATTGGAACATTCGTCATTTCACTACAGTCATTCCAGTCATTCACTATTACTTCATCGCCAACTCCAGGTTATACTGGGTACGCAAAAAAGAAAGAAAAACAAAACAAACAAAAAAAAAAAACAACAAAAACACCTGAGCTAAATTAGATCGTCGCGTAATTTTCATTGAATCGCTCGCTCAATTTTCGCTGGTCCCGTTGCTGTTACTCGCATTTAGCCAACAGCTGCTTTGGCAGAGCTCGCTCGGTACCTGGCCAATTGAGTGTTGGATAATTTTAGCTTCAACTTTTTTTTCTCTTATTTTCTTTCCTTCTGGTGTGGTGGCTGATGTTGATGTTTCTTCTTTACTTGGTTTTGGCTTTCTTAGATTCACGCTTAAAACCCTTTATGGTAGTTTAATGTTTTGTTTGTTGCTGTTTTTATTTTTTCTGTTTTCCTCGTCGTTTAACTAATTTTACCCTATTATCGTAATCATTATTAACAACAACATTAAATGTGAATTTTTTTGAGGTACAACCGAGTCGAGTATGGCGTTGTGTTGAGTTTGCGCACGCTTGAATACCAGAGCTCCAGATCCATTAGACACTTGCCAGAGGAACAGCACAGCCAAGCACAACTGTTGCTGTTGTTGTCTGTCTGTTGTTGTAGTTCGCAATAATGATGATGTTGTTGGTGTTTGGGGTTGTCGGGTCAAAATTACTTACCTTTTCTCACTCAGTTCAGTTTCTTTCATTCATTTACTTGCAGCATTCAAGAGCTAGCTTATCAAAAATATGTTGTTTCCAAAGAAAAAAGAAGGAAAAGAAAACAAATTATAGTAAGTCGCATTTTGGTGAATAGTAAATAGAAAGAGTTAGGAATGTTTTGATATGCTATTAAATTTATTTTCTAAGGAAAATTGTACTATGTCTGCATATAAATATTTAGAAAAGTCAGTAAAGATTTTAAAAATCACTCCGGTTCTTCAATTGATTGATCTTCCCGAACATATCTGAATGGAATGAGTTCAGGATAAACTACTATATGACTGAAGCTCATATGGTACATATTTGCCTTTTGAAGTCATCCACTTAGATTAGTCCACAGGTCAAAGTTGTTAAACCCAATTTCTTCAAGAATGTTTATAATTATGTACAGTGGGTCAAAAGTGGTAAAGTACTTGTTTTGTTAGGTTGTAAGGGCCATTGTTCTTTTCGAGTTCTAGATAATGAGTTAATTTATTTTTTTAAATATGGTGAATAGTGTGATATCGATTTCCAGTAGTTATACTAGCATATTGGGTTTCTCATGATCCATAAGAAACTGTGGCAATGACGTAGGATTAAAGATTTATTTAGTAAGCCTTCATGATTAGTTGGGAAGACGTTGCCACTTTGATGCATCTTGATGCCAGAGAAAATTTCCTTCTATTATTTCTACTCACACCACCTCGGAGGTATTTCCTTTAAATCTGAGCTAAACAAAGTTATAGGCTGGGTGGGAACTTTAGATAGACCGAAAGGAGTTTAATTTTACCGTCTCCTAAATATTTCCCTTGATTCGTGAGCAAAGTATAGAATGGGAAGGCAAAGGAGAGTGTATTTGACACAAATCTTTTTCAGGAGAAAATACAACAAACCGCACTGAGTTCACCCTAACAAACTCGGTTTCAGCGCTGAATTCGAGAAAATTTTAAGGTCAGTGCTTACAAAATTATATAAGCCTGAAAGGTAAAGGTACTTGAAAAGTCTTAACTATTAAGCTCAAAAGTATTTTCATATGAAGCGATGTGGATTACAGTAAAAACGTCATAAAAACGAAATTTTAAGAAGACTGCATAAATCCAATATGCTTGACAAATTTTAAAATTTTTTAAAACTTAATTTTATAAAACGTTAACCCTCGCATGTTTAGTTTTATAAATTTTTACCTAATTTAAGTTCCGTAGAATTTTAGTTTGGGATCATGGAGTAGCACGGATATTCTTTAAAATCTCTGTTTTACTTTTTTGTGGATAGCTTCGATTCTCTATCTAGAAAAGGGAAGAGGCTTACAAAATATCAACACCGCTCAAAACAATGTTTTTAATATTGTGTACATACAAAGAGGTTGAAAAATATGAAAATCTTTCACAACCAGTTGGGTTTTTATATACAGATTTTATAATAGATTCTAAAAGACAGGAGACAGATGAAAAATATAAAATCTCTTTAAACTAATCTGGTTTTTTGGAGTATCAGAGTTCGTTCTATTTCAGTGCGAGAAAAATGGCTGAAATATCTCGAAGCCAAATAGTTTGGAGGTAATATTTTGAACTTAATGGAGAACACCGGTATACCTACTTTTCGTTGACTTCAAGAAAGCCCTCGACACCATTCGACGATCTGCAATATGGGATGCCTTAAAGAAAAAAGGGGTTCGCACGAAAATCATCCAGCTCTTGAAGGCATTCTACCGCGATTCATAACTCGCTGTACTTCACACCGGTAACATCAGCACCCCATTCACATCAGCATCAGGAGTTAAGTAAGGCTGTCCACTTTCGTCTCGCCTCTTCGCCGCTGTACTCGACGAAGTCATGCTCGAAGTCATGCTCGAAGTCGTGTCGAAAAGTAAAGGCATTAAATGGACACTTTCTCGGGAGCTCCACGACCTAGATTACGCCGATGATATCTGCCTTGTGTCACACAAATTGTCTGGCATGCAGTACAGAATCGACCAGCTAGTTGTTGAGGCTTAAAAGGTTGGCTTAGAGATAAACATCTCGAAAACAAAAGCAATGCGAGTCAACAACACCAGCAACAATAGTATCATCATCAGCAGCACAATTCGTAGATAGCTTTTATTACCTCGGCAGCGTAGTCTCAACGAATGGTGGAGCCGAAGTAGATGTAGAGAATCGGCTGCGTAAAGCTAGATCGGCGTTTGGATGATTACAGCGCATATGGAAAAGCTTACAGATCTCAAGAAGAACAAACTGAAGATCTTTAACGCATGCGTAAAATCTGTACTGCTATACGGTAGCAAAACCTGGTTAATTTCAAACTCCATCACTCAGAAAATACAGGCATTTGCAAACAAATGTCTTCGCATAATATGCAGGGTGTTCTAGTCGAATACCCTCAGGGACGAAGCACTCTGGCGATTGACAGAGCAGGACCCCATTGCTAAACAAATGAGATCTCGTAAATGGCGGTGGATAGGTCACACACTGCTAAAGCCGTCCGACAGTATCAGCAGAACTGCGTTAGACTGGAACCCTCAAGGTCACAGGCGGCCTGGACGGCCGAGCAACACCTGGAACTGAGAGCAGCTGAAGAATCGTGGAACGTTGTCAAAAGAATAGCTAACAATATAATAAGATGGCAATGTTTTACTGAAGCCCTATGTTCCGAAGAAAAATAAAACGGGAAGAAGAAAAAAAAAAATTTTTTAACAGAAGATCTAGAAAGTGGTGAGGTGGTTGAAAAAAAGGAGAACCTCGTAAAACTATTTTGATTTCCTATTTTGATCAGGAGATGGATTTACGAAAATCTCGGCTTATACCATAGGCTGGCCATAATAGTAGTAAAAAAAGGAGAGAATGACATATCTCATTTTTCCAATTTGTTAACGATGCCATCTTGTAGCTCTTAAATGGAGCTTCATATTTAATATTTCAGAGGTTAGGTCTTTCCGTTCTTTTAAAATTCGTTTAATGCAGGAGCAACGTATCGTAATCGTTGAGATACTTACTTACTAGCTTAGTTGTAGAAAAGAATGAGAGAGTTTTAACCTCAAAACATTCCAAAAAACTTCAGTGAAATAAATTAAATATTAATCAAAATTGCAATCATTTTATGAAAGTAGCAGCTACATATCTTCTATTCAACTGCACATACTCGTATTTATGGCATCAATAAAATGTGATCTTCGGTTATGCTGGCGTCAATAATTTGGCTGGAAATCATGCTCAGCCATAAATTTTATAGAATATTGGACAATTTGAATACAAAACAGTTGATAACTACATACACACATACCACAAATTGAGGAACTTTGTAATATCCAGTAATAAGGAATAAGATTTTATATAACATTTATAAAGAGGAATCAGCAAGTTTCAAAAGGAAACTGCTGCTCCTGTTCGCGAAGCAACAATAGCGAGAACACGACGCATTTATAGTTTCAGTAGAAATTAAACAAAAGAAACTTCGAGATATGTTAGAATTGTGGAAAAAAAAACAATGAGCAGAAAGAAATAATAAGATAATACTTGAGATAGAGCAAATATACAGAACGTTGTTGTAGTACTCATAGTTATGCTATCGGGCATGGCTAAGAACAATATGCTTGCATAGATATTCTTGGTATTACTTCGTATATGTGTTTGTGAGTGTGTGTGTGTGTGTGTATGGAGCAAGGATATGGCAAAACAAAATGACAAGACGCTGATAAAGAAAAACAGGACGATGTAGCACCTGGTGTTGTTGTTTTTGCATTTCAGTTCAGCCCAGCTCAGCTCACGGCAAATGCAAGGATATAATGTGCGTACAGTTTGGCAAAAAGCAAAATCATAAAAAACACACACACACACAGACAAACACGAAAGCAACAGGAATGCTGAATGACGGCGTTTCGTGTAGCACGTGCTAAGTGTCTGTTGGTTGGCGTATGTGTTTTGTGCATGCATGTGTGTGTGTGTGTGTGTGTACGTAGATGCACACCAGGAAGTGTCCTTATACATAAACTTGTATGTCCTTTAAAAGTATTTGCTTGTGTTACATCTCCTACGCTTTGTAGGTTATATTGACTATATTCTTTCTTGGCTTAAGTGCTATATTGTATAATTTCTCTTCTTAGATATATTTAAGTTTTTTGTTGCCTATCAAAATTTATTGACATCTGTTGAGGAAATATCCTTTGTAATAGGTTTTTGTTTAAGATCTTTCTAAAAGGAAAGCATCATACTTTTTAAAAGAAAGAAAACAAAACATTGTCGCAATAGCATTGTGTCCCTGCTGCATGTTTCTTAAGCCCTAAGAGAGCTCACTTTCTCCTCCTGTCAAACCTTGGCCATAAGGGCCTTGAAATTTTGCAGACGGCCCGGGTAGTCCATGATCTGTTTGTCGCTGTGACAGTATATTAATCAATTCTCTTTAATAGTTAACACGTCGGGGTTCGACCTTGGTGTCGACATTACGGACGACCATATCAGACCCTTTACAAGCCATCTCGTTCGCTATCTCGTTGCCTTTAATATTACTATGTCTTGGAATCCAGCCTAGAGAGACAGTTTGAAGTCACACTACCATAAGCTAATAATGGCAGTGGTATACAATCTTTGACTTAAGTATTTTAGACTCTATTACTTCTAAAGTGGCATGGGTGTTCAGAAAAATATTTGTTTTTGACGACCAAACTGAGCTGTTTTGTATAAATTGTGCTGATTTTTCGAATGCGGAGATTTTCAATTGATTTCCGATTTCATCATCAGGACCTTACTCAAGGCTTTTGAGTAGAGACCAGTTCCGGTTACGCCATTCACCATCTTTAAACCATCTGCATACAAAAATAGCAATATTATGATAGTGATATACTGCACTGTTCCACCCTCCCAGACTTCTCTGGTTGGCTAAACCGCTCTGGTTGGCTAAACCGCAATCTGTGGCCGAATGAACGTCAGCTTCTTTTTTTTGTTTCTGTCTCTCTCTCACTTAGAATAGCTGCATGTCTATAATTAGGAGACGTCCACAAGTTATATTCCTGAAATCGGAGAGCTCTGTTTGCAGCTCGGCCCTGAATGAAAAAGCAGCAGTAGCTGGTTGGAACCTCTACTGTAGAACTATTGTATAACCCTGTAACTGCTTGAACTATTTCCTTAGCTTGATATTTGTTTTACCTTTCAGGTTTAATAAGAATCGTGATTTTAGACTTCACAGGTCTCTTTTTACGACCAAAAAGAACAAATATTCAAATATGCGAATCTCGCATCTTAGCAAACCATCGCAGATACTTTCATTATGTGCTAAAATCTCCAAAACTCGAATCCTTACCTTCTCACTCACATTCAACTCGAACGCAATTCAGCTGCAAAAGGTTTTAATCAACAAGGCCACGTGCGTAATTGAAATTTCAGGTGTTCCGTAAAAGTCTCCATTGTTTACACGAAATCACCCACACACAGACGATTGCAATATGCAAATAAATTCAAGGCAAACACAGAAATACAAAAAAATTTCTACTACAGCTGCAATTTTTATTTCGAGAATTTTATTTCTGCAGATGTAGTACATATGCAAAGTAATATAGCCTCAAAAAACAGGGTGAAAATGTGCAACAGGCTATAAAACAAATACAAGGTGTATGGTATATATGTATGTACATGGAACAATAGATTTTACTTTTCTATAAAAAATATACAATTATTCAAATGGATAATATTCAAACACTCCACACTCCACACATGAGTCATGGAAGAATGAACGTGCAAAACCTGCTTAGTCCTGAGTGCTGGCACAAGGATATAATAATAAAGTAGTTCTGGCTGATGATATGTGGAGAGGTGAGACGAGCAGAGAAGTACACCTTTTGGGTCAGTGTGTCATTATCAGAAAAACATTTAAATGTAGAAAAAATGCTCTTTGTTGCTATAGAGAGCAAGCGTGACCTTCTACATACTTCAATTTCCTTTAAGTTAATTTCCTTTCTTTGGGTCTTACATTTTGTTATTAGAAAGCCTATCAATTTTGACTTTTGGCTCAATAGCTCATATGTTTCATTATTTGTTTTATGAAAACAGATGTTTCGAAAATAAAAGATGCGTGCAAATAAGAAGATTTTCGAACTCGTATGTGATTTTCTTCTGAAAAAATCACACCTTAAATGCATCTTGAAACCATATGGTTTTGCTTACAGTTTCCCAAGAGTTCCTTCGAAATGGTTAAGGTTTAAGGTGAGAATAATTGCAAATTTCTTAAGTAATTTCTTTGTATACTATATTACTATTATTTACTACCGTATTAATATTATTTACATGTGTGGAATTCAGGGTAATGCTGTGTGAAATCTAAGCTTGAGTTATAAAATAGTAAAATAAACAAACAAACAAAAAAATGTATCTATTCAACTATATTTGAACAGACAATGCTTCATAAAGTGCAATTAACAGTGGCGGATGTAGAATTTCGGTGTTTGAGGAGCCTATTCTGCAAAATGCAGACAAATTCGACAAAAATTTAAAACAGAATCCATACAAACAAAACCAAAAATCAAACATAAATTCTTACGACAAATCGAATCGGAAGTAAGACACAAAACAAACCAAATCGATTTTCAGATTAAAAATCAAACCAATTTCAGATTAAAACTCAGACTAAATACAGATGATAAATCATGACGTAATTAAGACCAAAGTGGTCGCTGTGGCGTAGTGGTAGTGCGTTGGACTGCTACGCAGAGTGTTCGGGGTTCAAATCTCGGCACAGGCAAAATCAAAAAGTAGAAAAATAATTTGTCTACACGGCACCACCTCTTGGCAGGCAATGGCAAACCTACAAGAGTAAAGATTGCCTATGAAAAGCTTTTCACTTTGCCGTTCGGATTCGGCCTTAAACTGTAGGTCCCTTCCATTCATGTACAAATATAACACGCACAACATGAGTGGATGCGAAAAGCGAAAAGCTCGGCCTAGGCCCTTCATGAGCTGTTGTGCCATTAAAAGTAAAGTAAGTAAGTAATTAAGACCAAAATTCACACCAAAGTCAAGATTGTATTGTACAAAAATACAGTTGTACAAAAGTTCGATAATAATCCGGCACAGAAAAGAAGGTCAAATCCAAGACCAGACAAGATCAGTACAAAACTCGGATTTAAAGCTGACTATAAACCAAACCGATACTCACATCGAAGGGCAAACTAGATTCAGAAAACCAAGATGAAAAATCAGATCAAAAACCATTCAGACCAAAAATCAGACCGAAAATCTGGCAAAAGCAAACAAAAGACAAAAAAAGACACAAACACAAACAGAAGCAGACTAAGTTTTAATTTAAATTCAAACAAAAATCTACTTATTTTCCGACGAAAATTGAGGTCAAATTATACCAAATCTCAAACCGGGAGGCAAATAAATTGCAGTTCAAAACCTGTTAAAGCAAAAAAAAAATTTCAGATCAAATTTCACACCAATTTCTGACGTAAAATCAGATCGATAGTCTTCATATAGGCCTCCCCTCTGGAACCGTCACTGGCCATGGAAAGCTCAATCTACTCAGAGTTTTGAGCTCAGGACTAATTTAGAAGAAATTTAAAGTGAAAACAGGAATATAGGGATTTACATTTACATTTATAGTTTTAAGTTTTGTTGTGATATTTTTTATGGACAAACTAATCATTTCTAACCCACCTTGGAAAATAAATGATTTTTTGAATGAGGGACGTCCTGATTGAAAGCTCAAAAGACATAAAAATGTAGACTACTAGTTTAGAAGCTTTTGTTTTTAAATTGGTTAGTAAGTATACTAATTTAAATTCTCACAACTTTAACGCAATCCTCCACCGCTTCTCAAGAAAAATCTTTCCAGGAGCTATTGGTAACATTTGTTCTAAAACTGTTCATACTGGGTAAATTTCTTCAAACATTTGATGGCATAGTTTATGGCGGAAAAATGTTCATCATGATAAAGAGAAGAAGGTGCCGAATATCAAAATTACCACCTGATCCACCTAGCAAAAAGTTTATCGAAGAATTTTTACTCCCGAAAAAGCATAACTCTTCAGAACTAACCACTTTGCCTTGGACATCAAAATTGTAGCAAAGTAGTAGGACTTCCAAATAGGATACATTCCCTCTGTACTTACTCCAAAAATAACTTGAACTTTCATAAATATTGAAGACAAAGTTTATAGAACAGGTATGTTTCAAAAGAAATTTATCAAGACAGTTTCCCCTTCCAAAAAAAAACATAAATTTTTCGTGGTGGAAAAGTATAGTGTAATCAAGGTTAAAGTTATTCTCAAACTTATTCCCATTGAGTACGAAATGGAAGATTCTATAGTGGTTTGCAACACTCAGAAACTACTACGAAAAGTAGAAAAATGAGAACAAGTTTCTTAAGTAACTTCCTTCAAAAAGAAAGTATATCATTTGTGGTATAGGACAATAGAAGAGGGAAGAAGGTATAATAATCGGCCTATGATACCCTGTGATTCTTGGAAGTCCCAACTATTATATCATCGAAACCATATGAAAAGACAAACTTAAAAGACATTTTTTATAGTCCGAAACATTCAATGGAAAATTGTAAGAATAAACCCAAGATTCTAATCTAATCGTTTCTTCAGTGAGCGAAGCACTCTTCCCGTCTTTGAATAGACAATTCGACCCAGCCTTTTCCTATTAAGCTGTACCCAAAAAGTAAGTAGAACATCTGTACATTGTACATACTTAATTTTTAACTACATACATATTTTTCAAATACATAGCATATGCTTAGAAAAGTATAACTCAATTAAAGATTACAAGCCTCAAATGTCAAAAAAGGATACCTCCTCTTTTTTAGAGAAGATACATAAAACATGAACAATATTTTCTTATTATTATTTTACTTTAATTTCTTAAGAAGTTGTTATAGTAAAATATATGTATGTGTATGAAAGAAACCCTTTTGCAGCAGTTTCGATCCTTTTTTGAGCATTATAAATAATCCTTTACCGCTGCAAATGGTCACTACTACAACTACTCGCTTTTGGTTGGCTACACTGATGACGTTGATGATGATTAAACCAGGTGGTAAATCCTTTTTGCCTTTAGATTGTAATATTCTTCTTCTTCTCGCTCGCTATATACACCCATACATATGTACATACATACTAGGTACATCATGTGTGTAGGTATACATTTAATTGCCCCTTACTACTAAAAACAAAACATACTACACAATAACAACAACACAAATAAGCTAAGTTTAAAAAAAAATCCTGCGCCTGCGCGTGTTCTTTTTTAAGTAGGTATCCAAGTATCCTTTTTTTTTGTTCTTAAGTTAAGTGTTAGTGTGTATGTGTTTACGAGTAATATCAAGATGCAACTGTTTCGTAGTTTTCTGTGTTTTCGTCTTCTTCTCGTTGCTGGTTTTGTTGTTGTTTATTGCTGCTCATGCGTGCATTTTGAGTTAACTCCTTTTTGATGGTGTTTCTCTTTTTGAGGTAGTAAGTAGCATCTGTATATACAAAAAAAACAAGAAACAAAAACAAAAAAAGAGTTTATGATATTTCTTCTTTTACAATTTCTGCTGATATCCTTTTTTGGGGAGGAGGCATGTTTTTTGAGTGTTGTTTTAAATATTTTTTTTGGTCTTTAAATGACTGGCAGCAGCAGCAGCAGCAGAAGAAGATTTTCAACAACGTCATTCATTAGTGTTTTGTGACCCAACATTGAAGTGAATTGGCAGTTGGTCATTACGCATGCGCACATGCAAAGCAAAGAGCGTTAGCAGATGCTCATGATTTCATGTGTTTTTTTTTACCTTTGGAGTTTGACTTTTTAAGAAAGGGTCAAAACATTGAGGGGTAATGCAAGCAAACAAGCAAGTAACACCTTTGATTTTTTTTCAGCAGTAAATTGAATTCGTTTCTTCCTTTTGCTACTTTCTACTTGTACGAGTACTTGGTTATAAAAGAAGTGCAGAAAGCAGCTGATATCAGTTAGGAGAAGCAGCGAAATAAATATATAAGCTTCGGGAGTAAGAACCTTTGCATTTTCTTTTCTAAAAGAAACCATAAAAACATAACATATCATATAAACATATTCGTATGTAGATGCCAAATCAAATTTGGTGCATGTTATAGTTCTTTAAATATGTATGACGAGCTCTAAACAGCTGTTTTGCCATTAAGACTCAATTTTAGTTCACTTTTGTCTCATTACTTTTAATCCCTTACATACTGCATGCTGTCAATATTATTTCATATATTGTCACGCATTTTACATATGCCATCGATTAAATCTATTTGCACAATTCTTAAGTAATAAATCCTTTCACTCTCATTTCAATTGCTTGACTTATTGAAAAAATCTCATCACTGCAATTTCACATTTCACCAACCAACATTTACGTAAACAAATTTTCCCTTCTTCTGGAATACTGCATTCAATTGTTTCACTTACTCGTTGACTAGAAAAGGGTTTGGCCGGGAGTTTGCTTTCCATTTAAAGCATCTAGTTAGTCTGGAATTGTTTTGATTCAGGAAAACTCCCCTTTGATTCTATAGGTATACTCGCTCATACATACATTGTGATGCTAATCGTTTAAAGATTCCTCAATTTTTATTAGCTGACTGGCTAGGAGAGGGTTAGTTTGTAGGCTCTTCGGTTTTGATTGTAGTACATTTGCATATTTTTTCCATTTTGATTTTAAAATCCAAATAGAAAATTAGATTTGATATGGAATTTTTATTTGTCAAAGGATTAAATTCGGTAATCTTGTCTTTGAAATTTTTACTTTGATAATATTTTTTTGTATAAGGATTTACTTTACAAATTTTCCCAATTTTGAGTAACATAGAATTTCTTTTATATTTTTTTTATATAGGAATGATATTGAAAGGACTATATGCGATTATTTCTACTGTAAGAAATAGCATTCCATAAATTCACTGGCTATTGGGTAAAATATTTGTTATACATAGTGTAGAGTAGAACCTTAATAGATAGAGTTTGCTAGAACCTTAAAAGATCGATTTTGCTCTTCATATTTGTGAACTGGTTTAAGGAATTGATGTTTTTATTATAGAGACTAAAACAAAGTGAGTAAGTAAAGGTAGACTTGTTTTATAATCAAATATTCTTCTTATTTCTTTTAATGGCAGATCTGCCTATGGAGGGTCTAGGCCAAGCTTTTCTCAACCACTCATATTGTGCGTGTTATATTTGTTCATAAATAGAAGAGACCAACAGTTTTATGCCAAATCCGAACGGCGAAGTGAAAAGCTTTTCATAGGCAATTTTTAATCTTCTAGGTTTGCCATTACCTGCCAAGAGGTGGTAACGTGTAGAAAAATTGTTTCTTTTGCCTGTGCAGAGATTTGAACCTCGGCAGAACAACGCAATATCAACTACACCACAGCAACAAGTACTACTTAACCGAGATGGACTCTAATAGCCAACTCTGAGAGGTGTTTTCGTAAAAACCGAGACCCTAGTGGGATTGGCGTTAAATCTAGCTGGACATATCTCTCGTTTGCTGTAAGACTTTCCCCATATTTCCTCAAAAATAGACAAACACACACACAAACACACACGGATTCAGAAAGAAGTAATGAAAAGTAAATTTGAACCTCCTTTTGAACACTGTCTCAAAAAATCGCACCTCATAACATAAACAACATATATAAAAACAATTCATTAACGCATTGAAGATATGGCTCAAGACTTCTTATTAGACAGCTGCCGGACATAATTTATAAGCTTTGGTTAAGCTTCCGCTGTATGAATTAGCGTGAAATCCATTTACCATTACTCCCGAATTATTGTGAAAATAACCCAAATTGGACACCATTGGCAGCGAATTTGTGGAGAGCTCATATCGTTGAATTATACGATATTTATTAGGCAAATGACTTAACCAAAATCGGAAATAAGTTCAAAAATCAAATTGAAATCCAGCCCAAAAACCAGTCCAAAAACTAATATAAAAATCTGATCAAACTTCCCACGAAAATTCCCAAAATTCATAAAACATAAAACGTGGTAAAAAATCAGATGAAAATTTGCATCAGAATTCAGATCAAAATTCGAACAAAATTCAGATGAAAAATCAAACTAAAACTATACCACAAATAAGACTTAATTTCAAATCAATTTCAGACAAAAGTTTCGACCAAAAACCATTTCAGGATACTCTAATTCTAGAGTATTCTATTGATATCATCATATCAAAAATTAAAACAAATTCAAATTCAAATTCATACCAAAAATCGTAAAAAATCTTTCAATAAAATCATACAACACTCATAGCAAAATTCACACGAAACTGTTATGAAAATCAGAGTCAAAACCAAATCAAAAATTATGTAAGCAAAAATTTATGAGAATTTCAAACAATACATATTTATACAAAAAGGACAACAAATTAAAATTTAATCGAAATCTGATTAAAATCAGAGCCAAATTCAGACCAAAAATTAGACATAAACCCAGGACAAATTCTCAGAACACATTGTACCGAAAGGAGACCAAATAACTAAACCAAAATCTAGACTGAAAATTAGTTCAAAGTTCAGAGCAAAGGCAGTCAAAACATTATACTAAAACTCAGACAAAAATTAAATAAAATTTTCGTTTCAAAAATCAGATAAAATTCAGTCAGATTCACGATGGAAATAAGATCTAAGGTCAGTCTAATATTATGTCTTATTCTCAACTAAACTAAATCAAAGAGAGTCCGACTGCACGTACAAATTTTAAGCGAAAAATGCCATAAATAGAACTGAAATATAGACTAAAATTCACAACAGAATTCATCCCAAAATTTGGATCAAACAATACTATAAAACACAAATGAAAAAACCATCCAAATACCATTACCGAGTTTTTAAAAAGTAGGACTAATGCAGAAATTCCATATTAAATGTATTCCTAGTGTATAGAAAGAAAAAAGCTGCGTTGCATAAAGATTTTTAAGGGTAATAAGCTTTCACATTTTTTGGAGGGACTGCAGACACCATAGCCACTGAATACAATTATCCAACTAAAAATTTTATACCGAAATCGAAATCAGAAAATACAGGATGTGAGCATTTTTTGTTAGGGGAAAATCATCAGAGACATAGTTTCGTCATTCATTCCACTGTGGGACGTTAGCTAGTCATCTTTCTTTGGATATATTTCAAGATTAGTTATCCCTAGCTGTACCTCAAAGTTCTTAACAGATCTTAAAAAAAGAAATGTACAAAAAAGTCAGAAGAATAATAAAATGAATACAAAAGAAATTTCTAAGTCAAAGAATTGACATTTTTTGTTTTCAAAAATAATACAAAAAAAAAAAAACACTTTTAAGTATATCAAGTTAACAAACAGACAAAAGGATGATAATATAGGCGGAATAACTCCGTAAATAAAAAAATTTGATAAGCCTTAAAAAACAGAAGTAAAGGACTAAGCTGAACGTAGAATAGTTGGAATTTTATATGAAGCAATATCATCACCCGGAGATTTTAGAAACCGATACAAGCAACACAAATACTTGAGAATTATAAGGGAGTAACCCTTTTCTAGCCAATAAACACAACAATGATATGAAACACATCGAATTTTGAAAAGAGGGTGACTGATTTCTAGGTCATGTTTACGTAAATGTTGGTGAAATTACAGTGACAATGTGCAGAAAGGGGATGCAATTGTAAAGAGAGAAAGAAAGGATTTACGAGGATGACGAGTATTGTGTAAATAAAATTGAATGATAGCATATGCAAAATGTGGAGCCAGCATATGAAATAATATTGACAACATGCAACTAATCAAAAAAGGATCAAAAATCAGGCATGCAATTTGGAGGAAAATTGCAAAAAATATGTCATAAGTGGAAAGGTCTCGTGTGTAGGTGGAAATTGCAATATTATGTAGGAGCTAGAGAGGAATCATTGCATTTCATATTACAGCTGCAGGGGAGATGCAGTTGTTAGATAAGTGTTATTGTTATGAATGAGCCCATATTGAATTGAAAAACAGAATAAATAATTTTATATAATATGCCAATTTTAGCAATGGCCTATGGTAATTGCAGCATTATTATAAGTAAATGCTTAAGTCAGTAATTGTAGCAGAATAATTTCAGCCGAGCAGCTGAAATTTCAGTATCTAAAACGCTAACCAATTAAACTAAGTATTTGTGAAGACTTACCATAAATAGAGAAACAGCTGAGGTATAAGCAAATTCATGGTTGTAAGTTGTGATTGCAAAGGATATGCAGCTCTGGCAAGAAAAACACTTATTTCTTTTAACGGAAGCCTGTCAGATTCAATGAATAGAAGAAAACCTAGAATCTATTAAAAAATACTGTACGTACAATATATGTTTTTTTTTGGTAGTTACCGAAAAATTGCCACGTGTTACTTGAACTGGAGCTCCACATCACATTCGATACTCACCATCATTCACTGCCATCGTCATCATCATCATCATCATCATTGCCACTAATGTTTTAGTGACACATCTGGCGCATATGCGCTTTAAATGAAAATCATCACACGCTCTCGCAAACTAAGCAGGATATAGGCATAAATAGTAAATGGAACAGGACATACGCTTCCTGCATATTAAAAAGTAAAAAAGCAGAGATTTTCTATTAAAAAATTGAGTAATTGAAACGAACACTCGGTGAAATAAATTCCAAAAAAAAAATACAAAAATATGCTTCAACTATTTTTGACCTTGACATTGTTTTTATTTTTCTGGCAGCAGCAGCCAGTATAGTATAGAAATGACAAGTAAAAAAGAGGACTTACTGGCTTGCTTCATTCAGCTTGTCAGCCAGCCGTCTTACGCTCAGCCGCCTCCGAAGACTTGCGCAGTCAACATCAACGCAGCAAACTTAAGTCGTTTTTAATGCGATGCGATGCGATGCGAGGCGATGCTTTGCTTTTTTGCTTTTTTAATACTCACTATGTTCTATGTCTTAAGTATCCTGAAGCAGAAGCAGCCACAACAGCAACAAATGTCCTGCGTATGTATGGAAACATGCGTAGAGCAAACAAAACAGCAACTGCTCTAAGTGAAGACAATGAAAAGAGCGGGGCAGATGTTTTTTTTTTTTTGTGATGTTGTTGTTGTTGTTGTTGTTGCTATTGTATGGTATAGTGCAGCACCACCACACCACGCATGATCAGCTCAGCTCACGTTTTTCTTTTCGCTTATTTTTTAAGAATTATATATACATGTGTATTTTTTAAACAAAAAAAACATTGAAGAAATTGAAGACGACGCGCATTGGATTTAAGATTCAAGAACGAATTCAAGGTGTTTGAATTATCTAAGTACGCTGCTGTGAGCCAACATACTCGTATATAAATCAACAATGCTTTTTGTGTATGCCCATTAGCTTTCTATATTTTGAATAAAAAAAAAAACAAAAACGTAACAGCTTGCGTCCCGCAAGTAAGTAACAAAGGGTTAAGGTCTTGGGCCTTTATATCTCATATAACTCCGACAACTAAGTGCCGAAGTAAATATTGTTAAAGAAATCTGTTGCTCCACCTGTGTTAATCTGTGTTACACCTCACTTCTTCAACTCTCCTCCTCTCGATGAACATTTCAGCTATTATATCATTGAATAATCATGAAATAAACGACTTTTTGGAATCTCTTGTGATTAGACATAAGTATAAAGAAATCCTCCTACTCTTTTGAAACCCTATCCTCTTATTTTCTATCTAAAGAACTAGTCTAGAACTAGTCTTTGAAATGGAAGTAACTTAAGTCATTTATCACTTCATTGTAAAATTTTAAACAATTATGCAATGATGCCATAAATTGCATATGTCTTTGTAAAAAAGACATAATGGCAGCAGGATATTACCGTTTATCCTTTCACAGAAGGGTTCCTTTACTGATGAAGGGCGGCAGCATTTGTAAGAAAGTAACAGGAAAGAGCAATAATGTTTTATGCGAAGTATTATTAAGTTGTTCTTTTGATTATATGACAACTTTAAGATACCTGATGAGTCAAAACGACCACGACGATATTTCAAAGGATTCAATTATTCATTTGGGGGATTCTTTAAGTCTAGCATATGCCCTTGCACAGTGTAAGAGTAGCAGAATATTTGAAAGGATTCAATTATTCATTTGGGGGGATTCTTTAAGTCTAGCATGTGCCCTTGCACGGTGTAAGAGTAGCAGAATTGTAAAAATTTAACATCCCTATAATGAAGAAGCAACATGGAGCTCCCATCATCTTCAATGTAGATAGAACTACTGTAACTCTGAAACTGGGTCCCACTCTACCCTGGTATGAAAATATTTTCTTTCAAAATTAATATTGTATATCAAACCAAAGAATAGAGACTTTAAAACACTTTATTAGAATTTTATATATTATATTTTAATAATTTTAAGCTTAAAATTTTTTGAATATTTTTTAGCAAATTTTTTTAAACTATAATGGAATTTTCCTGTTAAGTTTTATGAGGTCAAACAGTTTGCTGCAGGGTAAACTGATATGATTATAATTTCTTAAAAGTCCTAGTCTCGCATGTAGTGGTGTATTTTAGGGTATAGTGAGGAGCAACTGCAAGTAAGAGGTAGCTCTACTCTTACAAAACACCTACTAATCAGGGGTTGACACGAGCTTGTTTGCAGTTAGAGGTAACAGTACTATACTCCAGCGATGCATCTCACTGGTGCCTGCCCACCTCGTTGTGAGTAACTGTGGGCTTACAGTGTTGGTGGAGGCTATGTCATGGAGCCCCTTTGTTTACCCTATTTAATATGACCAGAGAGTAACTAGCCAGGGTATTCTTATATCGCATTTCAACTGGATGATCAATAGGAATATAGACTGAACGATACTAATCGACAATTTCAAACAAACAAAAACTAACAAAACTGCAAGCGAAGCTCTTAAATTTCTACCAAAACCACAAGTAAAAAATATAAAAAAAATGTAAAATATAAAAACTACTGGACGGAACAAAAATTTCCGGCACTTATGCGCATGCTCGTAGAACTCGTTCTGGCTGGCGATCAAATACCTAATGTCAATTTGAAATCCATAGATGTAGGACCAATACTTAAAATTCTATCGGAAGTTCAACTTATGGTCCATGTAGGTGCATGTCCATAATAAGTTTCGTACATTTCCCAAAAATAATAACAACAATATATAATAATTATATTGAAATTTTGTCCAGTCTGAGTTTTGTCCATTTCAATAGTCTTTAATCGATGTTTTGTCCATTATAGTATGGGGCTTTGTCCAATACATTAAATATTTTTCTTATACAATACAGTTTTGTCAATTTGAAAACCATTTTGACATTTTTAATAGAGTTTTGCCCAATTCAATGATATTTTGTTCTTTTCAGTTGAGTTTTCTATGACTCCTGACATTTTAAGCATATGCCCTTAAAGGATTTTGTTCGTACCAGCAGGAGCTCGTTTTGACCACTTTAGAATGGTTTTTTCTCGGTTAGTAAGAGTTTTGTCCATTATATGTAGGTACAAAGTAGAGATTTACTCATTACTCATTTGTCCTTTTGGCCTATTTCTAAAGTTTTATCCATTCCAATGAAGCTTCAACAATTTAACAAGAAATTTTTTTTGCCAATGAGAGTTTTGTAATTTCCACTGAAATTTTGTATATTCAAAAGGTTTATCCATTCCTGTGAAGTTTTAACAATTTCTCAAGAAATTTTTTTTGTCAATGGGAGTCTTATACATTCCAAAGAAAATGTTCTCCATTTCATTAAAGTTTTGTTTATTCCATTGAAGTTTTGTTCATTTCAGTGCAGTTCTGTCTCTGCTGAAAGAGTCTTGTTCTTTAGAAAAGAGTTTTATTCGAATGAATACAAGCGAGACCTTTTCAGTAGAATTTATCCACTCTTATGATTTTTTGTACATTAAAGCAAACTTTTTTTGTTTCGGCTTTTATACCATACCATTCTATTATAATAGAATTTTATGTAATCATTCCAATGAAGTCCCGTCCTGTTGAAGTATAATTTTTTCCATTCCATTAGAGTTCTTTAGGTTCCCCTGTAGTTTTTTCCAATTCAGTACAGCGTTGTTTATTTTAATGCGTTGGACTGCTACGCAGATTGTCCGGGATTCAAATCTCGGCACTGGAAAAATAAAAAAAAATAAAAATAGAAAAAAAAAATTTTCTACACGGCACCACCTCTTGGCAGGCAATGGCAAACTTGCAAGAGTAAAAATTGAAATGAACAGCTTTTCACTTCGCCGTTCGGATTCGGCATTAAACTGTAGGTCCCTTCCATTCATGTACAAATATAACACGCACAACATGAGTGGATGCGAAAAAGCTCGGCCTAGGCCCTCCATGGGCTGTTGTGCCATTAAAAGTAAAGTAAAGTAAGTTGTTTATTTTAGAAGATTTTTTTTTGTGAATTGGATTCGGTCTATTAAAAGATTTTGACAAATCCCACGTAATTTTATCCTTTTTAATTAAGTTTTTTCTTTACTAGTGGAAGGTTCTTTCTTTACGATGTGAAGGTTTTTTCTTCATGAAATAGAGTTTTGTTAATTTTGATAGATATGGCATTTTAATTGTGTTTAAAAAACACTTAAATCGTTCTGCTTTGCTACCACTATTGCCAGCAGTTAAAATACATTTTCAAAGATAAACTTATTAGTACAAAAACAACGCAGAAATCTCCTCTAAAACGAAGATATAAAAAAGGAAACTAAGAAATAAAATTTGAAATCAAGATAAGCAGCTACAAGCAACAGGATAAAGGTGCAACGCACATGCAGCAATGAATGCTAACAAAAGGACACAAATTGAAATTATGATATAAATTTATATATTTTTATATTAACAAAAAGGACGAATGAATTGAAATACAAAGACGGCAAAGAAACACAAAATGAAGAAGAAGCAGAAGAAATGCCTGCTGCAAGTTGTATAATCAAGCAGGTCCTGGCAGCTTGAGTGGCAAGAAAAAAATTAAAAAAAAACCAAGAAGAAGCAGAATAAGAAGAGAGAAACTACCTGCAGCTGAGTGTTCAGCTAACGATTAGTATCTGCGTTGGTTACTTATTTTATTTCTGTATGTATTTCTTTAAAAGCGTTGCAAATGAGCGTAAAACACCGTAGCTGCAATGTGTTGCGCCATAGCGAGTAAAAGCAAAATAAAAAGATTAGAGATTATATGTAGGCAAACAAACAAACAGTCAGACAGACAAACAAAAAAATATAGAGGTGGTTCTACTATTGGACATACACTCTAACCATAGATAATTAGTTCTTTGGTATCTGTTGTTGCTTTATTGAATTGTGATTCTAACATCTATAACATATGTACATAGTAGATATCCCTTAGATAAATATCGATATCAAAACCCTTCAAATAAGTTTTATTGCATGAATACTGATTGTGTTCTCCTTGAACCCACATGTTTTTTAATGTTGTTCAATATATCTCGAGTGTGAACTCGTGGAGTGGGAAAACTCATGCTTCCACTCTTTCTTCTAAGTACATTTTTGAAACCTAGTACAGTTGTGCTAAAGATATTGTCAGTCGTCCATCTTTTAACAAGAATACTTATATATGGAGTGTGAACTCGTGGAGTGGGAAAACTCATGCTTCCTCTATTTATTTACATTCCTTTTTCTCTTTCTTTCAAGTACATTTTTGAAACCTAGTACAGTTGTACCAAAGATACTCTAAGTCTTCCATCTTTTAACTGGTTCTTCCACCAAGAAGAACCTCTTATTTTCTCTCTCAAAGCTTTTGAAGTCGAAACGATTTTTCATTTGAGTGTCTTTCTGAATTCACCTAAACTAGTCACCGATTATTGTCATCGAATAGTAATTCATTCAAAAATATTTCAATGCATTGGCTTTAATCCAAATCACTTAATCTCACAGTAAAGTCCTCATTAAAATAAGAAAACGCATAAGTTTATGACAAACGGAAAAAAGAAAAACAAATAAAACTGGAAAAAACCTTCAACTTTTTTTCCCATGAAAAAGTTTTAATCCATTTCTATACATTCATTTTCAATTAGAAAGATGTCAACATATTAAATGATTCAATCAAACACATTTGAAGTAAAATGATGATGGAGAAAAAATTCAATTGGTGGGTACAACGGCAGCAGCAAACAAAAAATTGAAAAAAAACAAAAATTACAACTTTAAAGGAGAAACTTTTTTTCTTCTTCTTCATTTGCTCTCCATATATTTACTTAATAACTAAATGTCAGCAATGACAGTACAAGCAACAGCAACAGCAGCAACAACAACAGAAATGACATTCATCGTTAAGTGGAAAATGCAACAATTGAAATGGAAGAAGAAAACAAAAAAAAAAAAAACAAAAAAGAAAACATTTGGATTGACATCTTCATCATAAATAAAAGTGAAAAAATAATAATAGTAGAAAAAATAAACTTGTTAAATAAAATCGAAAATCGACATACGAAAATAAGTAATGAAAATAACTCGTATAAAAGAAAAAATAAAAAAAAACCAAAATTGTAACAATTGCATTAGCTGCTTGCTATCATTTGTGTTGCATGACCTGAAATCACAAGTTGCTGCCAAGTAAAATGACAAACAAATAAATTCATCACCATTGCAATACAGTCAGCCAGCGTTAAAGAAACACTGTGCAACATAGATGCCGTGAGCTGTGACTAAAAGATGTGTTCCATTAAAGGAAGATTGGTGGTCGCCGTGGTGTAGTTGGCAATGCGTTTGCCTGCTACGCAAAGTGTCTGAGGTTCAAATACCTGCACAGGCAAAATCAAAAAAGTAGAAAACAAGACTTTTTCTACATGGCACCACTTTTTGGCAGGCATGACCAAACCTACAAGTGTAAAATTTGCCTATGAAACGCTTTTCACTTCGTCGTTCAGATTCGGCAGGATATAACCGTAGGATATAGCACGTACAACATGAGTGTATGCGAGAAGCTTAGGCTAGGCCCTCCGCCGGCTGTTGTGCCATTAAAAGAAGAAAGAAAAGAAGTAGAAGAGGTTCGTTATAACTGCCCCACCTCGTTGCTTCAGAAGTAAATGACTTTTTAGAGCAGTGAAAATACCTAAACCTTCTCCACCCCCTTTGCTTCTCCATCTCTAGATTTGCTAGAGATGAAAATAATAACTTTTTGGATTTTCAAATCGCTTATTCTGTTCAATTATTCTGGCTTTAACCTTGACTCTACATTCTCTGGTAGCAATAAAAATTTAGTAAATATTTAGAAAAAATTATAAGCAAAGTAAGCTGTCACTTTTTGGTGGTATTAATTAATGACTTTTTGTACAATACAATTAGGATAAGCTTTGACGGCTGCTATCAAGGCAATCAAATCTTACGAGGTTATCTCAAAACTAATGATGTGGTGTTTTAACAAACTCAATACGTTCGAGGTACATAATTGGGTTAGCTTCTGAGACGTATTGATATTGATAAACTAGTGAAGAATGGAGCATAATCGCCTTTACTAGACCTAGAGCCATTTTGCGGAATGGGAAAACCTTTTCGCTATTCATTAAGAAAAAGGAAATTAAACTTGGTAAATCTAAGGTAAGATAAGGAATCTACAAAGCACATAGGAGTATGTACTAGGGAGCTAAGTGCAATATTTGAAAGCTATCAAATGGAAGCTGTTAAAGAGCATATGTATAAGCCATTAGATGTAAGTGGAGATTGTGGAACCCTTTTTGTTTATGGAAAAATACCAGAAAGTACCCTAGAAACGACCCTTTTCGATTTTTGGTCTCAAATTTTTCGAGAATTATGGGTGATACAAAAATTATGTTTTCAGATTCGTGTTCAGCATCGAAAAAAAGCATCCTGCATAATGGCCTTTAGTAGACCTAGTGGCATTTTGCGGAAATGTTGTTTCTATCTGTTGTAATGTTTCGTGATATATACCAGAATATTGTATTGGATATTAAAATGTCAGAATAGGATTTTGATTTAGTTGATTAAGTTTTTACCTAAAGCTGCATAACCATAATTTTGTTACTTTTAATAAAGGCCAAAGGTGAATATGTAGAGGGCTGCAATTTAGTGTCATAATTGTGGAAGTCCCAAGAAATCATTAGTTCAGTACAAAAGTTTTGCACCAAGCTCCATTAAAGATCGGCTATGAAAGGGTTAAAGCTCAATTCAATAAATCTTTTACGATTTATCTCGACTTTTGTCTTACTTTATTTTACAATCGCAATCACTTTTTCACATTATAAGTACACTTTCATATAATTATGTTGAAAACCTTTCCCCACCATGTTGCACAGTGTAGCTAAGTAAAAGGTAAATAGCAAGTTAAGAAAATTGTAATAATCATGTGAATAACGACTTAATTTTCTTAAACATTTAAGCATATCCAAAGCAAAACCGAGTATACGTGAATTAGCTATTTATTGTATGTAAGGCGGTAGATAAGTGGTACGAGTATCTAATATTTAGATACAAACACATACATACATAATATTATAAACCAGATACCGACAGATAACATATAAAGATGGATGATATTGAAAAGACAAACAGACAAAAAAAAAAAAAAAAAACAAACAAGTTCCACGTTTTCATTTCATCCTTAAAGATGCTCTACTGCTATTGACTAACTACTTGTTGCTGCTGTTTTTGTTGTTGTTTTGTAATGATGATGATGTTATAATTACGCATAAATATAGCGCACCAATGCTAATAGACAAGCCAAATAACAAGTCATACCAGCAGCAGTCAACAGCAGTAGTCAATAGCAGCAGCAGCAGCAGCACACGTGAAGAATGGAACGCGAGGAGCACATATGGTAAAGACTTTTTTGAATACACAAGTGTATGGGAGTGTGATGGGATGCACATTTCCCCAACTACTTACTTAAACAACCAACAAGCAAACTCAATTTAATTGCACGTTGCTGGCGCTGTTGTTGTTTGAGTTGCTGCTGTGTGTGAAGCTGTTACACTTTTACTGCATTCATGCATCCTACTGTTGCGCTGTTATTGCTGCTGCTGCTGCTACTACTACTGTTGCTGCTGCATGTTGAACTGCCATACTCTAGACTCGCTACTGTGTTGATGTAGAAGTAGAATATAAAAAAGGTGTTAACAAATCCATTTCACTTCATTTCATTACTCGTTCATAGAGAGTGGTTTAAATAAGAGTAAGTGTGTAAGGTTGGTTTAAAAAGCTAATGTTGTTGTTGCAGTAGCCGTTGCTGATATTATTATAGTAAGCATTATTTGCATTTTGATTAGGCTTAAATGTTAGGCATCAATGTTGTTAGCCTTGTTACTGTTTACAATCTGCATGGGGGGCATCTTGATTTACTAGTGCCTACTGTTGTTGTTGTTGTTGTTGTTGCTGTCGTTGCTGCTGTCTGCATACGTGCTTCTGTTTGCTTTTCGTATTTTTCTTTTCATTATTTGCTCATATGGATGGAGGACGGATATTTGTGTATGAAAATATGAAAGTGGAATTTTTATCTTCTTTCTTTACTCCAGTTTTACGCTGACTTTGTGTTAATTGATTTAAAGTTGTTGTTGGAGTAAGTGTTGTTGGTAATTGTTATTATTAAGTTTGCTGATCGTGTTGGCGCTACTGTGGGAACGCATTTTTGTAGTTATAGGTGATGACTTTATTTCATTTTTATTGTTAGATACGTTCATCTTTCTACGAACGCATATACCCAGATGCATGTAATTTACTTAGATCAATAAACCTTTTAAGGGCCATAAGGAACTTGGCAATACTGGCAAGCGGACGGTTTTTAACTTTATTAATCACATTTGAAAGACTAATTGGCTAAGTAAAAAGCCTTAAACACACACAAAGCTTCTTCGTGTGGCTTTCAATCGTGCGCGTTCAGTTGTTGTTTTATTTTCATTTCGGAGAAGCAATTCCTCGCTGAGAAATTTTTTGGAAATACAGAGAATTCGAACTACTCAAGTTGAACTACTTACGTTTTTCTCTGCTTCACTCACAAGCGCAATATGTGCCCATCACTATTTTAAATGTTTAATAGCCGTTACTGGACGTGGATGTGGTTTAGACCTCACCTAATTTAAATGACTTTTCGAAGTTTATTTCAGTTCTTACACAATAATGGGTCATATATGATCTCTTCTTCCTCTTACTTGGCAATCAACCCGTAGGAGATATTCCTGTAAAATGCAGAGCTTTCAGATAATTAGAAAAAGAAGATGATAAGAGGGAGGGAAGATCAAAGTTGAACTTTAATCAGGTCATTCAGTCAGATCAAAATTGTTAGGAAAACTATATGCAGGGAGCTTATTTAATAGTGGGAACGAGAAAAGAACAATCTCTTAAATGAGCAGTGTATTGTAACATAGTGTTCAAGTGAAATTCGTGGGATCTGCTTACGGTTCGGGTGATTCTGGGGAACACACAAACTGGTAGATCCAATTGCGCATATCAGCAAAACATATACCTTGAAAAAAAGGTAAAATAGAATAACCCAAGTAGCATGTCGAAGATGTTATCGGAAGTCAATGAGCCAATAAAACTGGGAACCCTATTGTATTCTATTAGATTTATTGGTCGGTGTTAAATACGGATCAGGAGCCAGAGTTACGTTCGTCAGGTAATTGGGTACCTACTTAGGTGCAATAAGAGCAAGTGCGCAGAGGTGCCATTTTTCTCAAATTGGCTCTATAAATAATACATCCTTTCATTTATACCCCATTATAATATTTCATATGTTGATATGAGCAACACTGACGTGGCAGTAGATGCAAAAGCCAAGCACAGCAAATCGAAAAATGTAAACGTTAATATAGCAAAATGCGAGTTTTGCAGAAGTGCCCTTTTTGCACCTAGGAACCAATTACTAATATTGTGACTTATAGCTACTCCACTTTTGGGTGGATATAAGTGCTGAAAATTAGTTTGACTGAAGTATTTATTTACACCGCTCCGAAAAAATGGACAAATTCCGAACATAAAGAGTTGCCGACTCTGTAATAACTACTACCCTCTTAGTTGAGGGTTAAGTGGGGTCTCCAAGTGATTAATCGGTGAGTGGGACAACTCGTTTGTCAGATAAAAGGTAACATTGGGTATTACATGCCTTTAATTCAACTATATACTTTACGCCTCTTGCAGAACCTTAAGGTAATCCCCAATGCCAAAGATAACAAATCGAATTTGCCACATTAATGGAAAGTATGGAATAATTTTATCATCAAATTTACTATTTAAATGAACTAATTTATCAAAGTGATATTAACGGCTCATTAAAGTGAAGTCTGCTCCACTCTTGTCGATAACATGAAAAATGAAATTACGAGGGTAGATCAATAAGTACCCGTGAGTGAAGACTCACGTGAACATGCGAAGAAATAAAAGCGAAGTAGGATGCTGTCTATGGGGACCCTTCACCATCTATGAAAACCGTAAGATATTGGTTCAACGAAATGTAGTCATTTATCTGTTTTTGATGAGGAGCGCCCAGGCCGCCCGGCAGACGTGGTTACCGAGGAAATCGTTGAAAAGGTCCACAACTTGATTCTCGCTGATCGCCGAACGACAGTGCGCGAAGTAGCAGAGGCCGTACGAGTGTCGTACGGAATGGTAATTAATATTTTACATGATAAGTTAAGCATGAGAAAGGTGTCGATGGGTGCCACGATTGCTTAGGGTGGACAACAAGCGGCTACGGAATTGTCGCGGCCAAATTGCATGAATTGCACTACGAATTGCTGCTGCACCCACCGTACTCGCCCGACTTGGCTCCCTGCGACTTCTTTCTGTTCCCCAACATGAAAACGTGGCTCAGCTCAAACGAAGAGGTTATCGTCGAGACAGAAGCGTATTTTGACGAGTTTAACATTTCGTATTTTTCGGAGGGGTTAAAGAAATGGCTGAAACGTTGGGAAAAGTGTATTGTACTAAAAGGAGATAACGTTGAAAAATAAAAAAAAAAATTGTGAAAAACTTGCCTCTTCATTCCTAATGCGGGCGCATCTACCCTCGTAGGTCCACATTAGAGTAAATTCGAATACAGTGACTGCAAAAACCTACATATATCGAAATTCATGGGATTTGAAACGGATTTCAAGCTCCCGATATGCCATTTTGAGTCAGTCATTTAGAGTTATAAAAGTCAATATTTAATTTGGTTTCAGAGACCCCAATACCTAAATATTTTGCTAGGACTCTAAATCAAATTCGATTGGATATATATTTTTAAGATGCGCATACCGTTACCTTAGTTTAGAACCTCTAATCAGGGGTTACCTTTAGTCTGAGTTTTCTGAGAATTGGCATAAAAAAAGGCTTATTGATAAACTTCAATTTCTGCAACTTTCCATAATTTTATGCAAAAACAAATGAGTTGTGCTTTCAAGTACACACCCTGAAATGTTTTACCATTATCTTCAGCACTTCTGCCTGAATATCAGTACTTAACAAAATACTTCGGGGTACAATAATTGTGTTGCTTGATTTCTTAAAAGTATCTAGTTCTATTTTTCATGTACGAGTATGTAGTTTCTAAGTATGTACCCACATGTAAAGTAGCTTCATATTTAAATTGCTACTAAGTCTATCAAATTGGTGAATTGCCGTTTATTTATGGCTTTTTAAACCTTAATAGTTTAACAAAGCAAAAATATGTAAAAAAAAAAACGTTTTTGTTAGTTTTATATTGAACGCGTTTTGATTGTCAACGATTGGCGACGTACTGAATGATAAATAGTTCACTCAAGCAAGCCGCAACAACACAACTGAAACCAGTTAATCTTCATTCATGGAATAGACAGGTTCTAACCAAAAGCATAGGGCAAGTGGCAGGAGAAGCTTACATCGATGTGAGGGAGTAGAAACGGCAGGCAAAGACAAACGAGCATGAAATTGCCAAGTTTACCATAAACAAATCCGAAATATTTATTTAAACTTGTCATTATTTTATTGTGTGATAGTATTTGTTGTTTGTGTTGTGTTATAAAAGTGTATTTTTTGTTGCGATTTTCTTTTTTTTCTTTTTTTTCTTGTTTTTTGATTGTTTTTTGTAATTGTCAGTCACTCCCTAGTGCAAAATTTGATGTGCGTGTGACTGAAATTTTTGATTTGATTTTGTTTCGATAGCAAATGAAGAGAAGTGTTCAAAAGTAGTTTTTTTTTTTAGATAACAGTAGCAGTCCAGAAAGTCTTCAATCTTTCTTTCACTTTAGTACTAAATTTGGAGCAAGTTTTATTTATTTATTGTATTTCTTTGATTTTGATCTGTTCGCATTTTCTAATATTTTGTTACCAAAATGAATTTCTAAAATTTCACCAGTTGTAAATTTCTTCTTCTCAATTAATATTTTGTAGAATTTTCTACAGCAGCTGCTCAGCCTAAAAAATGAAAAAAATAAATAAATCTGCTACAGTCTTGCAATAGAAAAGAAAACGAAAAAGCAATTTCGTACATTCCTTCACATGCAACATGCAACATGCAGCCTGTTGCTGTTACCATTGCTTTGAATATCTTTGAAAATAAAGGAACTCTGTGTTATTGAAATGGAATATACCTGCTGCTATGCTTTGCTATGCCAAATGTTCCTATGCCATTTTTAAATATGTGTACACAACAATATAGAAATGCCTAATTTTCGTAGGACAGCAACAGCAGAGATTCGTTGCAACAACTGCAGCCGCAGCCAAATCATCGGCAACTGCTGTCATTGTAGTATCCAGCATATTGCATTCCAGCATCAAGATCATTTTTAACTAAGTATGTAAAGGACCCAAATGCATTTTCTGTCGCTGTTCCTATTGCCGCTGCTGCTGCTGCTGCACCAATACCTGCATTTGCAATCTGTTGCATTCCACCATGCATTCACACACACCATGTCCTTTTTTGTTGTTGTTGGTGTATTTGTGCTGCTTTGCTTCATTTTGAAGCATTTGTTTTCATTTTAAATTTTCTTCTCTCTTTGATTTAAATTTTAAAACCAAAAATAAAACCTTACGAACAATACAAGAACAAGAACCCTAAAAAAAAATTATATTAAATAAAAATAAAAATAGTTGAACAAAAAATCGACTTTTGCAAGGTGTTCCACTTTACTGACCCTATTTCAATTTCAAGTGTGTTTTGTGTGATTTCCTGCGAAATCGTAAACAACATTTGTTCCATTGATTTATACCAGCACATATGCACGCATACTCGTATGCATTCACATGCGCGAGTGTTTGTGCATACACATGCTGTATACTTTCATATGTATGTATGAGTACTCGTGTGTATGTGTTTTTGTTACTTTTCCACATGTTCTCTTCAGCTAAAGTAAAGTAATTTTAGATTCACATAAAAAGTAGATTAGTTTTGTTTTGTGAATTTGTATATTAAAAATATATGTATGTATGCATGCATTACACTATTTAGTGATACCTTGAAGAAGACTGAATACGAAATAATTTTCTGGAAGAGAAATTAAAGCTAGATTCCGCAACTTCTCTGCACCAGCGCGTAAATGAAGAAAATTCCAGTAGAGACCGTAATTATCTCTTGCAGTACGTCGCATCATTAGAAGCTCCGAAGGTCTTTGAGTACATTATGCACACCATATTTATGTTGACATACCATAGCAATAGGATCTGCCCTCTAAACTGTTAATGAATACTAATTTTAGTAACTAAAATGTTTTTAAAGGGCACCATTTACCTCTTGGCTGCTGATAGAAAACTAAGAAAAGTGAAAATTGCGCAAAAAAAAAATGTTTTTCACTTCTTCGATCGAATTCGCACAAACCTAGGCCTAGACACTCCATTGGCTGTTAGGTTATACATACTTGTAATGTAAAAATGTTTAAAAATCTATCTATAGTATATTATTTTATTGTATGGTATAGCTGAGCTCCTGTAAATGGGGGATAATTTTGCAGCATATGAATTGTTTTTATACCAACATGATCCTTACAATTATCTTAATTTACCTAAATTCAATGATGATTAAGTCAGTATGTAGTAAAATAAACAGCTCTATCAAGTCTATATTCTTCTTCTTCTTTTACTGGCACAACAGCCCTTTGAGCCTAGGCCGAGCTTTTCGCATCCACTCGTGTGGTACGTGTTATATTCGTTCGTGAATGGAAGGGACCTACAATTTTATGCCGAATATGATCGGCGAAGTGTGAAGCTTTTAATAATTTATTTTTACACTTGTAGGTATGCCATTGCCTGCCAATTTTTTCCTTTTTTTGATTTTACCTGTGCCGAGATTTGAATCTCGGACATTGATTTTACCACTACGCCACAGCGAAGAGTATATACTCTTATGAAAACTAAAATGTGACTACAGATAAATGAAAATTCTTTCACCCATTCTTCTCCCTATTACCGGAAATGCTGCAAAATCCAAAATCCTTCACGTAACTGAAGGCACAAAATTTTTGTCTAATTGTAAGTCAACAGTAGCCAGCTCCAAAACCTTAAGATTGGAGGAAAAGCCAGCTAGCCTGAATTGCATCTCTGAGAGTAGGTGAGGTTAATAAGTAGTTCCCTAAACTAACGAAACTGGCTAGTCCTTCGTTGATGCACTCAACACTCGTTGACTATGAAGGTCATTTCAAATGAAGCCATATACTTCAAACTTGATGGTTAAGGGAAGTTAAAAGTTAATCGGTCACAACCGAGTAATCCTGCTTCTATGACGCAGCGCATGTGGGATTTGAGGATAACGCTAAATTCACGGTTTAATATCACATTAATAACGTAAATCAAGTCAATTGAAAAGCCTTTGCTATACTGGGAAAGAACCTTGGTTAGCACAATTATTACAAAATATTCGGCTATATGTACTTGAAAATATCCTTATGACTATATACTAATACTATATTCGAGATGAAGATCAATTTTTATTTTGTAAATATTTTTTTGGGTTGTTGTTGTTTTTTATTTAGGAATGAAATTTGAAGAGCATCTGTCGGTAAAATCTATGAAACATATTTGCTTTATCTAAATCGCTCTGTATTGATTTGCTGCACAGCACAGGAACATGCAACATACGAAACTGATAAGTCTATCTGCTGAGCTTCAGAAAACAAAAAGTAAAAAAATAAAAGAAATTATTACAGTTGAAATCTCCAAACCTTCTATCTTTAAAAGTATATATATACATTTCTATCTTCATCTTTTTATTTCTTTTTCTTCAATTCATCTTTCAATAAACTGAAAGATGTGATTTGAAAAACAACTGTTGCTTCCGTCTTTAGATTTTTTCATTTTATTTTATGTAGTTCCATAAAATTTTTTTTTTTTAACATTCGTTGCGTATTTGTTTCTCTGCTGCTGTTGTTGTTGTTGTTGTTTTGATTCCTCGCAGTATGCAAGATATACTTAGCAGTAACAGACAGCAGCAGCATCGCCACATTTTTATTTCCGCATCCTTATTTTGTTTTGATTATTGTGTATGTGGTGTAGTGTTTTGCATCTGTCGTCATGACAGGTTCCTGCCCATCGACATCGACACATACACTAAGGTGAAGCTGAAATGAGTTTTGTATTTGATGTGTTGTTGTATTTCACAAATCTGCTGTTATTGTTGTTTTTTTTATTTATTTTCTTTTCTTTCTTTTTTTTTATAAATAGATGCATGTGCAGCAAAACCGGAAGTATTTATGCCATTAGATATTTGAGATTTGGCATTTCATTTACTTTAACAATAGTTGAAAAAATTGCATTCACTCATTTGTTGTTGGTATAATCGAAGTAGTATTCTGACAGATAGTATGAGCACCAAAAACAAAAATCCCAAAAAAGAACAAAATCTAAAATTACAAGGTGCAACCTACAACTACAAAATTTACATATACCGGAAGTGTTTCCTAAGGCTGATGCTCATTTTAGTGTGTAGTTTTCTTAAGTTATTTTCGATTAATTAAAAGGCAGTAGATATTTCATTTCTAAGAGCTCAGAACATATGCTAGAAGTTGAGTTTGAGTTTTCTGAAGTAGTTTGAGTTTTATGCACTATGTCTAACATATTTGTGACGACCTTAATCATGTAATGTTTTTCTTTTAGAAAAAGCAATTATAACAGATGAGAACAGTGGTTATCAAAAATCAAAGGATAAGTTTGGGGATATGTTGAACATGCATTACACAGATAACAGTTAAAAGAAACCCGTTAACTTTATCTTTTGTTCGAGGAAACCAATTCAAGCTAGCTTGACTTAACTTTTCAATATTTTGTTGTTCTGAACTCAGTTGGGGAGTTTCTCTAAGGGTAGCAAATGCGCTTGCAAGAATTACACACACACACACACACACACACACACACACACATACATTGCACTAAGAGTTGCAAGTGCATTCCGCACAGTGTCGGATGAAGCAGTCGGTTTTATCTCAGGCATGATACCGATAGACATACTAGCAAGTGAATGCAGAAACATTTATGCAGCAGGCCCAAATGCATCAAAGGCAGAGGAGCGACAACACAGCATAACAAAGTGGCAGCTACGCTGGTAAAGGGCGAACAAAAGCAGATGGACATTTGCACTTATCCCTGATATTGAAAGTTGGATTACTCGTCAACATGGTGAAATAGATTTTCACATGACGCAGCTACTTAGTGGACATGGTTGCTTCAAATACTATTTGCACCGCTTCAAATATGAGGAAGAGCGGTTCTGCCCGATCTGCCCTAACGATATCGAGGACGCACGACATATCCTCTTTTATTGCCCGCGTTTCGATACCGAACGAACCGAGATACGGGAAGCCTTTGGAGAGGCCCCCACATTGGCTAATATTATTAATCACATGTGCCACACACTACATAAGTGGCAAGCAGTCCAGATAGCGGCAGCAAGAATAATGTCTGCACTTCGCCGCATTGAACGTGATCGTAATATGGAGCGCACCCGTCTGCGCAACGTAGGCCTGAATGCCATCAATTCAGGCAACCCTTAAGACAGCTAACTTGACTTACCAAGAACTGACGCTTGAGCAGTAATACTCTGACGGCCTCCCGACGAAATACTTAACGGTAGCACCGGGAGGACCTATCGTCCGGACACGAGAGGTGGTTTTAGTGGGTGGGGGTCTCACATTGACTGAGGCTTTCAATGCATTCCTCCTCAAAAAAAAAAAAACAAAAAAAAAAACTCACACACACACGCACACACATATACACGCACACACACACACACGCACACACACACACATACACATCTACCTTGCTTTTACTTACTTTTACTTTTAATGGCACAACAGCCCATGGAGGGTCTAGGCCGAGCTTCTCGCATCCACTCATGTTGTGCGTGATATATTTGTACATCTACCTTGCTTCCTCTTCCAAAAAGCGGTGTCATTATGGGGTCTAAAAATTCCACAAACTAACATTATCACTGTTAAACTAAAAGGAAAGTATCTGTAGGTCACCATAGAGGGGTAAAATCTCTAAATTAAGATATTCAAAGTTGCTAATTGGAAACTTTAACCCATAAAGTGCTACTCAATTTCTCAAGCTAAGGAAGAACAAACTCAGAATTACATACAAATATATAGTATCTTTAGGACTTTTCCTGGGCGAGCACAGAAAAAATCTTGGCAAAGGTCAGTAGCTGTTACTTCTGTCAGGAGGAAAATGAGACTCTGTAGTACATCCTTCGGCTCTGCAAGGCACTCAATCGCAGGTATCTCGGGTGCCATAAATATACAAACGAAATTCTGATTGAGATTTAACCAGTGAGACTGATTTTGTAATTTTTGGTTTACTGGATGGACAATAAACCTAACTGGTTGTGATACTCTAAACCAGTTAGGTTTAGAGTATCACAATTATATTAAGAAATATATATCTAAGTAGTGGAGTACATACTAAGGGACACTTTTTCAGACTTTTGATGCCAAAAGGTGGTAAACGCAGGTGAGTATTGAAGAGAAAGTGTTCGCTTCTTTCTTATGGAACTCGCATGGCTGGCTTTAAAATTCATTGCAAGATAATACCTAGATCGTGCCGAAGTCTCAGTTTCTGAGACTGACTCTATAGTCTTTCAGCATTCAATAAGCATTCACCGCAAATACCTTATTCTGGGAAAATTATGTTAAACTAACATCATCACTGACAACCGCATTAGGCAAAATAATAATAATAATAATTACTTTAACCTATCTATCAAGATTAGTGTGGTGTCACCACATATTTCAATCAAAAAAACAAAATAACAACGAAGTAAGAAACCTTCAATTTAAGATCAACGATTAAACGCAAATTCAGTATTTTTCAAACATAAAAAACAGAAGCTCCAAATTGTGAGCTTAAACTTCCAAAAATACCAGCTGTAAGACCAAAAAAAAAAAAAAATTTTAAAAGAAAAAAAGCGGAGCTACTGCAAACGCCTGCGGCATAACAATGAGGAGCTGCCGAAAAATGAGGAGTTAGTAAAAATATACACACACAAAAATGTGTACAATTGACATTACTCAAGAGGCAAGTAGGTATAAGAAATTACGACAAAGAGTAAACGCTAAAGCGATCGGGAACTTAATGTGTGAGAATATAACAAATTTAAAAAAAACAAAAAAAAAAAAATGTATTTAGTTTTTTTTTTTCATTTTTTATTATTTTATATAAACATAACTCAAGATACGAGTATATGGTGGTGGTGGTGGTGGTGCTGCTGCTAAAGAAATAAGTCGATATACAAGCAATTTTGTGTGGCCAGCGTCCGCATGCGTTCAATTTGCCTCTGCTTTAGACTCTTCCTCTTAGTCTCTTACTCTTCATCTGAAACTGCGCGGGAGT